>WNGS01033470.1:15211735-15229787 GCA_020271785.1 Procambarus virginalis | reverse complement strand
TGTAGGTAGTAACTGAGTGATTGTAACCTATCCACCGCGTCCACTGGATGGGAGGCGGTGTGCAGGACAAACTAAATTTTGACACTAGCTCTCCACATATGTCAGTTGCTTAATTTAGAACCTGTACTTGAGGTCGATCTCGAACCCATTGTTGATGTGACGACTTATATTGAATTTTGTAACTAGCTCATCAAGATTGTAACTCTTAGCTAAATGAATTGTGGGTTCAGTCCCTGAGCCCATTATGTGCCTCTGTAACCCTTTCCACTACCGCCCACAAGATGGGTATGGGGTGCATAATAAATGACTAAACTAACTAACTAACTGTGCCAGGCCTGATAAGGAAATAAATACACTGAGTATGAAACTGTTGACAGAAAAATTCAGTTCGGACTAACATTTATATTCAGTACAAACAACTGAATTGCAGGTCATTCTGACTGGTTGAATTGAAATAAGTTTATTGATGTAAATACACACAAAGGATGAGGTAGTTCAAGCTATTCTCTCCCTCCGTTCAGTACATCGTGTTAATACATAATAGACACACATCACAAACATAACATTATTACCAAACATTCTGAGAGATAAACATATCATTTCCTCCTTCACAAGTAGTATGATATCAGACGTACACACAAATACTTTTATGACCTAGGTATACTGTATAGACAATTTGCAAGAGACATGCAGTTAATTCAACAAAATATTACGTCTTGGTGCAAAATTCTTATATCCTCAAGAATATCATCAACCTTTCCGTTGTGACACATCCAGGCTATTTGTTCAGGAACAGACCTTATCTCAGTGTTTCTATATACATTAATCAACGGACAAATCAAGAACATATGGGCAAGGGTTTGAGACCTTAACATACCACATAGTTTACACTTCGTGTCATTATCATGAACACCTATCCCATATTCCCAGTAATATTTGTACCCAAGCCTGAGCCGCATGTACACAGAGTCACTCCAAGCATTTCTCCTTTTACCAACTCTGACTGGTTTGGATGTAGTATCTCAAGACAAAAAACATGTTTTCGTATTTGTCAGCACTTGATTCATTATTAAACAGTCGAAAACCAGTCTTCATGTCCATAGTTGAGGATTGTAAAGAAAAGCATGAGAAAAATCAAGGTAAAGGGACAATGTTGACCAGACCACACACTAGAAAGTGAAGGGACGACGATGTTTCGGTCCGTCCTGGACCATTCTCAAGTCGATCTCATCGCCTGCATAAAGGGACAATGTTATATTCATGTGGACTTCATGTGTGTAAATATATACATGAACACGTTGTCCTGAATGATTGTTTGTGATGTGTGTAAACGAACAAGTTATCCTGAATGATTGTTTGTGATGTGTGTAAATGAACACGTTGTACTGAATGATTCTTTGTGATGTGTGTTAATGAACACGTTGTACTGAATGATTCTTTGTGATGTGTGTTAATGAACACGTTGTACAGAATGATTGTTTTTGATGTGTGTAAACGAACAAGTTGCCCCAATGATTGTTTGTGATGTCTGTAAATGAACATAAGAACATAAGAACATAAGAACATAAGAACAAAGGCAACTGCAGAAGGCCTATTGGCCCATACGAGGCAGCTCCTATTTATAACCACCCAATCCCACTCATATACATGTCCAACCCATGCTTGAAACAATCGAGGGACCCCACCTCCACAATGTTACGCGGCAACTGGTTCCACATATCAACAACCCTGTTACTGAACCAATATTTACCTAAGTCTTTCCTAAATCTAAACTTATCCAATTTATACCCATTGTTTCGCGTTCTGTCCTGTGTTGATACTTTTAATACCCTATTTATATCCCCTTTGTTATGTCCATTCATCCACTTGTAAACCTCTATCATGTCACCCCTAACTCTTCGCCTTTCCAGTGAGTGCAACTTAAGCTTTGTTAATCTTTCTTCATATGAAAGATTTCTAATTTGGGGAATTAACTTAGTCATCCTACGCTGGACACGTTCAAGTAAATTTATATCCATTCTATAATATGGCGACCAAAACTGAACTGCATAATCTAAATGGGGCCTAACCAGAGCAAGATATAGCTTGAGAACCACACCAGGTGTCTTGTTACTTACGCTGCGATTAATAAATCCGAGTGTCCTATTTGCCTTATTACGAACATTTATGCATTGATCCTTTTGTTTTAAATTCTTACTAATTATAACTCCCAGATCCCTTTCGCAATCCGACTTCGCAATCTCAACATCATCTAGCTCGTATCTTGTAACTCTATCATCATTACCTAGCTTCAGAACTTTACATTTATCAGCATTAAACTGCATCTGCCAGTCCTTTGACCATTTCAAAACCCTATCTAGATCAACTTGAAGTGATAGTGAGTCCTCCTCCGAATTAATTTCCCTACCGATTTTCGTATCATCGGCAAATTTGCAAATGTTGCTACTCAAACCTGAATCTAAATCATTTATATATATTATAAACAACAGAGATCCCAAGACAGAGCCTTGAGGCACTCCACTTACAACATTTTCCCACTCTGACTTGACTCCATTTATACTAACTCTCTGTTTCCTTTGGTATAGCCATGCCCTAATCCAGCTTAATATAGCACCCCCAATACCACGAGCCTCTATCTTTTTAATTACATTCAGAACACGTTGTCCTGAATTATTGTTTATGATGTTTGTAAATGAACACGTTGTCCGGAACAGTGTCAAAATAGCCTGAAATACCTCATTCCTTTGCGTGAATTTAAATATCAATAAACTTATTTAAATTTCGATTTCAAAAGATCGGGGGAAAAGTCTTGGTTAAATAAAAATTGAGACAGGTCTGATAACTAATAATGACAATTGTTATTAATTACAATTATTATTAATTACAACTATTTATAGCTTAGTTACTTACATGTACCTAGCAATCGTACATAGCAGATAATGTACGAGGTGTCGTGCAGTGCTGAGTAGTTTGTTAAAGTGAAGCCTCGTTGGCACTAAAGTAAAAAATGAAGTTGAATTAATCTATCTGTGATAGCCTAATGGGTGTACAAATTCGCCAGTAAAGGAATAATGAACGCATTTCTTGGAATATCTACAACGCTTCAGTATGAAGCTTTAATTTTGTGCCACATATGGGCTAATAGGGCTTCTGTAATTTCCTTAATTCTTCTTGTATTTACTTCATGTTCTTATGTCTAACATACGCATGAAACAATCTAATGATCCCACGTCTCTTATGTTACCCGCTAATCAGTTTCACAAATCAACTGTTTTTGGCAACTATGTTTCCAAACCAGTATTTACCCAGGTCTTTCTTAAATCTAAATTAATATAATTTATATTCATCATATCGTGTTTTGTTCTAATCGGCTTAGTAATACCTAAATGTTCAACATCATTAAAAAGAAGAAACGACGACATATTGATCCATCCTGGACCATTATCAAGTCGTGCAGTGGCCTAAGTTTGTATATTAGGTAAACAAGAGGAGTCCCAGGACTGATCCTTGGGGCATTACAGCGGTCATGCAAGCTGGGTCTTCCCTCGTACTAAAATGTTTCCTCTTGCTGTTCTTCCCTACTTCTTCTATCCCCAGGTGATTAATCACCGGAGATTAGTCACTTGGGGATGAAGTGGTGAAGTGCACCTCACCTCTCAGGGACTTCATAAGGCACAGTTTGCGGCGTAAGTAGTCAGTATGGCTTCTGATACAGTTGTGTGTGGAATGAGTGCGGTCGGCTCTCACCCGAGTAGGCCGAGGTAGATCGTGGGATGGATTGGTCTGTATTTGGACTAGTGACTATCGTTGGTCACTGTGACCACCGTTGGTCACCTCCAAGCTTTACTGCTTTAAATATCACATAGACTAGTCAGCCTTGCAGTCAGTGTCTTCCCAGGTAAGCAGTGTATTTAACCACGGCAATTATTTATTGTTGTGGGTATTTCCCAATAAATTTTTAGACTCAAAACTGAACATTTGAACTATTTACTTCATGAAATTCAAAGTGCCTATGCAGAAAATGAAATATAATTAATGATAAGGGGTAAAAGCAGTCATATTTAAAATGTCACTGATATTCTGATAAGAATTCCGAGTTTATAAAATAAATACATTCAGTGTTCACCTGTCCTGTGTAATTTTATCTGGTAGATGTTTACATGACGTCATCACCGGGTAAATTACACCGTATAGTTGAACATCTTCACTGCAGACAATAAAAAACACCATAGAAAGAAATATATTCCAAGTGACGTTTAGTGTCAGCAACTGGCTGAGCGAGTCGCCTTCATTAGATACGCAGGCAGCCTCCCAAGTAATTAAAGAACTAGGCATCGAAATTATATGCGCAAGTATATTATGAATCATTTGCAGGACGGACCGAAACGTCGTCTTCCCTTCACCTTCTAGTGTGTGGTCTGGTCAACATACTTTGGCCACGTTATTGTGACTTATCGCCTGCACGTGGAAGCCGTTGCGTTTCTAAACAGAGTTTTTGATACTTTTTATCTTGGAAAAATGATTTGCAAATTAGAGGTTGACGGTATTGGTGGTGCTTGCCTATGTTGGATAATAATTTTGATGTATTTGTGTTTGGCGTCAGACACGATCATGTTAGAATTGTCTTAAAGAGCAGAACGTAGTTAAAAATGACACATTTATTGTTGGGAATCACTTACAGTTAATGTGTCAAGTTTGAAAATATTAGTGTACGAAGTTGAGCTGACAGGTAGAGGCCCAGTTGTTTATACGAACTCACTACTCACATTATAAGTCATCTTCAAGACAACTGTGCTTCTATCTCGCCCGTGGAGCGGTGAAGGGAAGTGTGGTCTGCGTGAGAGAGAATGGCCTGTGGACAGAGTATTAGTATAAGCTAAGTCGTTGATGTTTATCCCAAACGAAGCTTGGAATCAAATTTAATTTGCTTGTTGAGTGTAAAGGTAGAGGGTTATCAATGGGTTGACGATTCCATTGGTGTATTAACTATAGCCTATGGGGAAAACATTTCCTGTTTTCTGTCCTGCATAGTGGCTTGTGGAACTTGAATGTGTAATCTGTTGATCTTCGAATTTGTTCAGTATTTAAGAAGTCTGGATGAGGCCTCCTCCTGTCTTGCCTGGTAAATATGTTTGAAGTTCTTCCTGTCTTGTGTAATTTTCTGCGGTAGATGTTTATATGATGTCATTACCGGGTAAATTATACAGCACATGTTGAATGTCCTCACCGTTGGCATTATTAAACACCTTAGTAAGAAATATATTTTAAGTATGACTTTCAGCTTTGGCAACAAGCTGAGAAATTCACCTTTTCTGGACAAGCAGGCAGATTCTTTTTGCAGAAAATCTCTCAGCCGTCTAAGTAATCCATAAGAAGACATCGAAATTAAAGTCATGTGTTATTGCAAAAGATTTTCACAGCCATAATCATCTTCAAGATAATATTAACGAATACAATTCCTGCTTTCAGCAAGAAATGCGGTCAACATGACGGTATCTTCATAATTGTTGAGATTTAGACTCTTCTCATTTCGTTGTACGTCGGTATATATTCTATGGTATATATTCTATTCATCGATACTATAAGTACTACCAAAACCGGAGGATGGGCTGTGTTTATAATATAACATCAAACCATTTTTTCTCTTTGTTCTGACCTTTCTGAAAGGTGGGTGGTATCATCATAGAATTACCATTCAAATTTATCTTATCTTCCCTATATTTCGTTAATCTCACTGATGCCGGGATTTTCAACCAGTTTATGCACTCGACGAGGGTAAATTGATTTACTAGATTCGGGCCAGAGTAATTAGGCAGCCATTGCGATTTGCTAGGTTCAATTTGCACTGTTCTGCTTTCTTCAAATATATTTATGAGTTCTTGTCTAATGACACTATTAAGGGACCTACTTCGTAACTCAAGATTCCGTTCGACACTGTCTTTATCTATTGGAACCTTAGCAAGGGCTTCAGTTTTAACATGTAACATGTTTTAACATTTATATCCGGCTTCGGAGACAAGCACGTAATTTCTTCACTGCAAACTATTTATTGCTAGTAGTGAGGAAAGGGAGTCATAAATAGTTAAGCTATGTACTTCAGTGTTGACAAAAATTTCGAGTGCTAACAGTATTACTACCAATTCAGATTGCATTGTGGCTGCCCAGTTACTAACTCTTATATTCTTTTGTATTATTCTTTCATCGGGCTGATGAGCAGTAACAGCACTCCTTTAGCTGTATTGAGGTATCCGTCAGCTTATATGGTGTGTATATAGCATATATAGCACGAGGGTTGTTTGCGATTAGTTTGTTGGTGGGGTTTGAAGGCATCAGGATATCATAAGGTACTATCTGCCAGGGAGGAAGGAAGTGCTATACTCTTTCATTTATACATGCATAGTGAAGATATCATTTTAATGAGTGAGTGTTCATTAAATCCATTTAGACTCGCTAGTTCCGTTACGTATGTGTTCTTACATATCAAATGACACAATGATGATTTTGTTGTGCAAAATCTATAGTATGCAATTTCACCTAGAATGTTGCTCCATTTAATCTCTAAATGCTGGTTGCAGTCAAGTCATATTTCATATAGTATCACACCACCTGTTCTTGTTCTGTCATTTCTGAACGGTGTGTGGTATTCTGCTAGATGGAATTCCACTTCAGTTACATCTTCTCGTCTCCATGTTTCGCTGATCCCAGTCTACAAAGGATGCTGGCGTTGGTGCATCTGGAGTGGAATATTTTGAGAGTAAGTCTGATGTAACTGATAATTGTATTATTTTCAGTTAATTGCCTATTAATATTCTGAAGAAATAGGTAATTTTGCTTAGAGTCGGTGAGGTCTTCGATGGATGTAGTGGCAGCTGTTCTGGACTGCATCCCAGGGAAGGCCAGTAATTCTATTATGTCGGGTGCGGGATCCCTCTATAAGCTTCCAAACGTAAGAAGTCTTTACTTCTACTATGGGCTACTCATGCCCGTGCCACCTCTTGGGTGGTTTAATGTTCATCAACCTGTATCAGGCAAATATTTTGTTCACAACACAGAAATCAGTACACTAAGCGTTAAGCTGATTTTCGAGAAACGTGGCTCTCAGCGGCGTGTCACTCAGGGGTTTTCCCTTCTTCCTTGCCAGCATTGGAGGTTCTGTATGGAAGAATTTCCTCGCTTGATTCTTCTGGAAAGTCTCCTTCAGCAGCGTCCACAGGGCGTTAACTACTCTGCAGGAAACAGTAGCACTCTCCATAAAGTACCAGGTCATCTTCTTTCCTGTGGGAGGTTCTGGCGTTCATCTTCATCATATGTATCAATGACTTATTTATTAATATTTTTCGAGATGATAAAAAGATACTTATTCCAAGTTCGACCTGTCATGTGTAATTTCCTCTGGTAGATGTTTATATGACGTCATCACCGGGTAAATTACACCGTATATGTCGAATGTCTTCATCGCTGACAATATAAAACACAATAGGAACAAATATATTCTATGGGTAAAGCTTATCTTCATCATAAGGCCGAGCAAGTCACGTTTCCAGGACTAGCAGGCATAGCTTCTGTGAACCAGACAGCCTCCTCCCAAGTGAACCGGTAAAGACGTGTCAAAATGATAGGCGCGTTGCATGATAATGTCTCTCAGCTATTAACCTTTTCTGGCTGTTATACTCTGAGGTCTGTAGATATGTAAATATTTGTTTACCATCCACGCCTTTTGTACTGGCTGTTGTACTGTGAGGTCTGGGGATATGTAAATGTTGCTTATAATCCAGGACTTTTAGATTTTGTGCATTTCTGAGTATCATCTGAATTAATATATTCAGTGTTTACCTGTCCTGTGTTACTTTCTGTTGTAGATGGTTACATGACGTCATCACCTGGTAAAATATACCGTATATGTTTAACGTCTTCACTGCTGACGTTAAAAAACACCATAGAATGAAATATATTTTAAGTGACGTTCATCTTCACCAGGCGGCCAAGCGGGTCATAATGACAGGATAAACAGGCTGGTTATTTCCAGGTAACCAGACCTGGAACCGCGTCCTTTGCTGCACCCTTGGGGTGGTGTAGGGAACCATCAGTGTATGTGTTCTGAGTGAGAGAGAATGCTGTGTGTGACTCAAGGCGTTCAGTTTTATCTGGAGACTAAGCTTGGGCTGAACTTTATTTGCTTCTTGGGTGACCCAAATAAGACGTAATCCCTGAGAACATTACTTCTTATATTTCCAACCATTTTGAGCTAGTATATTGCTTGATGGAGGTTTGAGGACCCTGTGATGTTTAATTGTTAAATGTTGTTACAGACAAGTCTTCAATATAGTATCACACCATCTGCTCTTGATGTTCTGTCGTTTCTGAAAGGAGGATGGTGTCCTGGTAGATGGAATTCCTCTTCAAATATATCTTCTCTTGCCTTTGTTTCGCTGATCCAAACGATCCCAATGATCTGATCCAAATGATATGTTTATGAGCACAATGTACCAAATTGATTTACTAAGCGTCTGGCATTTGAGAAGAAGCTATTTAAACTCCTAACATTGTTACATAGGGAGCTGGTACTGTAATATCTAGGTCAAAGTTTTAAATGAAGATAAAATTTCCTTCCTTTCCATACTTATTTAATCCTTTGTTTTAATAACGTTATCTTGGTGGCGGATATAGATGCACAATGTTCACTAGTGTGTTCCATTCTTCAACTGCTTTTTACCCATTGTAGTTGTTGTGGATGTTTCATTTAACGCAGCTGCTCTTGTTGGTTGTGTCGAGTTTGATGCATATGGCTTCCAGTAAGAAATGTAATGGTGGCCTTTCTGCATATGTTCCACGGATATGACTCTTTTAGTACTAAGTTTATTACCTCCCAGCAGCACTTGTGGTTACGTCTGAGTCTGTGTATGGCTACAACAATGTCTCCTGATAGGTTTTGACCAGGCTTGAAAACACAAGCCAAACAAGAAGGAAGTGGATCTTCCTTTCGCTACTGTGGCTTTGTGGTGCCTTTTGAAGGTTGGGAGTATATTCTTCTTGATTTGCTCCTTAATCTGTGAGAAACTGGGAGGTATTTTGTCTTGCACTATACTTATACCAGTGGCAGTTTTTGATAGTGAGTCTAGCTGCCTTTTCATTACAATCTATGCAATGTAACTTGGTACCCAATTTAAGGTGATTGAAAATCCTAGATTGTGTGCTTCTTTTTCTATATGTGGGATTTCTGTGATGAGTTGTATATTATCTTGGTGCTGGCTGGTTAACAATGCCTAGACAGAAAATCTAAGAGTCGATATGATTGATGACATCTTGTAAATTATTCTCAATTGCATAATTTATGGCATCTTTCAGGGCATATAATTCTGTATACAATGTTGAGCATCCACTGTTCATATGTTTATGAGCACAATGCGCCAAATTTATTTACTAAACTTCTGGCATTCGAGAAGGAGCAATTTAAACTCCTTACATTGTTATATAGGGAGTTAGGTAAGCTTCATGGTTGCTGGTGTACACTGCTGCCCAGGAGGTATCTTTTTCTTGATCAACTGACCCAACTATGAAGGTGTGAATGGTTGTCGGTCTTGAGATGCTTTCCATTTGTTGTTTTATGCTTGCTTTGAACCTCTGCGAGTCACAAGCTGATTTTGTAACCGGTAATTCTTAAATGCTTACTTCAGACTCGATTATTCCCATGACGACGGTGTTGATAAGGGCTGTCTTCGGCTTTGCTTCTAATGGTCCGTTTCAAGTCCACTTTCTCTAAAATCTTGACTAGATTATCCGTCCATGTACTTGCTCTATATTGAAGGTTTCTGTGAAGCGATCTGTGTATACCATCTTTGATTGACAGTCTGGTGGTGGTTTCAACAAGTTTTGCTGTTGTGGTGACTATTCTTTGTCTGATCCAGTTTTCTGAGGCTGGTAAATTGGTTTCAATTCTTAGATTTTCTCGCCGCGTCCATATAGGTGCTCTCAGTATTGTTCTGAGGGCATCATTTTGTGACACTTCCAGTTTCTCGAATTGTTTATCTCAGAGAGATGTAAGAGCAGGATCAGCATAGTGAATGCGTGACCTAACTGCTTGAATGTAGTACATTTTGAGTACTGGTAGAGTTTTACAATCTCTAAGACTTGTCAGGAAGCGCACAGCTGAGTTTCTGGTATTGCAACATTGCCGAAGGTACTCAATTTATTTAGTTAATTATAAATGGCCATCTATTATGACTTTAAGGTATTGAAAAGAGGTAACTCACTCAATTTCGTGTCCTAGTATTGCGAGTCTGATTATTTGAGTTCTCGTTTTAATGGCTATTGCTTTGGTTTTATTGTTTTTTTCACTGCTGTGCATTCCGCTTCCAAGCTGATGATATCATGGCATTTTTGTGAATGATTCCTAGCGTCTTTTCCATTGATAATGACCACAAAGTCGCCCGCATAGTTAAGCACGAAAAGGCAATGTAAAGGATTTGGGTGTACTCATGTCGGAAGACCTTACCTTTAAAGAACACAATAAAGTGGCCGTCACAACTGCACGAAAAATGACAGGTTGGATAGTTAGTTTAGTTTAGTTCATTTATTATGCACCCCATACCCATCTTGTGGGCGGTAGTGGAAAGGGTTACAGAGGCACATAATGGGCTCAGGGACTGAACCCCACAATTCATTTAGCTAAGCAAGTTACAATCTTGATGAGCTAGTTACAAAATTCAATATAAGTCGTCACATCAACAATGGGTTCGAGATCGACCTCAAGTACAGGTTCTAAATTAAACAAGAACTTTTCACACTAGAGATGCTATACCGATGATGATACTTTTCAAAACGCTTGTGCTCTCTAGAGTGGAGTACTGCTGCACAATGACAGCCCCTTTCAAAGCTGGAGAAATTGCTGACCTGGAGAGCGTGCAGAGATCCTTTACTGCTAGAATCCACTCGGTAAAACATCTCAACTATTGGGACCGACTAAAGAGCCTAAATCTGTACTCCCTTGAGCGCAGGCGGGAGAGATACATAATAATTTACACATGGAAAATATTAGAGGGGCTGGTCCCAAACCTGCACACAGAAATAACATCACATGAGACCAGAAGACATGGCAGGATGTGCATAATACCCCCGTTGAAAAACAGAGGTGCAACTGGTACTCTGAGAGAGAACTCTATCAACATTAGGGGCCCGAGACTGTTCAACACGCTCCCGCTACACATAAGGGGCATAACTGGCAAACCCCTCACATTGTTCAAGAGAGATCTGGATAAGCACCTCCAAAGGATACCTGATCAACCAGGCTGTGACTCATACGTCAGGCTGCGAGCAGCCGCGTCCAACAGCCTGGTTGATCAGTCCAGCAACCAGGAGGCCTGGTCGATGACCGGGCCGCGGGGACGCTAAGCCCCGGAAGCACCTCAAGGTAACCTCAAGGTAAGGTATCCATGAATTGTTCCATGAGACAATTGAAGAGGAAGCAACCCTGAGGTGAGGTCGAGGACCGGGATGCGAAGACGTTGAACTCTGAAATTATCGCAAGGTAGTTGAATCCGTTGAGCCCATGGTGGTTTCAAATATGTTGATTTTCCCGACGGCATGAGTCTTCTTTGCTGGAGTGGAGACTGCCATTGGGTTCTGGAAGAATTTACTTTCGTCTCCTTCGAGCTCTACTTCGTCGACCCCTTCAGGAATGGCTTGTAGAAGTGTGGAAGAAAAAAGTTCAGTAGAATTTTCTTTACCTCTGCATTTCCTTCCTTGACTGAGGGTTGGTTTGTTCCAGTGCTTAGAATGCTTTGTCGTCCTCTTAGGTTTTGTGACTGCTTATCGTTAGATATGTGCGAACGAAAAGTACTAGGTTAGTTCTACTTTACCTCTCCTTCTTCTACTGTATTGATCACTTGCGATCTCTTTATCCTTAACTTTAAACTATTGTTTTGATGTCTGTTTCTTAACGCGTTTAGTTTGTCTCTCAATTGTTAACCTTTTCTGACCGTTGTACTATGAGGTTTAGGTATATGTAAATGTTGTTATAACCATCCTCTCTTTTTCGGTTTTGTTCTTTTATGAGTTTCTTCTGTGCTCGAGGTTTGCGGTAGTTATGTGTACTAAGTTTGCTGAAAGAATACTTAAAATTAATTACTAACAGTTAACAAGAAAGTAAAAATGCAAAACAAGTAAACATAGTAAAAACACAGCCTCGTATTTTATAATATCACCGGATAATAGTATGATATAATTTTATTTTAATATAGTTTTCGAGTTGATAAAATAAATATATTCAGTGTTCGACCTGTACTGTGTCATTTTATCTGGTAGATGTTTACATAACATGTTACAACATGGACAACAGACAACATTGTTCGAAGCGGACAACATGCATGGCCGCTTCGGTGACTCATCTTTAAGTTTTTAAGTGATGCTAAGGTTCAGGTGAATGTTGCCACGATTGACTTGTGTATTGGATGAGTCACGGGGTAAGATTCACCTGGACTATTTGTGTCTAACTCTCGTGGAAGAAACTTGTTGTTTTCAATGACAAAACAATTAGGACGCCTTTTTTTATAGAAAAATAATCAACAATAACAATAAAATAACATTTAGTGTGTGATGAGACAGTGTTTACAATTAATTATAAGGGTAAAAGCAGTCTTTTATAAAATGTTTAAATTTTTATTTAAACAGTTTTGAGTTTATAAAATAAACACATTCAGTGTTCACCTGTCCTGTGTAATTTTCTCTGGTAGATGTTTACATGACGTCATCACCGGGTAAATTACACCGTATAGTTGAACATCTTCACTACAGACAATAAAAAACACCATAGAAAGAAATATATTCCAAGTGACGTTTAGTGTCAGCAACTGACTGAGTGAGTCGCCTTCATTAAATACGCAGGCAGCCTCCCAAGTAATTAGGGAACTAGGCATCGAAATTATATGCGCAAGTATATTATGAATCATTTGCATAGCAATAATTATTTAGAAGAAAATATTTATATATGCAATTTTTTTTCTTTTTAATAACAAAACAATGCAGACGCGATTTTTTCCAGAAACATTGTTAGCAATGAATGTAAAGAAAATACTATCATCCTTATTGATAAAAAATTGTTGTCCTCCAAAAAGATATTTATCATATACGCCTCTGCTCCCAAGTAGGTTAAGTAGGTATAGAAATTAAAGACACTAGTATCTTGCAAAACATTTGCAGAGCAATGCTTGTTTTCACAAGAAATATTCACAAATGTAATATTAGCTTCAAGGAAAGGATGCGGACAACAGGTCACTTCGGTGGCTCCCACTTCATACGTTTTTACGTGACGCTGAAGTTCAGGTGAATGTTGCCACAGTTGACTTGTGTATTGGATGAGTCACTGGGTAAGATTCACCTGGACTAACTCTGTCTTACTCTCCAGCGAAAACTAATTGTATTGTGCCATTGTGTTTCTTAACAGAGTTTTTGATACTTTTTATCTTGAGAAAATTATTAGCAAATTAGAGGTAGTCGGTATTGGTGGTGCTTGCCTATGTTGGATAATAATTTTGATGTATTTGTGTTTGGCGTCAGACACGATCATGTTAGAATTGTTAAAGTGCAGAACGTAGTTAAATTCTTGTACAGCCACTAGTACGCGTAGCGTTTCGGGCAGGTCCCTGGAATACGATCCCCGCCGCGAAGAATCGTTTTTTCATCCAAGTACACATTTTACTGTTGCGTTAAACAGATTGATTGATAATGATTAAGCCACCCAAGAGGTGGCACGGGCATGAATAGCCCTAAGTGGTGGCCCTTATGAGCCATTACCAGTATCGAGAGATGATACTGGAGATCTGTGGAGGTGCGACTGCACCCTGCGTGACGGAGATGTCTCCCGGACCAAATGGTGACCAAATGGTGTTAAACAGAGCTACAGTTAAGGAATTGCGCCCAGTAAATCTCCCGGCCAGGATACGAACCCATGACAGCGCTCGCGGAACGCCAGGCGAGTGTCTTACCACTACACCACGGAGACTGCAAACATAGGTTTGCTTGATTTGCTTGCTTGACTGATTCTTGATTTGCTCCTTAATCTGTGAGAAACTGGGAGGTATTTTGTCTTGCACTATACTTATACCAGTGGCAGTTTTGATAGTGAGTCTGCCTTTTCATTACAATCTATGCAATGTAACTTGGTACCCAATTTAGGTGATTGAAAACCCTAGATTGTGTGCTTCTTTTTCTATATGTGGGATTTCTGTGATGAGTTGTATATTATCTTGGTGCTGGCTGGTTAACAATGCCTGGACAGAAAATCTAAGAGTCGATATGATTGATGACATCTTGTAAATTATTCTCAATTGCATAATTTATGGCATCTTTCAGGGCATATAATTCTGTATACAATGTTGAGGGCATATAATTCTGTATACAATGTTGAGCATCCACTGTTCATATGTTTATGAGCACAATGCGCCAAAGTTATTTACTAAACTTCTGGCATTCGAGAAGGAGCAATTTAAACTCCTTACATTGTTATATAGGGAGTTAGGTAAGCTTCATGGTTGCTGGTGTACACTGCTGCCCAGGAGGTATCTTTTTCTTGATCAACTGACCCAACTATGAAGGTGTGAATGGTTGTCGGTCTTGAGATGCTTTCCATTTGTTGTTTTATGCTTGCTTTGAACCTCTGCGAGTCACAAGCTGATTTTGTAACCGGTAATCCTTAAATGCTTACTTCAGACTCGATTATTCCCATGACGACGGTGTTGGTAAGGGCTGTCTTCTGCTTTGCTTCTAATGGTCCGTTTCAAGTCCACTTTCTCTAAAATCTTGACTAGATTATCCGTCCATGTACTTGCTCTATATTGAAGGTTTCTGTGAAGCGATCTGTGTATACCATCTTTGATTGACAGTCTGGTGGTGGTTTCAACAAGTTTTGCTGTTGTGGTGACTATTCTTTGTCTGATCCAGTTTTCTGAGGCTGGTAAATTGGTTTCAATTCTTAGATTTTCTCGCCGCGTCCATATAGGTGCTCTCAGTATTGTTCTGAGGGCATCATTTTGTGACACTTCCAGTTTCTCGAATTGTTTATCTCAGAGAGATGTAAGAGCAGGATCAGCATAGTGAATGCGTGACCTAACTGTTTGAATGTAGTACATTTTGAGTACTGGTAGAGTTTTACAATCTCTAAGACTTGTCAGGAAGCGCACAGCTGAGTTTCTGGTATTGCAACATTGCCGAAGGTATTCAATTTATTTAGTTAATTATAAATGGCCATCTATTATGACTTTAAGGTATTGAAAAGAGGTAACTCACTCAATTTCGTGTCCTAGTATTGCGAGTCTGATTATTTGAGTTCTCGTTTTAATGGCTATTGCTTTGGTTTTATTGTTTTTTTCACTGCTGTGCATTCCGCTTCCAAGCTGATGATATCATGGCATTTTTGTGAATGATTCCTAGCGTCTTTTCCATTCATAATGACCACAAAGTCGTCCGCATAGTTAAGCACGAAAAGGCAATGTAAAGGATTTGGGTGTACTCATGTCGGAAGACCTTACCTTTAAAGAACACAATAAAGTGGCCGTCACAACTGCACGAAAAATGACAGGTTGGATAACAAGAACTTTTCACACTAGAGATGCTATACCGATGATGATACTTTTCAAAACGCTTGTGCTCTCTAGAGTGGAGTACTGCTGCACAATGACAGCCCCTTTCAAAGCTGGAGAAATTGCTGACCTGGAGAGCGTGCAGAGATCCTTTACTGCTAGAATCCACTCGGTAAAACATCTCAACTATTGGGACCGACTAAAGAGCCTAAATCTGTACTCCCTTGAGCGCAGGCGGGAGAGATACATAATAATTTACACATGGAAAATATTAGAGGGGCTGGTCCCAAACCTGCACACAGAAATAACATCACATGAGACCAGAAGACATGGCAGGATGTGCATAATACCCCCGTTGAAAGACAGAGGTGCAACTGGTACTCTGAGAGAGAACTCTATCAACATCAGGGGCCCGAGACTGTTCAACACGCTCCCGCTACACATAAGGGGCATAACTGGCAAACCCCTCACATTGTTCAAGAGAGAACTGGATAAGCACCTCCAAAGGATACCTGATCAACCAGGCTGTGACTCATACGTCAGGCTGCGAGCAGCCGCGTCCAACAGCCTGGTTGATCAGTCCAGCAACCAGGAGGCCTGGTCGATGACCGGGCCGCGGGGACGCTAAGCCCCGGAAGCACCTCAAGGTAACCTCAAGGTAAGGTATCCATGAATTGTTCCATGAGACAATTGAAGAGGAAGCAACCCTGAGGTGAGGTCGAGGACCGGGCTGCGAAGACGTTGAACCCTGAAATTATGGCAAGGTAGTTGAATCCGTTGAGCCCATGGTGGTTTCAAATATGTTGATTTTCCCGACGGCATGAGTCTTCTTTGCTGGAGTGGAGACTGCCATTGGGTTCTGGAAGAATTTACTTTCGTCTCCTTCGAGCTCTACTTCGTCGACCCCTTCAGGAATGGCTTGTAGAAGTGTGGAAGAAAAAAGTTCAGTAGATTTTTCTTTACCTCTGCATTTCCTTCCTTGACTGAGGGTTGGTCTGTTACAGTGCTTAGAATGCTTTGTCGTCCTCTTAGGTTTTGTGACTGCTTATCGTTAGAGATGTGCGAACGAAAAGTACTAGGTTAGTTCTACTTTACCTCTCCTTCTTCTACTGTATTGATCACTTGCGATCTCTTTATCCTTAACTTTAAACTATTGTTTTGATGTCTGTTTCTTAACGCGTTTAGTTTGTCTCTCAATTGTTAACCTTTTCTGACCGTTGTACTGTGAGGTTTAGGTATATGTAAATGTTGTTATAACCATCCTCTCTTTTTCGGTTTTGTTCTTTTATGAGTTCTTCTGCGCTCGAGGTTTGCGGTAGTTATGTGTACTAAGTTTGCTGAAAGAATACTTAAAATTAATTACTAACAGTTAACAAGAAAGTAAAAATGTAAAACAAGTAAACATAGTAAAAACACAGCCTCGTATTTTATAATATCACCGGATAATAGTATGATATAATTTTATTTTAATATAGTTTTCGAGTTGATAAAATAAATATATTCAGTGTTCGACCTGTCCTGTGTCATTTTATCTGGTAGATGTTTACATAACATGTTAAAACATGGACAACAGGCAACATTGTTCGAAGCGGACAACATGCATGGCCGCTTCGGTGACTCATCTTTAAGTTTTTAAGTGATGCTAAGGTTCAGGTGAATGTTGCCACGATTGACTTGTGTATTGGATGAGTCACGGGGTAAGATTCACCTGGACTATTTGTGTCTAACTCTCGTGGAAGAAACTTGTTGTTTTCAATGACAAAACAATTAGGACGCCTTTTTTTATAGAAAAATAATCAACAATAACAATAAAATAACATTTAGTGTGTGATGAGACAGTGTTTACAATTAATTATAAGGAGTAAAAGCAGTCTTTTATAAAATGTTCAAATTTTTATTTAAACAGTTTTGAGTTTATAAAATAAACACATTCAGTGTTCACCTGTCCTGTGTAATTTTCTCTGGTAGATGTTTACATGACGTCATCACCGGGTAAATTACACCGTATAGTTGAACATCTTCACTACAGACAATAAAAAACACCATAGAAAGAAATATATTCCAAGTGACGTTTAGTGTCAGCAACTGACTGAGTGAGTCGCCTTCATTAAATACGCAGGCAGCCTCCCAAGTAATTAGGGAACTAGGCATCGAAATTATATGCGCAAGTATATTATGAATCATTTGCATAGCAATAATTATCTAGAAGAAAATATTTATATATGCAATTTTTTTTCTTTTTATAACAAAACAATGCAGACGCGATTTTTTCCAGAAACATTGTTAACAATGAATGTAAAGAAATACTATCATCATTATTGATACAAAATTGTTGTCCTCCAAAAAGATATTTATCATATATGCCTCTGCTCCCAAGTAGGTTAAGTAGGTATAGAAATTAAAGACACTAGTATCTTGCAAAACATTTGCAGAGCAATGCTTGTTTTCACAAGAAATATTCACAAATGTAATATTAGCTT
>WNGS01033470.1:15150376-15211058 GCA_020271785.1 Procambarus virginalis | reverse complement strand
ACAGAGTTCAAGATACCTCAGCTCGGAGGGCGAAAGTCATCAATATATGGGACATTCTACAATATAATGTTCAAGGGAGTGCATGTTTTCTCTTTCACAAAGTTGACACATTGTGTACTCGACATTTGGGTTTTGAGAAAGCTGCCAGATACGTCTATATCCCAGGCGTATTCTGGCCACTATAACATCATATTGCCGAGTTCTTGCTCTATTAGTCTATATGTGAATGTCTCCTCACGATATCTATCATAATATTTAATGCTACAAATTTAAAGCCTTTGTGAATTTGTTAGGTCGGTGAAATTTTCATTAGATATTTGTTTAAGTATTCTCTTTGTCACTGCTAATGAAACATCCATAATTGGTACATTATCGTATGCACTTAATGATTTACTACCGGGTTTTACATTCAATTGCAAGGTATTGCCCAATTCAAATTTAAATTCAAAATTAAAATGTTTATTCAGGTAAAGTACATACATGCAAGGTGTGATACAAATATTGATGAATTTATAGATAGAGCTAGTACATACAATGCCTAAAGCCACTATTACGTAAAGCATTTCGGGCAGGAAAACACTAAAGCTAAAGCTTAATACTATTGAGATTAAAGTAAAAATGCGTTGGGAAAATATAAAAATAAAAAAGAGGGGAACATGGCAGAAAACAGGAAAAATACAATTGGTCGACAAACAGTATTTTTTAAAAATAACAGACATGGGTTGACATTATAGGGGTAAGGTAGGTTACAGGGAATTAATTAGTAGTGCTTAGTTTTTATCTTAAACTGGTTGAGAGAGGTACAGTCTTTAACATGATTGGGAAGATCATTCCACATTCAGGTCCCTTGATTTGTAGAGCATTTCTAGTTTGATTAAGTCGTACTCTTGGAATATCAATCTTGGAATAACACTTGGAATATCAATCTTGGAATACTGTACCACTTCGAATATCAATCTTGGAATAACAATCTCAACAAAAATCACATCATTCTGGGAGGTGACTTCATCAGTGACCTGGGTCTTCAAAACACCCTCAAGTTGACTATTTCCGTACAGCATGCACTCCTGTATGCTAATCCCCACAATCACCAAGCCACCCGAGTCACTCAAACATCTGCCACTACTCTGGATCACCTATGGACTAATATAACAGCTCCCCTTACATCTGGGGTAATCTATGACAGAACAACTGACCACTATCCTACCTTCCTCATAGCAACATGGACACAACACCACCAGAAAGCAAGAAACTCTCATTTGGCTACACAGTGAATCAGCTTTAGGCAATCTCTCTAATGCACTTCACATATTAACTGGGAATCTGAATTTAATAATACACAGGATATAAACATTACTAACCTCTTCTCTCCAAACTCTAAGCCTCTACAACACTCACTGCCCCCTAATTACCAACAAGTAACTGATAAAAGAAAAAATAACCGTGGCTCACAAGTGGCATAATTAAATCAATCAACAAAAAACATGAATATGAAAAGAAACTTAGGATTGGCCTAGTTACAAAGGAAGTAGTTAAAAGGTACTCATCTGTGCTTACCAGTATCATAAGAAAAGCTAAACTTTCATATTATGAGACTAGATTCAAAGAAGCAAAAGGCAACATGAAAAGCACATGGAAACCATCTCTAATCCTAGGAACTAAACAACACCCCACAACCAGATAACACTCTCTAAGGATGGCCTTACACCGTCATCTGATTTGAAATGGCGAATGAATTTAATAGCTTCTTTTCATCGGTTGGTGCTAACCTTGCCAGTAAAATCCCACAGACTCAGACACATATCAACACATATCTCTCAGGGAGCTATCCAAACTCTCTTCTCCTTTCACTAGTCAGCCCGACAGATGTTGTGTCCATCATACACTCATTAAAAACAAAAGCTTGGAACATCAGTGAAATCCCATCCATTGTATACAAGAGCGCCTCCCATGCCCTTGCGCCACCTATAACTCTGCTGTTCAACAAATCCCTTGAGTGTCATACCTTCCCTGATATCCTTAAAAAAGCAAGAGTAACGCCAGTTCATAAAGGAGGTAATCCGGCAGACATAAACAATTATAGACCAATATCAAACCTACCCATACTATCAAAAATATTTGAAAAAATTATCTACAAACAGCTCTACTCCTATCTCGTAAAATTCGACATTCTTAGCCTCTGTCAGTTTGGCTTCCGCTCCCAAAAGAGTTCCAACGATGCAATTATTAGTCTTCTTGATATAATTTACTCAGCCCTTGACAAAAATGAGTTTTCGATTGGAGTCTTCATTGAGCTGAGAAAGGCCTTTGATACTGTTTATCACAATTACCTCTTACGTAAACTCCATCATTATGGAATCCGAGGCCATTCACTGGACTATATCCAATCCTATCTTAGTGATAGACACCAATGTGTAGCCATCAATAATATTACCTCTCCCACTCTACCAATAACCGTTGGAGTGCCACAGGGCAGCATTTTGGGACCTCTCCTATTTCTTATATACATCAATGATCTGCCTAATGTCTCTAACATTCTGAAACCTATTTTGTTTGCTGATGATACTACCCTCATCTACTCTAACCCCAACCCACATACACTAAATAATGTTGTTAATAATGAACTAAAAAAAGTCCACTTATGGATGTCAACCAACAAACTAACACTTAACATAGAAAAGACCTACTACATCTTATTTGGAAGCAAGTTTACAAATGCAATTCAGCTTCAGATAGACAATGTAAACATTAGCAATAAAAATGATGGAAAGTTTCTTGGCCTATTCCTAGACAAGAGACTCAACTTCAGCACCCACATACAACACATAACTAAGAAAGCCTCTAAAACAGTTGGTATACTCTCCAAAATCAGATATTATGTACCCAACTCTGCTCTCATCTCTTTGTATTACGCACTAATCTATCCCTATCATAATTATGGTATCTGTGCATGGAGTTCAACCACTGCAAACCACCTCGAGTCCATTATCACCCAGCAAAAATCTGCTATCAGAATAATAACAAATTCTGCTTTCAGAAAACACTCAGCCCCCTTGTTTAACTCCCTAAACATGGTAAATATAATCTCACTCCACAAATTCTCTTGTGTCAACTACATTTACAAAACCCTGTTCTTAAATGCAAATCCTGCTCTGAAACTCTCCCTGGACAGATGTAATAGGACCCATTATTGCCACACCAGAAATAAATATCTCTTTGATATCCCCAGAGTCAAACTTAATCTGTGTAAACACTCTATGCAAATAAAGGGACCCAGTTTATGGAACTCACTCCCTAATGAATTGAAAAGCTGTCCAACTTTTGCGTCATTCAAAAACAATAATAAAAGTACCTAATTTCATCCTCATAGTTTTTTACCTTTTGCTTTAAATTGCACTGTATCTATTGCTACCCAATCTCCCAATCTTTATGTACCCAATCTGAACATCTTTACCATTGTGATCATTGCTGTCTTCTTATATGTGCTGTCAATCTGCTGTATGGTGTCTATTAATCTTGTTTAAATTACCAATCAAGCTGTCAATGTAATCAATCAGAGCTTTAATATACCAATATGCTTTAATATACTTACTAAGCTCTCTCATCTCATTTTTTTTCTTGCAATGTATTTGTTATCATTTATTAATTCTGCTAGAATTTACCTACTTAAAATTATCTCTTAGATTAAGAACCTGCCCGAAACGCTGCGCGTACTAGTGGCTTTACAAGATTGTAAATACTGTACTATTCAATGTATTCTCACAAACCCAATGTACCTTCTTGTATATAAATAAATTAATTAATAAATAAATAAGATAAATCAAAAAGGTATTTGTTTCTGGTGTGGTGCTCATGGGTTCTGTTACAACCTTCAATAAAGCTTTTAAGGTCAGGATTGACATTACAGTTCTGCGTTTTATATATATATATATATATATATATATATATATATATATAATATATATATATATATATATATATATATATATATTATATATATATATATATATATATATATATATATATATATATAAGGAAGGGAGTACCACCTCTGGCTGGAAGAAGGGGGACCCATAGCCTCGGAGGAAATCACACATAACGCATTGGAGGGAATGTAGGTCCCCTCCAATACAGTTTCTGTGTGCTTTTCTCCTACCACCCCCTTCCTTTTTTTTATGCTTTATTGTGTATTTAAAGGTTACAAAACATACAAGACAAATGCCTAAAGGTTATGGATCTCTTGAAGCTCCTCCGCTTCCGGACAGGAACCGAGGACGCAGCAAGCATTTCCCCTCTGGATCGCCACACTGAGGCGCTGAAACAAAAAACTGCAAGCCCTTGGGTCTCTGGTGACGTCGATGAGCTTGGAACCCAATTCCTTGAGAAATCCCAAGGCACTCTTGCCCCAGGGGCCATGCGTCTCAGACGCTATGGGAACAAAGAGGTATTGGCCTGCCAGTCGCCTGTATTTGAGAGATTTTGCTGTTTCCCTGTGGTTGGCCGCCCCACCTGCTTGATCAGCTCCGAAGTGTACATAGGTGTCAGCCAGGGTGGATACACATGTGTAGTCCCACACCAACTGTCTACCCTCCTTCCATGAGTATATGGTGATGCCATCAGGGCGAAGTGTGGGGAAATCCGGGTTCTGGACCCCTAGGATGCGAGGTTCTCTCTCCGCTGGGCACTTAGCTGAGACGAGGCTTCTCTTGATGATGTCATTGACCTCGTTGTGTCTTGCATGCCAGCCCTTTGTGCTTCCGCAATGCAACCCATCCAGTCCGTATTGGTCTGCTTCCACCCTGTTGCAAATACACTTGTATTCAGTGTGAATTGGGGCACCAAGGCGGAGGGCCACTGCTACACGAAGGGATTCTGGATCTAGGCGAGTGCCCATTGCTGACATGGGTACTGCCAGGAGGAAGTCTCCTGCATGGGGGGCACGCACTGCTCTGAGGCGGGCTTTCTCCTTGTCTGATGTTGCGGCGCTGAGCATGGCATCAGCTACTTTTTCCACTAGAGGGTGGTCCCAGCCGGACTGTTTATGTTGTTTTGTTGGCTCTATAATGGTTGCTGGGGCTGCCAGAACATCCCACTGATTTGAACATTCAGTGAAAGCAGGATCGTGTATTCCTGCTGAATCTCTCAAGGTTGCAGGTAAGATGTCTCTGACGAGGTCGTGCGATGCGTGGGAGGAGGAAAGGAAGGCTGGTAGAGCAATTTGGGAGGCTGTGCGGACACCAAGGCCGCCAAGTCTTACAGGAAGGGTTGCTTGCTCCCACTGAGAGTCGTCCAATGGCAGGTTCAGGACTTTCACCAGCATGGACCTCAGAAGGGTGTCATACATATTTAACTTAGGGCTGCTGTAGGATGGAGAACATCTCAGAAAGTAGGTCAACTTAGGGAGAGACAGGCATCTTGTGAGGAGAAAGAGAGCATCATGGGCATCAATCTTGTCAATCCTGTCCAGCATTCTCTTTAGATCAGTGATTTTTGCAGCCAGGACCTCCTCGATTGCTCGTGGGCCAATGGGGGCACCCAGGAGAGTGCAGTCCGGTGGCTCGACAATGAGAATGTCTGGAAGAACATTTTGTATTTGCCCAGTGATGTCTGGGTTGCGGGAGATTATTTCACACTCTATATATATATATATATATATATATATATATATATATATATATATATATATATATATATATATATATATATATATATATATATATATATATATATATATATATATATATATATATATATATATATATATATATATATATATATATATATATATATAATATACATGAGAGAATGTGCAGTGACTTAATATCTAACATATTCAGAGATTTGAGTAGGGGTACCGAGTGATGTCTGGAGCCAGAGTTGGATATTGTCCTAATAATAGCTTTCTATTGAGTACTTAGAGGACGTAATTGATTTTGGGTAGTAGAACCCCAAGCACAGATACCATAGTTGAGATAAGGATAGATCAGGGAGTAATAGAGCGTCACCAGGGCAGGGCGAGGGCAGGGCAGATATTATGTTCACCAGGAACATAATATCTGATCTTAGAAAGAATGCCAACAGTTTTTGAAACTTTTTTTGACATATTTAGAATGTGTCCCTGGAAACTCAGCTTGTGGTCAATGAGAACGCCAAGGAATTTGCCATCTATTTTGCTACAAATTTGGGTATTATTTATCCTGAGATTTATTTGATTTGAGGATTTATTGCTAAACAGAATATAGAAAGTTTTGTCAATGTTGAGGGGGAGTTTGTTGGCAGTTAGCCAAAGATGGACTTTATTTAGCTCAGTATTTACTGTGGCATTTAGAGCAAGGGGGTCAGGACTGGAGTAAATGAAGGTTGTGTTGGTTCAATCTCTAGACAATGTTAACACTGCAGCACCAGTGTCTAGTTCCAAGGAAACTAACTTCCCATTAATTACAAAATTCACCACTTGTGACTTCACTGAACATACTTTTTCTTTCACAGAATATAGTCTGCTTTCCTCACCTGCAGCTTCTTCAAACGGTTTACGTTCCTCTACTGCCTTGACCACATTACCACTACCTCTTCTTCCTGCATTCCCTGGTCGTCTCCTCTCTCAGGCCTTGCTGTTCCTGTTCAGGTATTCTCTACATACTTTCCTCAAGTGCCCTTCCTTGTTACAAAAGTTGCATATGTAGTCACGAAACTTGCACTTGCTACTACTGTGCCCACAGTGTTTACATCTGGTCTGGCCCTGAATGACCATAATTTCTTGAGTAGTAGATTTCTTATCTCCAAAAGCCCTTTCCAGGTTCAAGATCTTCTTTAGCACTGTCTATGAAGTCATCGATTGTAGATCCACGTTTTCTGCCACCAGGTTAGGGAAACATATCTAATTTTCTACTGCCATGAACAACTGGTCCCTCTGCAGGCGATGAGTCACAATAACGTGGCTGAAGAATGTTGACCAGACCACACACTAGAAGGTGGAGGGACGACGACGTTTCGGTCCGTTCTGGACCATTCTCAAGTCGATCACACAATCGACTTGAGAATGGTCCAGGACGGACCGAAACGTCGTCGTCCCTTCACCTTCTAGTGTGTGGTCTGGTCAACTGGTCCCTCACCCGGCCGTCAAACTGTTCTCCAAAGTTGCAGTGGTTAGCCAACGCCTTCAATTCCGCATATAAATCCTGTACGGATTCCTGCTGCTTTTTCGTCCTCTTCTGGAAATCCATCTAACTCCTGTGATATGAAGATTTCACTACATAATGACGTTTAAGCAGGGCAATCAGATCTTCATAGGTCTTCGTGTGGGGTAGCTCTGGCGCACACAAGTTACTCAGGACGCTATATACTTCTGTACCCAGTGAAACTAAGAGCACCGCTCACCTAAGAGCACCTGGTCCAACGAGATCTTGGTAGCATTAAACGGCTCCATTGAGATGAGTGGGGTAGGCATGGTCACACGGTGGGTTGTTCAACTCACTGTTGTTTACAATTCCTCCACCCGTCCACTCCTGATCCTCACACCTCGTCTTGTACCCGGGCTCTCTGCCTTAGGTGTTTAATAATCCTCGTCGTTATTGTTACGTTTAGGCCGGAAGAGAAACAATCTTCGTCCACTCATGGTTTATCCTCAACAACAACAATACAATGACGTCACAGGTATACGTAACATAACTTACTATTTACAATGGTATAAACAAAAGAGCATCTGCTAAAAACATGCTACACTTAACGTCTGTAGTACCTAATCCTACAAAATACCTTAATCCTAACAGTCACGGATTTGGTCGAAAGTTTGCTGTCGATACACGGTATCAAGGAAACCACAGACTCGAAAGACAATTGAGCACAAGCTCAAGAAAATTTAAAAAACAATATCCTCACCTCCAAGAACGCAGAGCACGAGACACTCTCCTAAAAATCAGGTAGAATCCACTATTTCTGAAAACGACCTTGTTTAGTCAATTTCAAGTACACCAAGATCCTCAACTCCAGTTTCAACTTCCATGGTGAGTTCATCAGACTCCATGGATACCACGGTAAGATCAGCAAGTTCCAATAACCTAGAGGACTAAAGATCCTGCAATGGATTGCGCAAGGTCTGCACACAAAATTAACACACTTGCAATGCATACCAGCAACCAAGGGCATAGACATTCTGATACTACAGGAGAGCTTGCTTCGAGCCGGTTTAGAACCTAAATTCTCAGGCTATCGAGGCCTCTTCCTTCCATGGGTCAACGGGCAATCCAGGAGATGTGCAGTTTTTGTGAAATGTGACCTGATCTCTAAGCCCATAACCAGCCCACCCGATTGTGGAGCAGGGACAGAGGTAATGGGAGTAACCATTGACTAAGACACGACAAACTTGAAGTGTTTAATGTTTACAGGTCTCCACATGCTAAAATGGATCTCTCGGTGTTATTTGGACTCGCGGCTACACGAAACACAATCATTTGTGGTGATTTTAATGCCCATCATAGATTGGTACTGGGCTCGAACATAACAAATGAAACCGGGACTCACATTGCACATCAACTAAACCAGCTTCCAGAAATTCAATTCCTAAACAAGAATGAACCCACCGACAACCAAGGAAGTAGATTAGACCTTACCTTTGTTTCAGCCTCCCTAAGATATGCAGCAACATGGTCAGTTGAGCCCACACTCATAAGCGACCACTATGGGGTCCAAATTGATCTTAAGTTAGACCTACCCACCCCACCTCCACCTCCACCAGAAGTCTGGAACTTTGCTTTAGCAAAATGGGATTGATTTCAAAACCTTATTTCAGAGTGGCATAGAAATCATGATGTGCCCAAAGACATTAATCAGGCAGAACAAGATTTTGTCGAAGCGATTCAAAGTGAAGGCAACCACTCAATCCCACAGAAAAAACAGTCCACCAGACACCACAACGATCACTGGTACTATTGCAAATATGTTAAAGAACTCAATCATAGATTCAACAGCACAAGGAAGCTATACAAAAAGCAGCCAATTGACCGCAACTGGACCTCACTTTGTGAGATCAAGGAACATGTGCATCAAGAGACCAGACTAATACAGGAACAAAAGTGGCTGGAATGGTGTTCACACCTGAATGAACACACCTCTCTCGGAGAGATGTGGCAGCAAATTCACCGGGCCAAAGGGAATAAAAAACCTAAAGCCCCACACCCTAAGGATCCTCAACAGGAAGCCGAAGTACTGGCAACCAGGACCTAGATTCACGAAGCTCCATGTCTTTCTTCGTAAGTACTTACCTAGTTATGTTTGCAACTTGAACTCTGGCTCCTTGGTCCCGGCTCTCAACTGTCAATCAACGGGTGTACAGGGCCCTGAGCCTACTGGGCTCTATCATATCTACACTTGAAACTGTGTATGGAGTCAGCCTCCACCACATCACTTCCTAATGCATTCCATTTGTTTACTACTCTGACACTGAAAAAATTCTTTCTAATGTCTCTATGGTTCAATTGGGCACTCAATTTCCACCTGTGTCCCCTAGTGCGTGTGCTCCTGGTGTTAAATAGTCTGTCTTTATCTATCCCTATCAATTCCTCTGAGAATCTTGTATGTGGTGATCATGTCCCCCTAACTCTTCTATCTCCCAGTGGTATGAGGTTTAATTCCCGTAGTCTTTCCTCGTAGCTCGTACCCCTCAGTTCGGGTACTATTCTGAAGGCAAACCTTTGAACCTTTTCCAACTTAGTGTTATGCTTGACTAGATATGGACGCCATGTTGGAGCCGCATACTCCAGGATTGGTTTGACATATGTGGTATATAATGTTCTGAATGATTCCTTACACAAGTTTCTAAAGGCCGTTCTTATGTTGGCCTGCCTGGCATATGCCGCTGATGTTTTCCTCTTGATATAGGCTTCAGGGGGACAGGTCCGGCATGATATCAACCCCCAATTCTTTCTCTCTCTTTGACTCTTGAAGTATTTCATCTCCCAAGTGATACCTTGTATCTGGTCTTCTGCTCCCTATGCCTATCTTCATTACATTACATTTGCTCAGGTTAAACTCTAACAACCACTTGTTCGACCATTCCTGCAGCTCGTACAGGCCTTCTTGAAGCCTCAAGCTGTCCTCTTCTGTCTTAATCCTTCTCATAATTTTGGCGTCATCAGCAAACATTGAGAGGAATGAATCTATACCCTCTGGGAGATCATTTACGTATATCAGAAACAGGATAGTTTCGAGTACAGAGCCCTGTGGGACCTCACTGGTGACTTCACGCCAATCTGAGGTCTCACCCCTCACTTTAACTCTATTGTAGGCCCCTTCAAACCACTCTGCATACTCCGACTCAACCCAGGTCGTACTCTAAAGCTGTGTCAGGTTAGGTTAGGGTCTGTAGGTTTCATTTTTTTGGCCTGTAACCAGGGGCTGGTCCTCTCCCCCAGTTCGGTTGAGATGATCTGCCTGTACACCTGCTCTAACAAGGTGGTCCTTTATAGATTTACCTCGCCTCCTGGGAGGGTTTTGTGGGAAATTTACCCAGGATGGATGTTTACTGTACGTTTCCCTCATCCATGTCCATACTTCCTGGAGTTTTCTCTTAAGCTGTGCTGCAAGGCCGGGGAAGAAAGGGGTTGGGAGGATCCATCTCTTGTCTTCCACTTCTTGTGTTCTAGGTCTGAGTAGCTCTGCCCTTGTTTTTTCTCTGAGTTTCTCTTGGGCCGCATGTATTATTGTCTCTGGTTAGTCTCTGTTCCTGAACATATCCCATAGGTCATCAAGCTGGGGATTTAGCGTCTTAGCGTCTCTTCTTTGTTGTTAATCCGCTTGAGTCTGAGTCCAAGTGAGTAGGGTAGCGATTTCTTCAAGGCTAGTGGGTGGCTCGAGTCAAATTTCAGATACGTGTGAAGGTTAGTCGGTTTATAGTATACCTTCGTATGCAGATCCCTGGTTAGCTGGTCTATATACACTGCTGTATCTAGGAAATTTATCGTGGAGTCACTGTGCTCGAGGGTAAACTTAAGGTTTTCATGAACTGTATTTGAACATGAAAAGAAACCTTCTAGGCGGCGGAAACCGTCCTCCATTATTCCGAAGATGTCGTCTATGTAACGGAAATATACCGCCGGTCCGTCCTTCATGTGGGATCGTTTCCTCTCGAACACTACATGCACAAATATTTCAGCGATTGCCACACTACTGGATGCTCCTATCGCTGTACCCTTGGTTTGCCGGTATGCCCGTCCTTCAAATTGCAAAAGAGTTTCTCTCATCACATGGAGGATGGCCTCCTACATGGATGAGGGAAACGTACAATGAACATCCATCCTGGGTAAAATTCCCACAAAACCCTCCCATGATCGCCTGGAGGCGAGGTAAGTCTATAAAGGACCACCTTGTTAGAGCAGGTGTGCAGGCAGATTATTTCAACCGAACTGAGGGAAAGGACCAGCCCCAGGTTACAGGTCAAAGAAATGAAACCTACACACCTTAACCTGGACCTGGTGTGGTGTGCGACCTGGATTGAAGCGGAGTATGCAGAGTGGTTAGGAGGGGCCTACAAGTACAAGCTCGAGTGAATGGGGGAATTGTGTAAAATCCTGGTTTGTGTCTCGGAGAGGCTGCAGGATCCAAGCAAATTCAGTAGAATTTCTGGTTGCAATTCTTATACCATGTTGTAGCTCAGTCGATTAAGGCAGTGTCTGGGATGCTCTCGGACGTCGGTTCGAATCCTCGTCACGGCCCTTGTGGATTTGTTCATTTGATGCATCACGCTATTGTGATTTCTGTGTGTAATGTTAGGCAAATTGGCCAATAGTTTGACGCAAGTGATCCATCTCCTTTCTTAAAAATTGGTACCACATTAGCAACCTTCCATGACACTGCCTGACATATTAAATATGGTAAACAGTGGCCCGCAAAGCTCCTCTTTGTATTCTTTAAGCACCCTGGCAAACATTTCATCCGGCTCTGGGGGATTTGATTGGTTTGAGTTTTACTATTTGTTTAATAACATCCTCCCTAGTAACTGCCAAATAGGCAACCCGTCCTAGTCCCCACCCACATAGACTTGTTCGGCTGAAGGTATATTGCTAAGTTCCTCTTTAGTATATACAAAGATAAAATATTCATTAAAAATTCTACTCATCTTTTCGTTATTATCCGTTATCTGACCCGTCTCAGTTTTTAATGGACCTATTCTTTTCCTAATCAATATAGCTGATATAACTATATATATAATGTTGTTCGATATACCTTTAGGATTTATCTTTGCTTGCCCTGCTATGCGAACTTCATAGTTTTTTGCCCTCCTCATCTTTTTTTTTTTAATTTAAAACCAGTTGTACGAATTCCTGTTCTAAACTGACTTCCCCATTCTTAATCCTTTTGTACCACGCTCTCTTTCTGCCTATACAGTTCTTCAGATCCTTTGTTATCCAATTTGGGTCATTAGTATTCGATCTATTCAATTTGTATGGTATATTACGTTCCTGTGCTTTGCTTAGAATATTTTTAAATAAGTTATATTTTGAATCCACATCAAAATCCCTTTTTATATAACCTATCGCTGGGTTCACGTCTCGCTCCAAAACCAGCCTACCCGCTTAGACTTTCCAATCTATTTTACCAAAAAAATTTCTTAGTCTACTAAAATCAGCTTTTCGAAAATATGGCACTTGCACAGAATTTTCTCCTACAGATCTATTCCATTCCATGCTAAGTCGGATTTCTTTGTGATCATTGTTTTCCTAGCTCACTCCCTATTTCGATGTCATTAATTTGTGTTTCCTTGTTAGTTAACACTAAATCTAAAATATTATTTTCCCGCGTTGGTTCCTTAATATGTGTTGCGTAAGAAAGCAATCGTCAATTAATTCTAGAAAATCTGCTTCATTATTCTCTGTTCTGTTAAACCAATTTATTCCACTAAAATTAAAGTCATCCATGACACAAATACTGCTAGACCTAAATGCTATAGACATTTCATCCCATAGATGCTTTGCATCCATCCTGTCTAAGTTTGGTAGCCTGTATATAACTCCTATTATAAGATTATTTGCTTTTTCCTTTAATTCTATCTATCTAGCTATCCAAATAGTTTCTGTGTGTGGCTCAGTTTTGGTTCCCTCTTTGAGACTACATTTCAAATTTTCCCTATTCCCTAACATATATAGCTACTCCCCCCCCCCCCCTCCTCGTCTAGTATATCTATCTATGTGAAATAGTTTAAATCCATTATATTTGATATTCAGCTAATAGTTCTCTATTTTCTACATTCAGAAGAAAATAGACAGATTGGGTGGATATAAATTAAAATAGAAAATAGATATAGAAAATAAGGAACCAACACGGGAAAACAATATTTTAGATTTAGTGTTAACTAACAGGGAAACACAAATTAATGACATCGAAATAGGGAGTGAGCTAGGGAACAGTGATCACAAAGAAATCAGATTTGGCATAGAATGGAATAGACCTGTAGGAGAAAATTCTGTTAAAGTGCCAGATTTTCGAAAAGCTGATTTTAATAGCCTAAGAAATTTTTTGGGTCAAATTGATTGGAAAGTCTTGGGTATGGGGTGTGGGCCGGTCTTGGAGCGAGACATGAACCCAGCGATAGGTGATGTAAATGGGGATTTCGATGTAGATTCAATTTATAACGTATTTAAGAATATTCTAAACAAAGCACAGGAACGTAGTATACCACACAAATTGAATAGATCGATTACTAATGACCCAAAGTGGATAACAAAGAATTTGAAGAATCTTATAGGTAAAAAGAGAGCGTGGTACAAAAGGATTAAGAACGGGGAAGTTAGTTTAGAACAGGAATTCGTAAAACTGGTTAGAAATACTAAAAAAGAGATAAGGAAAGCAAATAGAAACTATGAAGTTCGCATAGCAGAGCAAGCAAAGACAAATCCTAAAGGGTTTTTTCAGTTATACCGGACACAGATTAGGGAAAGGAGGTGGGGTCCCTCGATTGTTTCAAGCATGGGTTGGACATATATATGAGTGGGATTGGGTGGTTATAAATAGGAGCTGCCTCGTATGGGCCAATAGGCCTTCTGCAGTTACCTTTGTTCTTATGTTCTTATGTTCTTAAATTGAAGCTGCCTCGTGTGGGCCAATAGGCCTTCTGCAGTTACCTTCATTCTAATGTTCTTAAGTTCTTAAAAAGATAAGGAGTGTAAATTATGTAGTATACCTCAGGGCCCACACCTTAGATCATTATGTATTAGTGTAAACTTATTGATAACTATAGAAATAAAGAAATAAATAGTGTACAACATCAAATTGTTTGGATATGTGATAATGGTATGATAGACCGAATACTTAGGAACTACTATCACTTTGTACCACTTATACCAATAGTGTAACACTTACATGCTGTGCTCACTATATTAACCTGCAATGTTAAATGGGATTCTTGTACTGTGATTTGTGGATTTGATCTCACTTGATTTGCGTGCCCCTTGAGGGACTTGAAATACAGGAGGGTAGTTGTTATAGATTCAGCTACTCGGAACAAGTTCCAAGTAGCACGGGCTATGGTGAGCCCGTAACTTACCTGGCACAGGAGCGGGGCAAGAAGCACGGGCTATGGTTAGCCTCGTGGACAGATGTCTCCCGTCTGTCGTACAGGAGCGTAGAAATAGCCTATACTACTCTATCCCTTTGAGCTGTAGTTTTTTTGTCTCAATAAACGTACTTGAATTTGAATGGTGCACAATAAACTAGCTGCCTTCGGCGGCAACAGAAATTGGGATGGAATTAAACTTACAGAGTGTTGGGGTAGAATTTCAGAGATAAATGTAGCTTCGGCTATAAGAGTAATGACGGTCGGGGGAGCTAAGGAATTAATCCTCACGCTTAAAAGTTGGAAATAAATTAAAACTGTACTCTAAGGTTTAACGAGGGAGGAGATATGAGAATATATTTTATAAAACGTACAAAAATATGATGGTTTCCAAAAATGTATTCAATTGTCTAAGAAATAATTACCACCACCATGGGCCTCATATGAAAATGCCTCATCATGACCCGGGAGGACTAGGGCATGGAAGCATGATATCTACCGTACCAGGAGACAATAGTTGACAGATATCTACCTTACCAGGAGACAATAGTTGACATGATATTGTAACCGATCTCTATCATCATACTATCATGCAAGAGGAGCCACACATCTATGGATCATCCAATAAAATCAGCAGACTTCTAGATGTTACTGCTGCTCGGCTTAGACTCGGTTACAAGTATCTCTGGGAATTCTCATTATCTGCCGATGTAGACCTGACAAAATGTAAACTGTGTCAACAAAATTATTCGCACACCCTCCGTCACTATGTGATGGAGTGCGAAAAGATACGTGAATTTAGAGACAATTCTATAACCAATGTTCCAGCGATGTGTAAATATTTCATTCAAAATGATCTGCTACCAGAAATTTTAGCCAAATATCCCCAGTTTGCTAACTGTAGGTAGTAACTGAGTGATTGTAACCTATCCACCGCTGTCCACTGGATGGGAGGCGGTGTGCAGGACAAACATAAATTTTGACACTAGCTCTCCACATATGTCAGTTGCTTAATTTAGAACCTGTACTTGAGGTCGATCTCGAACCCATTGTTGATGTGACGACTTATATTGAATTTTGTAACTAGCTCATCAAGATTGTAACTTGCTTAGCTAAATGAATTGTGGGGTTCAGTCCCTGAGCCCATTATGTGCCTCTGTAACCCTTTCCACTACCGCCCACAAGATGGGTATGGGGTGCATAATAAATGAACTAAACTAACTAACTAACTGTGCCAGGGCCTGATAAGGGAAATAAATACACTGAGTATGAAACTGTTGACAGAAAAATTCAGTTTCGGACTAACATTTATATTCAGTACAAACAAGCTGAATTGCAGGTCATTCTGACTGGTTGAATTGAAATAAGTTTATTGATGTAAAATACACACAAAGGGATGAGGTAGTTCAAGCTATTCTCTCCCCGTTCAGTACATCGTGTTAATACATACATAGACACACATCACAAACAATAAACATATTACCAAACATTCTGAGAGATAAACATATACATTTCCTCCTTCACAAGTAGTATGATATCAGACGTACACACAAATACTTTTATGACCTAGGTATACTGTATAGACAATTTGCAAGAGACATGCAGTTAATTCAACAAAATATTACAGTCTTGGTGCAAAATTCTTATATCTCTCAAGAATATCATCAACCTTTCCGTTGTGACACATCCAGGCTATTTGTTCAGGAACAGACCTTATCTCAGTGTTTCTATATACATTAATCAACGGACAATCAAGAACATAATGGGCAAGGGTTTGAGACCTTAACATACCACATAGTTTACACTTCGTGTCATTATCATGAACACCTATCCCATATTCCCAGTAATATTTGTACCCAAGCCTGAGCCGCATGTACACAGAGTCACTCCAAGCATTTCTCCTTTTACCAACTCTGACTGGTTTGGATGTAGTATCTCAAGACAAAAAACATGTTTTCGTATTTGTCAGCACTTGATTCATTATTAAACAGTCGAAAACCAGTCTTCATGTCCATAGTTGAGGATTGTAAAGAAAAGCATGAGAAAAATCAAGGTAAAGGGACAATGTTGACCAGACCACACACTAGAAAGTGAAGGGACGACGATGTTTCGGTCCGTCCTGGACCATTCTCAAGTCGATCTCATCGCCTGCATAAAGGGACAATGTTATATTCATGTGGACTTCATGTGTGTAAATATATACATGAACACGTTGTCCTGAATGATTGTTTGTGATGTGTGTAAACGAACAAGTTATCCTGAATGATTGTTTGTGATGTGTGTAAATGAACACGTTGTACTGAATGATTCTTTGTGATGTGTGTTAATGAACACGTTGTACTGAATGATTCTTTGTGATGTGTGTTAATGAACACGTTGTACAGAATGATTGTTTTTGATGTGTGTAAACGAACAAGTTGCCCCAATGATTGTTTGTGATGTCTGTAAATGAACATAAGAACATAAGAACATAAGAACATAAGAACAAAGGCAACTGCAGAAGGCCTATTGGCCCATACGAGGCAGCTCCTATTTATAACCACCCAATCCCACTCATATACATGTCCAACCCATGCTTGAAACAATCGAGGGACCCCACCTCCACAATGTTACGCGGCAACTGGTTCCACATATCAACAACCCTGTTACTGAACCAATATTTACCTAAGTCTTTCCTAAATCTAAACTTATCCAATTTATACCCATTGTTTCGCGTTCTGTCCTGTGTTGATACTTTTAATACCCTATTATATCCCCTTTGTTATGTCCATTCATCCACTTGTAAACCTCTATCATGTCACCCCTAACTCTTCGCCTTTCCAGTGATGCAACTTAAGCTTTGTTAATCTTTCTTCATATGAAAGATTTCTAATTTGGGGAATTAACTTAGTCATCCTACGCTGGACACGTTCAAGTAATTTATATCCATTCTATAATATGGCGACCAAAACTGAACTGCATAATCTAAATGGGGCCTAACCAGAGCAAGATATAGCTTGAGAACCACACCAGGTGTCTTGTTACTTACGCTGCGATTAATAAATCCGAGTGTCCTATTTGCCTTATTACGAACATTTATGCATTGATCCTTTTGTTTTAAATTCTTACTAATTATAACTCCCAGATCCCTTTCGCAATCCGACTTCGCAATCTCAACATCATCTAGCTCGTATCTTGTAACTCTATCATCATTACCTAGCTTCAGAACTTTACATTTATCAGCATTAAACTGCATCTGCCAGTCCTTTGACCATTTCAAAACCCTATCTAGATCAACTTGAAGTGATAGTGAGTCCTCCTCCGAATTAATTTCCCTACCGATTTTCGTATCATCGGCAAATTTGCAAATGTTGCTACTCAAACCTGAATCTAAATCATTTATATATATTATAAACAACAGAGATCCCAAGACAGAGCCTTGAGGCACTCCACTTACAACATTTTCCCACTCTGACTTGACTCCATTTATACTAACTCTCTGTTTCCTTTGGTATAGGNAAATGTAACATGTCCATGTCTGAGTACTAATATTTAACTTAAAATGTACCCCCGTAGTAAGTAAGAGTAAGCTTAGTCTAGTGACATGGCAAACACGTTCTGCAGAAACCTAATGGCAGATGAAATGTAATTAGAACTAGGTATAACAGTCAGGACACAAAGGGGAAATAAAGTGTATAGACACATAACACTTAACAGAGCCCGACCAAGACATAATGGGAAATCCTAGAATTAACAGGCGGGCAGAAAATACCTAGTGACTGGGGAAAAACTGACATGACAAATGGGAGAAGTTTTTCCCAGGGCGTGAGGCCAGCTGCCAAGAAATAAGGGAAGGGTTTCCTGACTGACGGTAGGGCTTACTAGCACCTAGACTGGGCAAAGGATTAGCTGCGGACAGCGGGACACTCGGGGACCGGCGCTGCACCCCCACCGCAGGCCAGCTGGCCGGACCCCCCCCCCCCCCCCCCCAAAGGGCGAGGCCTGCTGGCCGCAAGGAGGCCTCAGAGTGGCAGAGCAACAACGTCCCGGACGTAGTCAGCCGGGGGTTCCAGCTGGTTGCTGGACCCGCCACTATCTTCCGTTGGCGAGCCCGTCAAGAGAGCTGAGTGGCCCTGCCAATTCTAAAGGCATGAGGGCGTGGTCGGCTGGAGGCGAGCCTAGCTCTGCGAGGGCGGCGCGAAGCGCCCTGTAGAAGTCTTGCCTGTTCACTGGGCTCGGGCTGGGTAGAACTTGCCAGGGGGCCCGCTTGCCGGGCTAGGGTATGCGTGCGTCCCGTGCTGTGCTTGTAGGATCCGAAGAGTGCTGATTCCTGACCATGTAAACGATACCTGGTCCAGTCAGAGCGTGCATCGACTTTTTGTCGCGTAGATCACCTCCCCTGGGCTGAAAGATATAAGGCAGTAAGGGTGGGCAGAAGCGGCATGCAGTGGTATGGTGACAGGCAAGAGCACAGACGAGAGGTAAACCCTAGCTGAATCAATACGGAGACGAAAAACGGGGGGAAGGGGGGCCCAGCAGCGGGAATTAAAAGATTCATTAATTAAACAATCCTGGATGAATAAGAGTTTTTCGTAATAACTATACTGTAGCAATGAAGGGGGCTAACAATTCTAAAAATCTTCCAGCAAACGGAAGGGGCGAAGTACCTTTGCTAGGAACAAAGGTGGGAGAATGCCAGTAGGAGAACAGCAAGGAAGCACAAAGCAACTATATAAACAGGTATAATACGAAACACTATAAATCCTGATAAATAAACAATACATATACCATAGAACGGGTATATACAACAAATCAATATATACATAAACCATAAATGGAATAAGAACCATTTCTTAAAGCCAAATCTGTAACATGCTTGTGTCTTAAGCGGGACCAATACAAAATTTTTTTAAGAATGTGAGCGGGGAACATTACCCTTGGTCTCCATCCCATCTCAGCCTCCAGTCGGGTGATAGAGCTGAATAGAAGCCAAGGAGTCTGCCTTAAGTGGCCGCTGAGTGTAATCTTGTGTTGTCAATGAGCGTCTGAAAGCCGCAGCTATTACGCCAAGAACTTCGGCTACATCTTGTAGAACAGGAGCAAAGTGAAATCAATGGCAGGGAACTAGCATCCAGTAACTGTAATAAGGATAATATTAAGAATACAAAGTAATAACGTAAATAACCGATATGACGGCAAGTGCCGTGGAGTAAAAGAAATTAAGAAAGCAACACCAAACCGTAATAACAATTTATACTCTTAATAAAATAATACTGGAATGACAGTAACGATATGGAATAATATTAATACTACAATATAGCCCAGCAAATAAGGGAAGTATAATAGTAATTAACGTAGGCCCTGGGCGGCTGCATCCCATCGCCGCTGCGTTGCCTAGTAACACTACAGTATGGGTGAAATCTCCCGTTAGTCCCTCCAAGACTAGTTGCTGGGACTGGGAACCCGTTGCAGGGCAGGTACTCCAGAGGCAGGCACGGGGCGCGTTGTAAAGGTGATAAGAGGAATATCCAGCTCGCATTCTCTTCCTCGCCGCAGTAGGGTGAGGGTGGGGGGCTCCGGCTTGTCGTGGCTGCGAAAAAGGGAACAAAGAAGCCAACGTTGTGCGCCAAGCAGGTCAGAGCACAGGGAAAGGAATAGCAGTTGGAGGTAAGGGCCCCAAACCTAATGATAGATGAGGTTAAATTAAATAGAATACTATTACATAGTAAGAACAACAATGGCGAAGGAACAAGAAGAGTAAATTAGCCCAGAAGGCCGAATGGCCAAAGAACGTTAGCGACGTCCGTATGGCCAACATCATGCTGGCTGACTGGCTGGCTGACTGCCGACCAACAGCATGATGGCCAACATCATGCTGACTGACTAGCTTATGCTTGCCGTATGGCAAGCATAAGCCAGTGAGTGTACACTCGCCACCATAAGGATTGTAACGAGCTGGCTGAAATAACTGGATGCCGGGGAGGCTACTGCCGAAACGGGTGTAGCAAGCACAAAGAAGTAACACTACTCTGAGCTGTAAAAGAGTTAGAATTAATATAAATATTGTATGGTAAATAACCAACGGCGCACAGGGAGATCCATGGCAGAAGTAGTATGTCCGACTGCAAGCAAATTTGCTCAAAATAAGACTGGAATAAGCTGGCAATTAAGAATAGCCGAAATTAAGACATACATCTGTGTAAAAGCCAATACTACGAATTTGCAAAGTTAATACAGCACGAAGCTTAGGCTGGGAGGAAAGGTGGAACGCTTCAAGAGTTTGCATGACAACTTGCGCGAGGCTATGCTAAACTTCTCTGTAGCATTCCAAATTTATCTTATGAACTGCCGAAACGAGTGAAGAGTGGGTGGTCAAATACAATGCACAATAATTAGAATATATAATGAGGGAAATACGAGAGTAATAGGACGAAATAACCAGAGGAAAAAATGGGGGGGAGAGACCCAACCCTGCACTGCACTGCAACTAGCGCACCCTAGCTGAAAATAACTTAATGGCGCAAAGGCAATAAGCAATAGTTTAATACAAATCCTAATTGAAAGTCCCTTAATATGACAAATTAAACGTGAAGCTTAAGCGAAGCGTAAATTGCGGGAAAAAATGCCGTGTTAAATATGAATCATAATTGCAAGTCCAATAATAAAATTTATAGGCATGAGGCGTAAGCAATGCTATAATTTGCAGAATAGTAATACATCTCATAACTGAAAGTCTAGCAATCATAAATTATATTTTATAAATGTTCACAAATAATCTAAATTATAAATCACAAGTATCTCTGGGAATTCTCATTATCTGCCGATGTAGACCTGACCAAATGTAAACTGTGTCAACAAAATTATTCGCACACCCTCCGTCACTATGTGATGGAGTGCGAAAAGATACGTGAATTTAGAGACAATTCTATAACCAATGTTCCAGCGATGTGTAAATATTTCATTCAAAATGATCTGCTACCAGAAATTTTAGCCAAATATCCCCAGTTTGCTAACTGTAGGTAGTAACTGAGTGATTGTAACCTATCCACCGCTGCCCACTGGATGGGGGGCGGTGTGCAGGACAGACATATAAATTGTGACACTAGCTCTCCACATATGTCAGTTGCTTAATTTAGAACCTGTATTTGAGGTCGATCTTGAACCCATTGTTGATGTGACGACTTATATTGAATTTTGTAACTAGCTCATCAAGATTGTAACTTGCTTAGCTAAATGAATTGTGGGGTTCAGTCCCTGAGCCCATTATGTGCCTCTGTAACCCTTTCCACTACCGCCCACAAGATGGGTATGGGGTGCATAATAAATGAACTAAAACTAAACAAAACTGCGGACCGCACGACGACAGGGCGTCAAAGCTTAAGTTAGAGATAACTGAGACAGCGAGTGGCAACTCGCTCAGCCTAGCTGGCCTTACTTAATAACAAAGTCGAGGGAACAAGCATAAATTTCCACCAGGAAAGTAAAACCTGCAGCTGGCGTTGGGAGGGCATCAATTGTAGAATTAAATTGTGATAGGCTAAATGTAAACATTTAGGCCGTAAATGATAAACCACATAACGTAACCAGGAGAAACAACATAATTATGCCGCAAGGGCTACACGTAATATACAGTAATAATTTACAGAGGAAACTAAACATAAATGCAGGGCCAGAAACTTAAAGCAAGAGACAAGGGCCCGTAACTCTGCGACTAGCACATCCTAATTGACTTTACTTAATAACTTAAGGCAAAGCAAAAGTTAAACAAACATACTGTAAACACAGCAAAAGTAAACAAACATGCAACGTCAAGACATATCTTGTTGCATATACATAACAGAACTTCATCCAGAGCAGAAATGAAGTGAGTAGGCTATTGGTAAAAGCGAAGCCAGGGAAGCTGAAGCAAAAGGCATGAGGCCTGTAACACAGCAACTAGCACAACCTAGCTGGCTTAGTTAATAACTCAAATACAATAAGCACGGGTTTTATAAGTTAAAGAATCATGCAGCGTGGGTTGTACCTGGACCTTAAACCCACATTAACGTAGCGTGTATAACACAAACACCAATAGACAAAAATGGGCAAAATAATGGATTAACTTAACGACCGTTGCCGAATGCTGAACTGCAAAATTCTGCCATCAGCGGCTGGAGCATCGCAGCTAGGCACCTGCAGCTGGACATCGACAGCTGGAGCATCAACATCTGATGAAGATAGAAAATTAGCGGCAACTGGCCACCAGGGAAGACCTTAGTGGTAAGTAGAAGTCCAGCTGGAAGACAATTTAGGCTAAAGACTGGAATATAACTGTCATAGACAATAACGGGAGCAATTCATGAAGCTGGAAAAACAAGAATTACAATAAGACTGAAAAGAGTGATAAATTGATGGGGGAAGCCTGAAGCATCGGCTGCTGGGAAGCATAACATGGAACTGGGACGTTAGCAGCTGTAACATCGTCTGCTGAAACGAGCTGCGGCTGGGAGGGCGCCTGCTGCAACAGCTTTGGCCGAGCTGCCAGCTGGCCCATCCTCTGCAGTAACAACACCGGCTGGGACAACGACAGCTGGGACGACACGGTTGGAAAAAAGCCTAACAATGTAATAAATTATATTATTATGAGTAATCGTAAATAAATGGTGTAAATAATAAAATTATAAACTAATTATAAATATAATTAAATATAAATAATTATAAATAAGTATAAATAATTGCAAAACAAAGTATGCTCGAATATAACTCGTTAGAGAAAACAGGATTAACACATGGAGCCGAAATAAATACAACCAAATACAATAACTGAAAATTAGGAGTGAAAATGGGCACAACGTCAGCTGGAACGCTTCAGCTGGAACTTCAGGACCAGCGGGCTGGGAGGCCGCTGTGACTCCCAGGCTACACCGGGCAGACAACACGTCTGGATAAACCAGCGGCCTGGGAGGCCGCATAATTATATGACGAAATAAAAAAATAAAACTGAATAACATTGCCGGCTTAACTCATCATGGGAAGGTCGTCGGCTGGGACAAACGTCTGGTACACTGCAACCAAGGAAACTACAGGAGAACCGGTGTTCTCGACGTGGTATGGCTGGAGGAGGGTGACGGCAGCCCGCAGGCGTAAGGGAGCCAGGCGCCCTCCAGGGCGCGCCAGAGCCCCCAGAGCCAGCGCCTAGGGCAGTGGCCACAGACAGCCCGGCCACGTGGGCACCACCACCTGGTGCGAAGCCACTGGCGGGTAAAACACCATAGTAAACCTAACTAGTACATCCTAGCTGACTTAACTTAAACGCAATGACAAAAGCGACAGTTAAACAAACAGAATTGCAGCACAATAAAGTTAAATAAAACGTGGAGTAAACGCAATGCATAAATGCAGTAACAAATTGCTAGGGGTAATTGACGCATAAAATCAAGTCCAAGAATAATCTAAAGCCAGAGGCTTGCACAATGCTAAATTGAGGAATAAATTGAGTCTTAATACACGTCCTGACTGAAAGATTAAGAAAATAACAAGTTATTTAAGTAAGCGTATAGGTAAAGAGAAGGAACGTTAACCACCGAAACAGGAGCGGGCTCCCATTCACTAAATTGACATGAAAATACGAATACTTAAATACGAAAATAGAAAATTTTTAGGAAAATAATTTAGGACTTAGGCATGAGGCGTAAGCAAAGCTATAAATTTCCTAAAACTGCAGCGTAATGAAACTAATCATAGCTGACAGTCTAAATATAAAGGGTTATGGGTTTAAAAATGAGCAAAATAAATAATAAATGACCGCGATAATTAGAAGTGAGGAGTACCGTGCTACATCATTCATACGAAACATGGTGGAATTAACGTACTGGGCTGCACCGGCCAGACGAAAACGTCTGGGTACAAACGTGCCGTCCATACCGGCCATACGAAAACGTCTGTGTACGAACGTGCCGGGCTACACCGGCCAGACGAGACGTCTGGAAACAAACATACCTGCAGGTATGTTACCATACATACAATACAAACATACCTGCATACCTGATGAACGCAAAACACGCACGGGTCAGGGCGCGCTCAGGCACGCCTGAGCGCGCCCTGTCTCACAAAGACACCGCCAAACAGAACAGGGGACCATAGAACGGTGGACAGCCTGGGCCAAAACCAGAGGAGGACGGGGAGACACTCGACTAAGGCAAACCTGACGTCGAGGCAGCCTTTAGGCAAAGAAGCCTTAGGGCCTGCTGACCGGGAGCACCGCCACCAGGCGTGACCGTCTCCAGCCCGTGGGCGTGAGGCAGGCCCCCACAAGCGGGCACGCCCGGGCACGGCATGAAGGCAGACAGTCCCCCGCCCCAGGGAAGGCCACGCTGCTAATCCGTGTGGCTTACCGCCCAAGAGGGACAGGAAGGAAGTGATACACAACCCAGGGCAAGCGCTCCTCTGAGCGCCATGCCACGAGGGCGACACTGACCGGGCATGGGCCCCAATGGTCGGGCCCAAGGACATAGGACCACTGCAACCTGAACTCGTGGCACCCCCGCCATGGGCGACGCAGGCCGCTCGCAGGGAGCCCGCCGTGCACGCACGTCCGGGCGTGGTACACACCATGGCCCTAGGGACAGAGCCTATAGGTAGGGGACACAGCAGACTGGGCGCCAGAAGCACGCCTGGGAGGACAGGAAGGAAGCAAAGGGCACACCCGGGAAAGCGCTCCATGGGCTCTGAGCTACGTGGGCGACGACGACCAGGCTTAATTTGTGCCCCTAGGGCGTAGGACCACAGCAACCTGTCCACGTGTGGGCGCCACCAAGGGCGACACTGGGCCGCTCGCAGGGGGCCCGGCCAGGCACGCACGTCCGACTGGGACACGCCAGGCACGCCTGAGCACGAACCAGGGTCCCTAGGTGCACACCTAGGGAACACAGCTGACCGGTGCTCGTGCTATATATGCTATATACACACCATATAAGCTGACGGATGCCTCAATACAGCTAAAAGGAGTGCTGTTACTGCTCATCAGCCCGATAAAAGGATAATACAAAAGAATATAATAATATATAATATAATAATACAAAAGAAGTTAGTAACTGGGCAGCCACAATGCAATCTGAATTGGTAGTAATACTGTTAGCACTCGAAATTTTTGTCAACACTGAAGTACATAGCTTAACTATTTATGACTCCCTTTCCTCACTACTAGCAATAAATAGTTTGCAATCAAGAAATTACGTGCTTGTCTCCGAAGCCGGATATATATGTTAAAACATGTTACACGTTAAAACTGAAGCCCTTGCTAAGGTTGCAATAGATAAAGACAGTGTTGAACGGAATCTTGTGTTATGAAGTAGGTCCCTTAAAAGTGTCATTAGACAAGAACTCATAAATATATTTGAAGAAAGCAGAACACTGCAAATTGAACCTAGCAAGTCCATTGTTCATCACAATGGCTGTCTAATTACTCTGGCCCGAATCTAGTAAATCAATTTACCCTCGTCGAGTGCATAAACTGGTTGAAAATCCCGGCATCAGTGAGATTAACGAAATATAGGGAAGATAAGATAAATTTGAATGGTAATTCTATGATGATACCACCCACCTTTCAGAGAGGTCAGAACAAAGAGAAAAAGTGGTTTGATGTTATATTTTAAACACAGCCCATCCTCCGGTTTTGGTAGTACTTACAGTAACAATGAGGACCATAGAATATATACCGACGTACAACGACGTACGGTCAACTGTCATATTGACCGCATTTCTTGCTGAAAGCAAGAATTGTGTTCGTGAATATTATCTTGAAGATGATTATGGCTGTGTAAATCTTTTGCAATAACACATGCCTTTAATTTCGATGTCTTCTTATTGATTACTTAGACGGCTGAGAGATTTTCTGCAAAAAGAATCTGCCTGCTTGTCCAGAAAAGGTGATTTTCTCAGCTTGTTGCTAAAGCTGAAAGTCATACTTAAAATATATTTCTTACTAAGATGTTTAATAATGCCAACGGTGAGGACATTCAACATGTGCTGTATAATTTACCCGGTAATGACATCATATAAATATCTACCACAGAAAATTACACAAGACAGGAAGAACTTCAAACATTATTTACCAGGCAAGACAGGAGGAGGCCTCATCCAGACTTCTTAAATACTGAACAAATTCGAAGATCAACAGATTACACATTCAAGTTCCACAAGCCACTATGTAGGAGAGAAAACAGGAAATGTTTTCCCCATAGGCTACAGTTAATACACCAATGGAATCGTCAACCCATTGATAACCCTCTACCTTTACACTCAACAAGCAAATTAAATTTGATTCCAAGCTTCGTTTGGGATAAACATCAACGACTTAGCCTATACTAATAATCTGTCCACAGGCCATTCTCTCTCACGCAGACCACACTTTCCTTCACCGCTCCACGGGTGAGATAGAAGTACAGTTGTCTTGAAGATGAAGATGACTTATAATGTGAGTAGTGAGTTCGTATAAACAACTGGGCCTCTACTTGTCAGCTCAAACCATTTGCCTTACTTCGTACACTAATATTTTCAAACTTGACACATTAATTGAAAGTGATTCATAAAGCAACAATAAATGTGTCATTTTTAACTACGTTCTGCTCTTCAAGACAATTCTAACATGATCGTGTCTCACGCCAAACTCAAATACATCAAAATTATTATCCAACATAGGCAAGCACCACCAATACCGACTACCTCTAATTTGCTAATCATTTTTTCAAGATAAAAAGTATCAAAAACTCTGTTAAGAAACACAACGGCAAAATACAATTAGTTTTCCCTGGAGAGTAAGACAGAATTAGTCCAGGTGAATCTTACCCAGTGACTCATCCAATACACAAGTCAACTGTGGCAACATTCACCTGAACTTCAGCGTCACATAAAAACGTATGAAGTGGGAGCCACCGAAGTGACCTGTTGTCCGCATCCTTTCCTTGAAGCTAATATTACATTTGTGAATATTTCTTGTGAAAACAAGCATTGCTCTGCAAATGTTTTTCAAGATACTAGTGTCTTTAATTTCTATACCTACTTAACCTACTTGGGAACAGAGGTGTATATGATAAATATCTTTTTGGAGGACAACAATTTTTTACCAATAATAATAGTATTTTCTTTACATTCATTGTTAACAATGTTTCTGGAAAAAATCGCGTCTGCACTGTTTTGTTATTAAAAATTAAAAAAAATTACATATAAATATTTTCTTCTAGATAATTATTGCTATGCAAATGATTCATAATATACTTGCGCATCTAGGCATGCACAAGTATAGACATTTCGATGCCTATACTTGCCTATACAGAACTAGGCATTTCGGTGCCTAGTTCTCTAATTACTTGGGAGGCTGCCTGCGTATCTAATGAAGGCGACTCGCTCAGCCAGTTGCTGACACTAAACGTCATTTGGAATATATTTCTTTCTATGGTGTTTTTTATTGTCTGCAGTGAAGATGTTCAACTATACGGTGTAATTTACCCGGTGATGACGTCATGTAAACATCTACCTGAGAAAATTACACAGGACAGGTGAACACTGAATGTATTTATTTTATAAACTCAAAACTGTTTAAATAAAAATTTAAACATTTTATAAAAGACTGCTTTTACTCCTTATAATTAATTTTAAACGTTATCTCATCACACTAAATGTTAATTTATTGTTATTGTTGACTATTTAAAAAAAAGCGTCTTAATTGTTTTGTCATTAAAAAGTAACAAGTTTCTTCCACGAGAGTTAGACACAAATAGTCCAGGTGAATCTTACCCCGTGACTCATCCAATACACAAGTCAATCGTGGCAACATTCACCTGAACCTTAGCATCACTTAAAAACTTAAAGATGAGTCACCGAAGCGGCCATACATGTTGTCCACTTCGAACAATGTTGTCTGTTGTCCATGTTGTAACATGTCATGTTAAACATCTACCAGATAAAATTACAGAGGACAGGTCGAACACTGAATATATTTATTTTATCAACTCGAAAACTATATTAAAATAAAATTATATCATATTATTATCCGGTGATATTTTAAAATATGAGGCTGTGTTTTTACCATGTTTACTTGTTTTAAAATTTTACTTTCTTGTTTACTGTTAGTAATTAATTTTAAATATTCTTTCAGCAAACTTAGTACACATAACTACCGCAAACCTCGAGCACAGAAGAAACTCATAAAAGAACAAAACCGAAAAAAGAGAGGATGGTTATAACAACATTTACATATCCCTAAACCTCACAGTACAACGGTCAGAAAAGGTTAACATTTGAGAGACAAACTAAAGGCGTTAAGAAACAGACATCAAAACAATAGTTTAAAGTTAAGGATAAAGAGATCGCAAGTGATCAATACAGTAGAAGAAGGAGAGGTGAAGTAGAACTAACCTAGTACTTTTCGTTTGCACATATCTAACGATAAGCAGTCACAAAACCTAAGAGGACGACAAAGCATTCTAAGCACTGGAACAAACCAACCCTCAGTCAAGGAAGGAAATGCAGAGGTAAAGAAAAATCTACTGAACTTTTTTCTTCCATACTTCTGCAAGCCATTCCTGAAGGGGTCGGCGAAGTAGAGCTCGAAGGAGACGAAAGTAAATTCTTTCAGTACCCAATGGCAGTCTCCACTCCAGCAAAGAAGACTCATGCCGTCGGGAAAATCAACATATTTGAAACCACCATGACCTCAACGGATTCAACTACCTTGCCATAATTTCAGTGTTCAACGTCTTCGCAGCCCGGTCTTCGACCTCACCTCAGGGTTGCTTCCTCTTCAATTGTCCCATGGAACATTTCATGGAGCTCAAGTTACCAAAAGCCAAATTGCTTAACTATACGGACGACTTTGTGGTCATTATCAATGGAAAAGACGCTAGGAATCATTCACAAAAATGCCATGATATCATCAGAATGGAAGCGGAATGCATAGCAGTGAAAAAAAACTATAAAACCAAAGCAATAGCCATTAAAAGGAGAACTCAAATAATCAGACTCGCAATACTAGGACACGAAATTGAGTGAGTTACCTCTTTTCAATACCTTAAAGTCATAATAGATGGCCATTTGTAATAAACTAAATAAATTGCATATATCTTCGGCAATGTTGCAATGCCAGAAACTCAGCTGTGCGCTTCCTGACAAGTCTTAGAGATTGTAAAACTCTACCAGTACTCAAAATGTATTACATTCAAACAGTTAGGTCACGCATTCACTATGCTGATCCTGCTCTTACATCTCTCTGAGATAAACAATTCGAGAAACTGGAAGTGTCACAAAATGATGCCCTCAGAACAATACTGAGAGCACCTATATGGACGCGGCGAGAAAATCTAAGAATTGAAACCAATTTACCAGCCTCAGAAAACTGGATCAGACAAAGAATAGTCACCACAACAGCAAAACTTCTTGAAACCACCACCAGACTGTCAATCAAAGATGGTATACACATATCGCTTCACAGAAACCTTCAATATAGAGCAAGTACATGGACGGATAATCTAGTCAAGATTTTAGAGAAAGTGGACTTGAAACGGACCATTAGAAGCAAAGTAGAAGACAGCCCTTACCAACACCTTCGTCATGGGAATAATCGAGTCTGAAGTAAGCATTTAAGGATTACCGGTTACAAAATCAGCTTGTGACTCGCAGAGGTTCAAAGCAAGCATAAAACAACAAATGGAAAGCATCATAAGACCGACAACCATTCACATCTTTATAGTTGGGTCAGTTGATCAAGAAAAAGATACCTCCTGGGTAGCAGTGTACACCAGCAACCATGAAGCTTACCTAGCTCCCTATGTAACAATGTAAGGAGTTTAAATTGCTCCTTCTCGAATGCCAGAAGTTTAGTAAATAAATTTGGCGCATTGTGCTCATAAACATATGAACAGTGGATGCTCAACATTGTATACAGAATTATATGCCCTAAAAGATGCCATAAATTATGCAATTGAGAATAATTTACAAGATGTCATCAATCATATCGACTCTTAAATTTTCTGTCCAGGCATTGTTAACCAGCCAGCACCAAGATAATATACAGCTCATCACAGAAATCCCACATATAGAAAAAGAAGCACACAATCTAGGGTTTTCAATCACCCTAAATTGGGTACCAAGTTACATTGCATAGATTGTAATGAAAAGGCAGACTCACTATCAAAAACTGCCACTGGTATAAGTATAGTGCAGGACAAAATACCTCCAAGTTTCTCACAGATTAAGGAGCAAATCAAGAAGAATATACTCCCAACCATCAAAAGTCACCACAAAGCCATAGTAGCGAAAGGAAGATCCACTTCCTTCTTGTTTGGCTTGTGCTTTCAAGCCTGGCCAAAACCTATCAGGAGACATTGTTGTAGCCATACACAGACTCAGACGTAACCACAAGTGCTGCTGGGAGGTAATAAACTTAGTACTAAAAGAGTCATATCCGTGGAACATATGCAGAAAGGCCACCATTACATTTCTTACTGGAAGCCCTACGCATCAAACTCGACACAACCAACAAGAGCAGCTGCGTTAAATGAAACATCCACAACAACTACAATGGGTAAAAAGCAGTTGAAGAATGGAACACACTAGTGAACATTGTGCATCTATATCCGCCACCAAGATAACGTTATTAAAACAAAGGATTAAAATCAGTGTGGAAAGGAAGGAAATTTTATCTTCATTTAAAACTTTGACCTAGATATTACAGTACCAGCTCCCTATGTAACAATGTTAGGAGTTTAAATTGCTTCTTCTCAAATGCCAGACGCTTAGTAAATCAATTTGGTACATTGTGCTCATAAACATATCATTTGGATCAGATCATTGGGATCGTTTGGATCAGCGAAACAAAGGGAAGAGAAGATATATTTGAAGAGGATTTCCATCTACCAGGACACCATCCTCCTTTCAGAAATGACAGAACATCAAGAGCAGATGGTGTGATACTATATTGAAGACTTGACTGTAAAAACATTTATCAATTAAACATCACAGGGTCCTCAAACCTCCATCAAGCAATATACTAGCTCAAAATGGTTGCAAATATAAGAAGTAATGTTCTCAGGGATTACGTCTTATTAGGGTCACCCAAGAAGCAAATAAAGTTCAGCCCAAGCTTAGTCTTCAGAAAAAACTGAACGCCTTGAGTCACACAGAGCATTCTCTCTCACTCAGAACACATACTCTGATGGTTCCCTACACCACCCCAAGAGTGCAGCAAAGGACGCGGTTCCAGGTCTGGTTACCTGGAAATGACCTGCCTGTTTATCCTGTCATTATGACCCGCTTGGCCGCCTGGTGAAGATGAACGTCACTTAAAATATATTTCTTTCTATGGTGTTTTTTAACGTCAGCAGTGAAGACGTTAAACATATACGGTATATTTTACCCGGTGATGACATCATGTAACCATCTACAACAGAAAGTAACACAGGACAGGTAAACACTGAATATATTAATTCAGATGATACTCAGAAATGCATAAAATCTAAACGTCCTGGATTATAAGCAACATTTACATATCCCCAGACCTCACAGTACAACAGCCAGTACAAAAGGCCTGGATGGTAAAAAACATCTGGATTATTTGGTCACCATTGGGTCCGGGAGACATCTCCCATCACGTACAGTGAAGTCACGCCTCCAAAGATCTCCAGTATCGTCTATTGATACTGGTAATGGCTCAAAAGGGCCACCACTTACGGGCCATTCGTGCCCGTGCCACCTTTTGAGTGGCTTAATCTTTATCAATCATTAACACATTTCACGGGAGACATCTCCCGTCACGCAGGGTGCAGTCGCACCTCCACAGTATCATCTATGATACTGGAGATAGCTCAAATGGGCCACCACGTATGGGCTATTCATGCCCTTGCCACCTTTTGGGTGGCTTAATCTTCATCAATCAATCAATCAACAACATCTACATATCCCCAGACCTCACAGTACAACAGGCCTGGATAGTAAACAACATCTACATATCCCCAGACCTCACAGTACAACAGCCAGTACAAAAGGCGTGGATGGTAAACAAATATTTACATATCTACAGACCTCAGAGTACAACAGCCAGAAAAGGTTAATAGCTGAGAGACATTATCATGCAACGCGCCTATCATTTTGACACGTCTTTACCGGTTCACTTGGGAGGAAGCTGTCTGGTTCACAGAAGCTATGCCTGCTAGTCCTGGAAACGTGACTTGCTCGGCCTTATGATGAAGATAAGCTTTACCCATAGAATATATTTGTTCCTATTGTGTTTTATATTGTCAGCGATGAAGACATTCGACATATACGGTGTAATTTACCCGGTGATGACGTCATATAAACATCTACCAGAGGAAATTACACATGACAGGTCGAACTCGGAATAATTATCTTTTTATCATCTCGAAAAATATTAATAAATAAGTCATTGATACATATGATGAAGATGAACGCCAGAACCTCCCACAGGAAAGAAGATGACCTGGTACTTTATGGAGAGTGCTACTGTTTCCTGCAGAGTAGTTAACGCCCTGTGGAAGCTGCTGAAGGACACTTTCCAGGAGCATCAAGCGAGGAAATTCTTCCATACAGAACCTCCAATGCTGGCAAGGAAGAAGGGAAAACCCCTGAGTGACACGCCGCTGAGAGCCACGTTTCTCGAAAATCAGCTTAACGCTTAGTGTACTGATTTCAGTGTTGTGAACAAAATATTTGCCTGATACAGGTTGATGAAGATTAAACCACCTAAGAGGTGGCACGGGCATGAGTAGCCCTTAGTAGAAGTACAGACTTCTTACATTTGGAAGCCTGTACTTATAGAGGGATCCCGCACCCGACATAATAGAATTACTGGCCTTCCCTGGGATGCAGTCCAGAACCGCTGCCACTACATCCATCAAAGACCTCACCGACTCGAAGCAAAATTACCTATTTCTTCAGAATATTAATAGGCAATTAACTGAAAATAATACAATTATCAGTTACATCAGACTTACTCTCAAAATATTCTACTCCAGATGCACCAACGCCAGCATCCTTTGTAGACTGGGATCAGCGAAACATGGAGACGAGAAGATGTAACTGAAGTGGAATTCCATCTACCAGAATACCACACACTGTTCAGAAATGACAGAACAAGAACAGGTGGTGTGATACTATATGAAATATGACTTGACTGCAACCAGCATTTAGAGATTAAATGGAGCAACATTCTAGGTGAAATTGCATATTATAGATTTTGCACAACAAAATCATCATTGTGTCATTTGATATGTAAAAACACATACGTAATGGAACTAACGAGTCTAAATGGATTTAATGAACACTCACTCAATAAGATGATATCTTCACCATGTATGTATAAATGAAAGAGTATAGCACTTCCTTCTTCCCTGGCAGATAGTACCTTATGATATCCTGACGCCTTCAAACCCCACCAACAAACTAATCGCAAACAACCCTCGTGCTATATATGCTATATACACACCATATAAGTTGACGGATACCTCAATACAGCTAAAGGAGTGCTGTTACTGCTCATCAGCCCGATGAAAGAATAATACAAATAATATAAGAGTTAGTATCTGGGCAGCCACAATGCAATCTGAATTGGTAGAAATACTGTTAGCACTCGAAATTTTGTCAACACTGAAGTATATAGCTTAACTATTTATGACTCCCTTTCCTCACTACTAACAATAAATAGTTTGCCGTCAAGAAATTACGTGCTTGTCTCCGAAGCCGGATATATATGTTAAAACATGTTACATGTTAAAACTGAAGCCCTTGCTAAGGTTCCAATAGATAAAGACAGTGTCGAACGGAATCTTGAGTTATGAAGTAGGTCCCTTAAAAGTGTCATTAGACAAGAACTCATAAATATATTTGAAGAAAGCAGAACACTGCAAATTGAACCTAGCAAATCCATTGTTCATCACAATGGCTGCCTAATTACTCTGGCCTGAATCTAGTAAATCAATTTACCCTCGTCGAGTGCATAAACTGGTTGAAAATCCCGGCATCAGTGAGATTAGCGAAATATAGGGAAGATAAGATAAATTTGAATGGTAATTCTATGATGATACCACCCACCTTTCAGAAAGGTCAGAACAAAGAGAAAAAATGGTTTGATGTTATATTATAAACACAGCCCATCCTCCGGTTTTGGTAGTACTTACAGTAACGATGAGGACCATAGAATATATACCGACGTACAACGAAATGAGAAGAGTCTAAATCTCAACAATTATGAAGATACCGTCATGTTGACCGCATCTCTTGCTGAAAGCAGGAATTGTATTCGTGAATATTATCTTAAAGATGATTATGGCTGTGTAAATCTTTTGCAATAACACATTTTAATTTCTTTTAATTTCTTTCTTTTAATTTAAAAAGACTTTAATTTCGATGTCTTCTAATGGATTACTTAGACGGCTGAGAGACTTTCTGCAAAAAGAATCTGCCTGCTTGTCCAGAAAAGGTGATTTTCTCAGCTTGTTGCTAAAGCTGAAAGTCATACTTAAACTATATTTCGTACTAAGGTGTTTAATAATGCCAACGGTGAGGACATTCAACATGTGCTGTATAATTTACCGGGTAATGACGTCATATAAACATCTACCGCAGAAAATTACACAAGACAGGAAGAACTTCAAACATTATTTACCCGGCAAGAAAGGTGGAGGCCTCATCCAGACTTCTTAAATACTGAACGAATTCGAAGATCAACATATTACACATTCGAGTTCCACAAGAAAGTGTAGGACAGAAAACAGGAAATGTTTTCCCCATAGGCTATAGTTAATACACCAATGGAATCGTCATCCCATTGATAACCCTCTACCTTTACACTCAACAAGCAAATAAAGTTGATTCGAAGCTTCATTTGGGATAAACATCAACGACTTAGCCTATACTGATAATCTGTCCACAGGCCATTCTCTCTCACGCAGACCACACTTCCCTTCACCGCTCCACGGGTGAGATAGAAGTACAGTTGTCTTGAAGATGAAGATGACTTATAATGTGAGTAGTGAGTCCGTATAAACAACTGGGGCTCTACCTGTCAGCTCAAACATTTGCCTTACTTCGTACACTAATATTTTCAAACTTGACACATTAATTGAAAGTGATTCCCAACAATAAATGTGTCATTTTTTAACTACGTTCTGCTCTTTAAGACAATTCTAACATGATCGTATCTGACGCCAAACACAAATACATTAAATTATTATCCAACATAGGCTTGCACCACCATAGACTACCTCTAATTTGCTAATTATTTTTCAAGATAAAAAGTATCAAAAACTCTGTTAAGAAACACAACGGCACAATACAATTAGTTTTCGCTGGAGAGTAAGACAGAGTTAGTCCAGGTGAATCTTACCCAGTGACTCATCCAATACACAAGTCAACTGTGGCAACATTCACCTGAACTTCAGCGTCACATAAAAACGTATGAAGTGGGAGCCACCGAAGTGACCTGTTGTCCGAATCTTTCCTTGAAGCTAATATTACATTTGTGAATATTTCTTGTGAAAANTTGGCCGCCTGGTGAAGATGAACGTCACTTAAAATATATTTCTTTCTATGGTGTTTTTTAACGTCAGTGGTGAAGACTTAAACATATACGGTATATTTTACCCGGTGATGGACGTCATGTAAACATCTACAACGAAGTATCACAGGACAGGTAAACACTGGATATATTTTAATTCAGTGATACTCAGAAATGCACAAAATCTAAAAGTCCTGTATTATAAGCAACATTTACATATCCCCAGACCTCACAGTACAACAGCCAGTACAAAAGGCCTGGATGGTAAATAACATCTCACGGGAGACATCTCCTGTCCACGAGGCTAACCATAGCCCGTGCTTCTTGCCCAGCTCCTGTGCCAGGTAAGTTACGGGCTCACCATAGCCCGTGCTTCTTGCCCAGCTCCTGTGCCAGGTAAGTTACGGGCTCACCATAGCCCGTGCTACTTGGAACGTGTTTCGAGTAGCTGAATCTATAACAACAACAATAACATCTGGACCATTTGGTCACCATTTGGTCCGGGAGACATCTCCCGTCACGTAGAGTGAAGTCACGCCTCCAAAGATCTCCAGTATCATCTATTGATACTGGTAATAGCTCAAAAGGGCCACCACTTACGGGCCATTCGTGCCCGTGCCACCTTTTGAGTGGCTTAATCTTTATCAATCATTAACACATTTCACGGGAGACATCTCCCGTCACGCAGGGTGCAGTCGCACCTCCACAGTATCATCTATGATACTGGAGATAGCTCAAATGGGCCACCACGTATGGGCTATTCATGCCCTTGCCACCTTTTGGGTGGCTTAATCTTCATCAATCAATCAATCAACAACATCTACATATCCCCAGACCTCACAGTACAACAGCCAGTACAAAAGGCGTGGATGGTAAACAAATATTTACATATCTACAGACCTCAGAGTACAACAGCCAGAAAAGGTTAATAGCTGAGAGACATTATCATGCAACGCGCCTATCATTTTGACACGTCTTTACCGGTTCACTTGGGAGGAGGCTGTCTGGTTCACAGAAGCTATGCCTGCTAGTCCTGGAAACGTTTTTGCTCGGCCTTATGATGAAGATAAGCTTTACCCATAGGATATATTTGTTCCTATTGTGTTTTATATTGTCAGCGTCGAAGACATTCGACATATACGGTGTAATTTACCCGGTGATGACGTCATATAAACATCTACCAGTGGAAATTACACATGACAGGTCGAACTCGGAAAAACTATCTTCTTATCATCTTGAAAAATATTAATAAATAAGTCATTGATACATATGATGAAGATGAACGCCAGAACCTCCCACAGGAAAGAAGACGACCTGGTACTTTATGGAGAGTACTATTGTTTCCTGCAGAGTAGTTAACGCCCTGTGGACGCTGCTGAAGGAGACTTTCCAGGAGCATCAAGCGAGGAAATTCTTCCATACAGAACCTCCAATGCTGGCATGGAAGAAGGGAAAACCCCTGAGTGACACGCCGCTGAGAGCCACGTTTCTCGAAAATCAGCTTAACGCTTAGTGTACTGATTTCTGTGTTGTGAACGAAATATTTGCCTGATACAAGTTGATGAAGATTAAACGGTACCTCTCTTAAGACTGTACCTCTCTCAACCAGTTTAAGATTAAAACTAAACACTACCTAATAAATTCCCTGTAACCTACCTACCTTTTTTTTTTAATCAATGCTGTTTGTCAACATTTTGTATTTGTGCTGCTTTTTCAGTCATGTTCCCCCTTTTTCTCATCTTTATTTGTATTTGTTCTCAACACATTTTATTCTTTATGCTCAATTAGTATTAAGTTCTAGATATTAATGTTCTTCCTGCCCGAAACGCATTGCGTAATAGTGGCTTTAGGCATTGTATGTACTAGCTCTATCTATAATTCGATCCATTAATGTAACCTCACTTGTATGTATATACCTTACCTGAATAAACATATTTATTTTGTTTACCTGAATAAACATATTTATTTATTTATTTAAACCACCCAAAAGGTGGCACGGGCATGAGTAGCCCTTAGTAGAAGTACAGACTTCTTACATTTGGAAGCTTATAGAGGGATCCCGCACCCGACATAATAGAATTACTGGCCTTCCCTGGGATGCAGTCCAGAACAGCTACCACTACATCCATCGAAGACCTCACCCACTCGAACCAAAATTACCTATTTCTTCAGAATATTAATAGGCAATTAACTGAAAATAATACAATTATCAGTTACATCAGACTTACTCTCAAAATATTCCACTCCAGATGCACCAACGCCAGCATCCTTTGTAGAGTGGGATCAGCGAAACATGGAGACGAGAAGATGTAACTGAAGTGGAATTCGATCTACCAGAATACCACACACTGTTCAAAAATGACAGAACAAGAACAGGTGGTGTGATACTATATGAAATATGACTTGACTGTAACCAGCATTTAGAGATTAAATGGAGCAACATTCTAGGTGAAATTGCATACTATAGATTTTGCACAACAAAATCATCATTGTGTCATTTGATATGTAAGAACACATACGTAATGGAACTAGCGAGTCTAAATGGATTTAATGAACTCACTCATTAAAATGATATCTGCACGATGTATGTATAGATGAAAAAGTATAGCACTTCCGTCCTTCCTGGCAGATAGTACCTTATGACATCCTGACGCCTTCAAACCCCCACCAAGAAATTCATCGCAAACAACCCTCGTGCTATATATGCTATATACGCTGACGGATCCCTCAATACAGCTTAAAGGAGTGCTGTTATTGCTCATCAACCCAATAAAAGGACAATACAAAAGAATATAAGAGTTAGTAACTGGGCAGCCACAATGCAATCTGATTTTTTTTTTTTTTTTTTTTATTTTTACATGCAAGCATGCGTATAAGTTACAATAAAAGCAGAAACAAATATAACATAGAACAAATGTACAAAGCACAAAGCACACATATGTACATGGACAAAGGAACAAATCAAGAGAAGACCAGCCAGAAGGGTTGACCACAAAAAAATGTATATACATCATAACACAAATATAAACACAGCAGAAGACAAATATAGGGGAAAACCCCCAACAAAATGCACACAAAACAAGCCTACTAACACCTCAAACATAATAACAATAAAGAAAACAGATCTGCCATAACAAACGGGAGGCAAACAAAATGGCAAAACAGAACAAAGAGCACAACCCCTGGCTGGAATACGCCAACAGCCTAAAGGGCACACAATTTGACATAAACAAGCACACACGATATCCACAACCGAACACACAAACGCACAGGAACCGCACACCCACCCACCCACCCACCAGCCATACAAAGAAAACCCACAACACAAATCGGAGCACGCAGGAACCGGGAAACAAAACCCACCCCACCCACTCACACACACACCCCATCCTCACCCCACAACCATGCACACAACAGGAAACACAATACACAGATATCATTTGCGAGGAACAGTGTGAGAAATGTACTTCTCTGGGAAAAAATCGTAAGGATACTTCCTCTTGTAAGCTTCCCAGACCAAATCTTCAAGGTCGGTAGGGTTTTTGATCCCCCGCTGCCGAGGGGGAATCATAAACTCAGGAACATCCAGATCGGGCGGCATCGGCCAACGCCCGAGGTCATTGAAGAAAGTCGCATAATGAGACCGGGGAGTGCCATCCATGCCCTTCGTGGAAGCAGACGACACTGGAGAAGCGGACGAGGGCTGCCGAGACTGCCTCGCCGTCGTACGCACAGGAGCAGGGGCCGGACGATGAGACGGTAGCACCTCCACGGAGACCGCAGGAGACACGGAAGAGACTGCTGGAGACAGAAGAGGCGGCATGACCGCTGCCGAGGAAACGGGTAACGAGGAAGAGGCCACAGAACTCCCAGAGTGAGCATCCTTTCTCAACACCATCACCAGGCCACCCCGCTCACCACCAACCGCAGCAGGGGAAACCACCCCCCACGAAGAACCGGAGCCATCCGACGCAGGTAACGCACCTGAAGCAGGACCCTCAGACACCAGACCAGAAGGAGAGGCCGAAACACCGGCACTGGCATCCTCAGGCAAGTGCACCTCCGCCACCACCGTAGTGTGCACCACAACCTGAGCCACCCCACCGGCACCGGAAGGATCACACTCGTCGAAGTCGCCAACGTCAGCCCACGCAGAAAATGAACGCCGGAAACGCTTAGACTCGGGCCGCACATCATCAGACCCGGAGGCAGACTCAGCGACACGCGCAACACTAGCCGAGCGAACCGACGCACGCCGCAGTACGGCAGCATCCTCAACCACATGGGGCACCAGTCCAGGCACAGGAGGAAGCGCTGGATCCACCCCAGCTCCCAACACAGCCGGAACAGACGGCGAGGGTGCAGGGACCAGGACAGACGCAGCAGAGGAAGAACTGGAAGACGAGGGGTTTGAGCAGACGGCAGTCGGAAGAGGCTCAGGGACACCAGCCGGAGCAGGCTGAGCACCAGGCGAGGACACAACCTCCGGAGGAGAGGCGACAACAACAGGGGGGCGCAAAAGGCGGAACAACAGCTGACACAGAGGGTGCCTCCTCAATCGAATAGACGTCCACATCCACCGAATCATCCCCCACAGGAAGCGGCGGAAAATCCTCCTCACTGAAGAGATTCACTTGCACAATGGCTGGCGCAGAACAGGCAGCAGCCTGATGGCCCAAGAGGCCACAACGATAACACGTCCGCGGCTGGCGGGCGTTAAACACCCGAACAGTGTACCCCATAAGGTGCACAGAGGACAGAATATCCGCCCGGTGTCTCATGCCCAGGGTGCAAATGTTAGTCCTCACACCCTTAAGAGGACTGGAAGACACCATGCTCACCCGCACACTAACCACTGCGCCAAACCGGCCAAAATACCGCCGTAGCAGACCCTCTCCGGAAACTCCAAGGGAGCCCCATGCACACTGACGTAAGTGAGGGCACCACTTCGATCAGAGAGGGTCACAGTGCCCGCACTATCCGGCAGGGGCAATGTCCGCCCCTCGTATCTCTGGAGAAAATCACGATACGCCATCTCCTCCGTGAATTTCACTATCGCCCAACGGGCCATTACCAACTCGACCCCATAAATTGCTAACACAGGGACAGATAGCAAATCACAAGCCAGCGCAATCTCCAGGTAACCGGCCTGCACAGAGAATTAGAGTCCCACAGACCGAGCCCGGACGACAGGGGGGAGATGGGACCCCCATCGTAACTCCACGTCAGCACAGGCGGGCAGAGACACAAGGAGGTGTGTGAAGAACTCAACAAGAGATTCCAGGAGGTCTTCACAATAGAACAAGGAGAAGCCCCTGCACTAAATGAGGAGGCGGCAAACCAAGCAACCTTGGAGGAATTTGACCTCACCAGTGATGAGGTCAAAAGGTGTCTGCTGGAGCTGGATGTGACAAAGGCTGTTGGGCCTGACAGAATCTCACCATGGATACTAAAGGAAGGTGCAGAAGCACTAAGTGTGCCACTCTCTATGGTGTATAACAGGTCACTGGAATCAGGAGACTTACCAGAAAGTTGGAAGACAGCTAACGTGGTCCCAATATACAAAAAGGGTGACAGGCAAGAGGCACTGAATTACAGGCCAGTTTCCTTAACTTGTATACCATGCAAGGTGATGGAGAAGATCGTGAGGAAAAGGCTCGTAGAGCATCTGGAGGGAAATAACTTTGTAATGCACCACCAACATGGGTTCAGGGATGGTAAATCGTGCCTCACAGGGTTAATAGAATTTTATGACCAGGCAACAAAAATTAGGCAGGAAAGAGAAGGGTGGGCCGACTGCATTTTCCTGGATTGCCAAAAAGCCTTTGACACAGTACCCCATAAAAGGCTGTTAAAAAAGTTGAAGCAACAGGCAGGAGTAAAAGGGAAGGTGCTCCAGTGGATAAGGGAGTACTTAAGCAACAGGAAACAGCGAGTAACAGTGAGGGGGGAGACATCAGAGTGGCGAGATGTCACCAGCGGAGTCCCACAGGGCTCAGTACTTGGACCCATCCTGTTTCTAATATACGTGAACAATCTTCCGGAGGGTATAGACTCATTCCTCTCAATGTTTGCTGATGATGCAAAAATTATGAGAAGAATCAAGACGGATGAAGATAGACAGAGACTACAGGATGACCTGGATAAACTGGAGGAATGGTCTAGAAAATGGCTGCTAAAGTTCAACTCAGGAAAGTGTAAGGTGATGAAATTAGGCGAAGGGAGCAGGAGGCTAAACACAAGGTATCATCTGGGAGGTGAAATCCTGCAAGAGTCAAATAGAGAGAAAGATCTGGGGGTTGATACCACACCGAACCTGTCCCCAGAGGCCCACATCAAAAGAATATCATCAGCCGCATATGCTATACTGGCCAACATAAGAACTGCCTTTAGAAACTTGTATAAGGAATCTTTCAGAACCCTGTATACCACTTTTGTAAGACCAATCCTGGAGTATGCAGCTCCAGCCTGAAGTCCATACCTAGTTAAACACAAGACAAAGTTAAAGAAGATTCAGCGGTATGCCACCAGGCTCGTCCCGGAACTGAGAGGATTGAGCTACGAGGAAAGGCTAAAGGAGCTGAACCTCACATCCCTGGAAAACAGAAGAGTAAGGGGAGACATGATAACCACCTACAAAATTCTCAGGGGAATTGACAGGGTGGACAAAGACAAACTTTGTATGTTATATATGTTAAAACATGTTACATGTTAAAACTGAAGCCCTTGCTAAGGTTCCAATAGATAAAGACAGTGTTGAATGGAATCTTGAGTTATGAAGTAGGTCCGTTAAAAGTGTCATTAGACAAGAACTCATTAATAAATTTGAAGGAAGCAGAACAGTGCAAATTGAACCAAGCAAGTCCATTGTTCATCACAATGGCTGCCTAATTACTCTGGTCCGAAGCTAGTAAGTCAATTTACCCTCGTCGAGTGCATAAACTGGTTGAAAATCCCGGCATCAATGAGATTAACGAAATATAGGGAAGATATGATAAATTTGAATGGTAATTCTATCATGATACCATCCACCTTACAGAGAGGTTAGAACAAAGAGAAAAAGTGGTTTGATGTTATATTTTAAACACAGCCGGTTTTGATAGTATTTATAGTAACGATAAGGACCATAGAATATATATACCGAAGTACAACGAAATGAAAAAGAGTCAAAAACTCAACAATTATGAAGATACCGTCATATTGACCGCATCTCTTGCTGGAATCAAGAATTGTATTCGTGAATATTATCTTGAAGATGATTATGGCTGTGTATATCTTTTGCAATAACACATGCCTTTAATTTCGATGACTTCTTATTGATTACTTAGACGGCTGTGGGGTTTTCTGCAAAAAGAATCTGCCTGCTTGTCCAGAAAAGGTGATTTTCTCAGCTTGTTGTTAAAGCTGAAAGTCATACTTAAAATATATTTTTTACTAAGGTGTTTAATAATGCCAACGGTGAGGACATTCAACATGTGCTGTATAATTTACCCGGTAATGACATTATATAAACATCTACTGCAGAAAATTACACAAGACAGGAAGAACTTCAAACATTATTTACCAGGCAAGACAGGAGGAGGCCTCATCCAGATTTCTTAAATACTGAACAAATTCGAAGATAAACAGATTACACATTCAAGTTCCACAAGCCACTATGCAGGACAGAAAACAGGAAATGTTTTCCCCATAGGCTATAGTTAGTACACCAATGGAATCGTCAACCCATTGATAACCCTCTACCTTTACACTCAACAAGCAAATTAAATTTGATTCCAAGCTTCGTTTGGGATAAACATCAACGACTTAGCCTATACTAATAATCTGTCCACAGGCCATTCTCTCTCACGCAGACCACACTTCCCTTCACCGCTCCACGGGTGAGATAGAAGTACAGTTGTCTTGAAGATGAAGATGACATAATGTGAGTAGTGAGTCCGTATAAACAACTGGGCCTCTACCTGTCGGCTCAAACCATTTGCCTTACTTCTTACACTAATATTTCCAAACTTGACACATTAATTGAAAGTGATTCCCAACAATAAATGTGTTATTTGTAACTACGTTCTGCTCTTTAAGACAATTCTAACATGATCGTGTCTGACGCCAAACACAAATACATCAAAATTATTATCCAACATAGGCAAGCACCACCAATACCGACTACCTCTAATTTGCTAATCATTTTTTCAAGATAAAAAGTATCAAAAACTCTGTTAAGAAACACAACAGCACAATACAATTAGTTTTCCCTGGAGAGTAAGACAGAGTTAGTTCAGGTGAATCTTACCCAGTGACTCATCCAATACACAAGTCAACTGTGGCAACATTCACCTGAACTTCAGCGTCACATAAAAACGTATGAAGTGGGAGCCACCGAAGTGACCTGTTGTCCGCATCCTTTCCTTGAAGCTAATATTACATCTGTGAATATTTCTTGTGAAAACAAGCATTGCTCTGCAAATGTTTTGCAAGATACTAGTGTCTTTAATTTCTATACCTACTTGGGAGCAGAGGTGTATATGATAAAATATATTTTTAAAGGACAACATGGCCTCCGAATGCATGATAGAGCTGATAAGTTAGCCAAAGAATCTGCCTTTAAAGGAGCCGTTGAGTGTAACCTTGGATTGTCAATGAGCAATCTGAGAGCAGCAGTGCACCGAGAACTTCAACAAGATCTTGTAGATCTGAGGCAAAGTGAAATTGACACCAGTAATTCCATCTATCATCATACTATCATGCAAGAGGAGCCACACATCTATGGATCATCCAATAAAATCAGCAGACTTCTAGATGTTACTACTGCTCGGCTTAGACTCGGTTACAAGTATCTCTGGGAATTCCCATTATCTGCCGATGTAGACCTGACCAAATGTAAACTGTGTCAACAAAATTATTCGCACACCCTCCGTCACTATGTGATGGAGTGCGAAAAGATACGTGAATTTAGAGACAATTCTATAACCAATGTTCCAGCGATGTGTAAATATTTCATTCAAAATGATCTGCTACCAGAAATTTTAGCCAAATATCCCCAGTTTGCTAACTGTAGGTAGTAACTGAGTGATTGTAACCTATCCACCGCTGCCCACTGGATGGGGGGCGGTGTGCAGGACAAACATATAAATTTTGACACTAGCTCTTCACATGTCAGTTGCTTAATTTAGAACCTGTACTTGAGGTCGATCTCGAACCCATTGTTGATGTGACGACTTATATTGAATTTTGTAACTAGCTCATCAAGATTGTAACTTGCTTAGCTAAATGAATTGTGGGGTTCAGTCCCTGAGCCCATTATGTGCCTCTGTAACCCTTTCCACTACCGCCCACAAGATGGGTATGGGGTGCATAATAAATGAAGTAAACTAACTAAAGGACAACAATTTTTTATCAATAATAATAGCATTTTCTTTACATTCATTGTTAACATTGTCTCTGGAAAAAATCGAGTCTGCACTGTTTTGTTATTAAAAAGAAAAAAAAGTTGCATATAAATATTTTCTTCTAGATAATTATTGCTATGCAAATGATTCATAATATACTTGCGCATATAATTTCGATGCCTAGTTCCTTAATTACTTGGGAGGCTGCCTGCGTATTTAATGAAGGCGACTCGCTCAGCCAGTTGCTGACACTAAACGTCACTTGGAATATATTTCTTTCTATGGTGTTTTTTTATTGTCTGCAGTGAAGATGTTCAACTATACGGTGTAATTTACCCGGTGATGACGTCATGTAAACATCTACCAGAGAAAATTACACAGGACTGTTGAACACTGAATGTATTTATTTTATAAACTCAAAACTGTTTAAATAAAAATTTAAACATTTTATAAAAGACTGCTTTTACTCCTTATAATTAATTTTAAACATTATCTCATCACACACTAAATGTTATTTTATTGTTATTGTTGATTATTTTTCTAGAAAAAAAGGCATCTTAATTGTTTTGTCATTAAAAACAACAAGCTTCTTCCACGAGAGTTAGACACAAATAGTCCAGGTGAATCTTACCCCGTGACTCATCCAATACACAAGTCAATCGTGGCAACATTCACCTGAACCTTAGCATCTCTTAAAAACTTAAAGATGAGTCACCGAAGCGGCCATGCATGTTCTCCGCTTTGAACAATGTTGCCTGTGGTCCATGTTTTAACATGTTATGTAAAACATCTACCAGATAAAATGACACAGGACAGGTCGAACACTGAATATATTTATTTTATCAACTCGAAAACTATATTAAAATAAAATTATATCATACTATTATCCGGTGATATTATAAAATACGAGGCTGTGTTTTTACTATGTTTACTTGTTTTACATTTTTACTTTCTTGTTTACTGTTAGTAATTAATTTTAAATATTCTTTCAGCAAACTTAGTACACATAACTACCGCAAACCTCGAGCACAGAAGAAACTCATAAAAGAACAAAACCGAAAAAGAGAGGATGGTTATAACAACATTTACATGTACCTAAACCTCATAGTACAACGGTCAGAAAAGGTTAACAATTGAGAGACAAACTAAACGCGTTAAGAAACAGACATCAAAACAATAGTTTAAAGTTAAGGATAAAGAGATCGCAAGTGATCAATACAGTAGAAGAAGGAGAGGTGAAGTAGAACTAACCTAATACTTTTCGTTCGCACATGTCTAACGATAAGCAGTCACAAAACCTAAGAGGACGACAAAGCATTCTAAGCACTGGAACAAACCAACCCTCAGTCAAGGAAGGAAATGCAGAGATAAAGAAAAATTTACTGAACTTTTTTTCCACACTTTTACAAGCTTTTACAAGCTACACTTTTACTTTTACTTCATCGACCCCCTGAAAAGGTCGACGAAGTAGAGCTCGAAGGAGACGAAAGTAAATTATTCCAGAACCCAATGGCAGTCTCCACTTCAGCAAAGAAGACTCATGCCGTCGGGAAAATCAACACATTTGAAACCACCATGGGCTCAACGGATTTAACTACCTTGCGATAATTTCAGGGTTCAACGTCTTCGCAGCCCGGTCCTCGACCTCACCTCAGGGTTGCTTCCTCTTCAATTGTCTCATGGAACAATTCATGGAGCTCAAGTTACCAAAACCCAAATTGCATAACTATCCAGACAACTTTGTGGTCATTATCAATGGAAAAGACGCTAGGAATCATTCACAAAAATGCCATGATATCATCAGCATGGAAGCGGAACGCATAGCAGTGAAAAAAACAATAAAACCAAAGCAATAGTCATTAAAACAAGAACTCAAATAATCAGACTCACAATACTAGGACACGAAATTGAGTGAGTTACCTCTTTTCAATACCTTAATGTCATAATAGATGGCCATTTATAATTAACTAAATAAATTGAATATCTTCGGCAATGTTGCAATACCAGAAACTCAGCTGTGTGCTTCCTGACAAGTCTTAGAGATTGTAAAACTCTACCAGTACTCAAAATGTATTACATTCAAGCAGTTAGGTCACGCATTCACTATGCTGATCCTGCTCTAACATCTCTCTGAGATAAACAATTGGAGAAACTGGAAGTGTCACAAAATGATGCCCTTAGAACAATACTGAGAGCACCTATATGGACGCGGCGAGAAAATCTAAGAATTGAAACCAATTTACCAGCCTCAGAAAACTGGATCAGACAAAGAATAGTCACCACAACAGCAAAACTTGTTGAAACCACCACCAGACTGTCAATCAAAGATGGTATACACAGATCGCTTCACAGAAACCTTCAATATAGAGCAAGTACATGGACGGATAATCTAGTCAAGGTTTTAGAGAAAGTGGACTTGAAACGGACCATTAGAAGCAAAGCAGAAGACAGCCCATACCAACACCGTCGTCATGGGAATAATCGAGCCTGAAGTAAGCATTTAAGGATTACCGGTTACAAAATCAGCTTGTGACTCGCAGAGGTTCAAAGCAAGCATAAAACAACAAATGGAAAGCATCATAAGACCGACAACCATTCACATCTTTATAGTTGGGTCAGTTGATCAAGAAAAAGATACCTCCTGGGTAGCAGTGTACACCAGCAACCATGAAGCTTACCTAACTCCCTATATAACAATGTAAGGAGTTTAAATTGCTCCTTCTCGAATGCCAGAAGTTTAGTAAATAAATTTGGCGCATTGTGCTCATAAACATATGAACAGTGGATGCTCAACATTGTATACAGAATTATATGCCCTGAAAGATGCCATAAATTATGCAATTGAGAATAATTTACAAGATGTCATCAATCATATCGACTCTTAAATTTTCTGTCCAGGCATTGTTAACCAGCCAGCACCAAGATAATATACAGCTCATCACAGAAATCCCACATATAGAAAAAGAAGCACACAATCTAGGGTTTTCAATCACCCTAAATTGGGTACCAAGTTATATTGCATAGATTGTAATGAAAAGGCAGACTCACTATCAAAAACTGCCACTGGTATAAGTATAGTGCAGGACAAAATACCTCCCAGTTTCTCACAGATTAAGGAGCAAATCAAGAAGAAAATACTCCCAACCTTCAAAAGGCACCACAAAGCCACAGTAGCGAAAGGAAGATCCACTTCCTTCTTGCTTGGCTTGTTTTTTCAAGCCTGGTCAAAACCTATCAGGAGACATTGTCGTAGCCATACACAGACTCAGACGTAACCACAAGTGCTGCTGGGAGGTAATAAACTTAATACTAAAAGAGTTATACCTGTGGAACATATGCAGAAAGGCCACCATTACATTTCTTACTGGAAGCCCTACGCATCAAACTCGACACAACCAACAAGAGCAGCTGCGTTAAATGAAACATCCACAACAACTACAATGGGTAAAAAGCAGTTGAAGAATGAAACACACTAGTGAACATTGTGCATCTATATCCGCCACCAAGATAACGTTATTAAAACAAAAGTTTAAATCAGTGTGAAAGGAAGGAAACTTTATCTTCATTTAAAACTTTGATCTGGATATCATATTACCAAGTCCCTATGTAACAATGTAAGGAGTTTAAATTGCTCCTTCTCGATGCCAGAAGTTTAGTAAATAAATTTGGCGCATTGTGCTCATAAACATATCATTTGGATCAGATCATTGGGATCATTTGAAGCAGCGAAACAAATGGAAGACAAGATATATATGAAGAGGAATTCCATCTACCAGGACATCATCTACCTCTCAGAAATGACAGAACAAGAGCAGATAGTGTGATACTAAATTAAGGACTTGACTGTAACAACATTTATCGATTAAACATCACAGGGTCCTCAAACCTCCATCAAGCAATATACTAGCTCAAAATGATTGCAAATATAAGAAGTAATGTACTCGGGGATAATGTCATAATTAGGTCACCCAAGAAGCAAATTAGCCCAAGCTTAGTCTTCAGACAAAACTGAACGCCTTAAGGCAGACAGAACATTCTCTCTCTCACTCAGAACACATACACTGATGGTTCCCTACACCACCCCAAGGGTGCAGCAAAGGACGCGGTTCCAGGTCTGGTTACCTGGAAATGACCTGCCTGTTTATCCTGTCATTATGACCCGCTTGGCCGCTTGGTGAAGATGAACGTCACTTAAAATATATTTCTTTCTATGGTAAAAAATTTGGGTGGACAAATTTTCTATGGTAAAAAGCTGGGTGGACAGCGCTTCGGATTCGTAGTCCTGAGCTTCTGGGTTCGATCCCCGGTGGAGGCGGAGACAAATGGGCAAAATGTTTCTTTCACCCTGATGCCCCTGTTACCTAGCAGTAAATAGGTACCTGGGAGTTAGACAGCTGCTACGGGCTGCTTCCTGGACGATGTGTAACAAAAAGGAGGCCTGGTCGAGGACCGGGCCGCGGGGACGCTAAGCGCCGAAATCATCTCAAGATAACCTCAAGATAGGAACATGGTGTTTTTTAACGTCAGCGGAGAAGACGGTAAACATATACGGTATATTTTACCCGGTGATGACGTCATGTAAACATCTACCACAGAAAGCATCACAGGACAGATAAACACTGAAAATGTTAATTCAGATGATTCTCAGAAATGCACAAAATCTAAAAGTCGTGGATGACAAGTGACATTTACATATCCCCAGATCTCACAGTACGAGAGCCAGTACAAAAGGCCCGGATGGTAAACAACATCTCACGGGAGACATCTCCCGTCACACAGGTTGCAGTCGCACCTCCACAGATCTCTAGTATCATCTATTGATACTGGTAATGGCTCAAAATGGCCACCATTTACGGGCTGTTCATGCCCGTGCCACCTTTTGGGTGGCTTAATCTTTATCAATCATCAATCAATCAACAACATCTACATATCCCCAGACCTCACAGTACAACAGCCAGAAAAGGTTAATACCTGAGAGACATTATCATGCAACGCGGCTATCATTTTAACGCGTCTTTACTGGATCACTTGGGAGGAGGCTGTCTGGTTGACAGAAGCTATGCCTGCTAGTCCTGGAAACGTGACTTGCTCGGCCTGCTGATGAAGATAAGCTTTACCCATAGAATATATTTGTTCCTATTGTGTTTTATATTGTCAGCGATGAAGACATTCGACATATACGGTGTAATTTACCCGGTGATGACGTCATATAAACATCTACCAGAGTAAATTACACATGACAGGTCGAACTCAGAATAATTATCTTTTTATCATCTCGAAAAATATTAATAAATAAGTCATTGATACATATGATGAAGATGAACGCTAGAACCTCCCACAGGAAAGAAGATGACCTGGTACTTTATGGAGAGTGCTATTGTTTCCTGCAGAGTAGTTAACGCCCTGTGGACGCTGCTGAAGGAGACTTTCCAGGAGAATCAAGCGAGGAAATTCTTCCATACAGAACCTTACCAATGCTGGCATGGAAGAAGGGAAAACCCCTGAGTGACACGCCGCTGAGAGCCACGTTTCTCGAAAATCAGCTTAACGCTTAGTGTACTGATTTCTGTGTTGTGAACGAAATATTTGCCTGATACAGATTGATGAAAATTAAACCACCTAAGAGGTGGCACGGGCATGAGTAGCCCTTAGTAGAAGGACAGACTTCTTACATTTGGAAGCCTGTACTTATAGAGGGATCCCCCAACCTGCCATAGTAGAATTACTGGCCTTCCTTGGGATGCAGTCCAGAACAGCTGCCACAACATCCATCGAAGACCTCACCCACTCGAAGCAAAATTACCTATTTCTTCAGAATATTAATAGGCAATTAACTGAAAATAATACAATTATCAATTACATCAGACTTACTCTCAAAATATTCTACTCCAGATGCACCAACGCCAGCATCCTTTGTAGACTGGGATCAGCGAAACATGGAGACGAGAAGATGTAACTGAAGTGGAATTCCATCTACCAGGATGCCACACACTGTTCAGAAATGACAGACTATGAACAGGTGGTGTGATACTATATGAAATATGGCTTGACTGCAACCAACATTTAGAGATTAAATGGAGCAACATTCTAGGTGAAATTGCATAGTATAGATTTTGCATGATAACAAAATCATCATTGTGTCATTTGATATGTAAGAACACATACGTAATGGAACTACCGAGTCTAAATGGATTCAATGAACTCTCACTCATTAAAATGATATCTGCACGATGTATGTATAGATGAGAGAGTATAGCACTTTCTTCCTCCCTGTCAGATCGTACCTTATGATATACTGACGGCTTCAAACTCCAAGAAACTAATCACAAACAACTAATCCTCGTGCTGTACATGCTATATACACTCCATATACGCTGACGGATCCCTTAGTACAGCTTAAAGGAGTGCTGTTACTGCTCATCAGTCCGATAAAAGGACAATACAAAAGAATATAAGAGTTAGTAACTGGGCAGCCACAATGCAATCTGAATTGATAGTAATAGTGTTAGCACTCGAAATTTTTGTCAACACTGAAGTAGATAGCTTAACTATTTATGACTCCCTTTCCTCACTACTAGCAATAAATAGTTTGCAATCAAGAAATTACGTGCTTGTCTCCGAAGCCGGATATATATATATAAGCATATTTAATAAGGGGGTAAATATCAAAATGTTGTAGATTCTTTCTCACAATGTAGACTCTTCTCACTCACTTTGTTACCGCTGGAATATGATAAAACTGAAGTCCTTGCTAAGGTTCCAATAGATAAAGACAGTGTTAAATGGAGTCTTGTGTTATCAATAAGGTCCTTAAAAGTGCCATTAGACAAGAACTCTTGAATGAATTTGAAGAAAGCAGAACAGTGCAAATTGAACTTAGCAAGTCTACATTTCATTCAACACAATGAAATGTCTCAAGTAAAAAATTTGTATGGGGCAAGTAACAAAATTAGCAGACTAACAGACGCTGTCACACGTCGAATTAGACTCGGTTACAGTTATCTCTGGCAGTTTGGCTTTTATAGGGATCTAAGTGAAGTAAAGTATTAAGCAACACTCTAAAGTATTATATCGTAATAAAATTAAGGCATTTAGAGATAAATCTACCCACGTTGCAGGCGATGAGTCACAATAACGTGGCTGAAGAATGTTGACCAGACCACACACTAGAAGGTGAAGGGACGACGACGTTTCAGTCCGTCCTGGACCCAAGCTAGTAAATCAATTTATCCTCGTCGTGTGCATAAACTGGTTGAAAATCCCGGCATGAATGAGGTTAACGAAAAATAGGGATGATAAGATAAATTTGAATGGTAATTATATGATGATACCACCCACCTTTCAGAGAGGTCAGAACAAAGAGAAAAAATGGTTTGATATTATATTATAAACACAGCCCATCCTCCGGTTTTGGTAGTACTTATAGTAACGATGAGGACCATAGAATATATACCGACGTACAACTAAATGAGAAGAGTCTAAACCTCAACAATTATGAAGATACCGTCATGTTGACCGCATCTCTAGAGAAAGCAGGAATTGTATTCGTGAATATTATCTTGAAGATGATTATGGCTGTAAATCTTTTGCAATAACACATGACTTTAATTTCGATGTCTTCTTATGGATTACTTAGACGGCTGAAAGACTTTCTGCAAAAAGAATCTGCCTGCTTGTCCTGAAAAGGTGATTTTCTCAGCTTGTTGCTAAAGCTGAAAGTCATACTTAAAATATATTTCGTACTAAGGTGTTTAATAATGCCAACGGTGAGGACATTCAACATGTGCTGTATAATTTACCCGGTAATGACGTCATATAAACATCTACCGCAGAAAATTACACAAGACAGGAAGAACTTCAAACATTATTTACCCGGCAAGAAAGGTGGAGGCCTCATCCAGACTTCTTAAATACTGAACAAATTCGAAGATCAACAGATTACACATTCAAGTTCCACAAGAAAGTGTAGGACAGAAAACAGGAAATGTTTTCCCATAGGCTATAGTTAATACACCAATGGAATCGTCATCCCATTGATAACCCTCTACCTTTACACTCAACAAGCAAATTAAAGTTGATTCGAAGCTTCATTTTGGGATAAACATCAACGACTTAGCCTATACTGATAATCTGTCCACAGGCCATTCTCTCTCACGCAGACCACACTTCCCTTCACCGCTCCACGGGTGAGATAGAAGTACAGTTGTCTTGATAGATGATTGATTGATAAAGATTAAGCCACCCAAGAGATGGCACGGGCATGAATAGCCCGTAAGTGATGGCCCTTTTGAGCCATTACCAGTATCAAGAGATGATACTGGAGATCTGTGGAGGCGCAACTGCACCCTGTGTGACGGGAGATGACTCCCGGACCAAATGGTGACCAATGATGGTCTTCTATTCGATTGATTGATTGATGAAGATTAAGCCACCCAAAAGGTGGCACGGGCATGAATAGCCCGTAAGTGGTGGCCCTTTTGAGCCATTACCAGTATCAATAGATGATACTGGAGATCTGTGGAGGTGCAACTGCACCCTGCGTGACGGGAGATGTTTCCCGTGAAGTTGTCTTGAAGATGAAGATGACTTATAATGTGAGTAGTGAGTCCGTATAAACAACTGGGCCTCTACCTGTCAGCTCAAACCATTTGCCTTACTTCGTACACTAATATTTTCAAACTTGACGCATTAATTGAAAGTGATTCCCAACAATAAATGTGTAATTTTTAACTACGTTCTGCTCTTTAAGACAATTCTAACATGATCGTATCTGACGCCAAACACAAATACATCAAAATTATTATCCAACATAGGCTAGCACCACCAATAGACTACCTCTAATTTGCTAATTATTTTTTCAAGACAAAAAGTATAAAAAACTCTGTTAAGAAACACAACGGCACAATACAATTAGTTTTCGCTGGAGAGTAAGACAGAGTTAGTCCAGGTGAATCTTACCCAGTGACTCATCCAATACACAAGTCAACTGTGGCAACATTCACCTGAACTTCAGCGTCACATAAAAACGTATGAAGTGGGAGCCACCAAAGTGACCTGTTGTCCGAATCCTTTCCTTGAAGCTAATATTACATTTGTGAATATTTCTTGTGAAAACAAGCAAATGTTTCGCAATCATAATATACTTGCGCATATCATTTCGATGCCTAGTTCCCTAATTACTTGGGAGGCTGCCTGCGTATTTAATGAAGGCGACTCGCTCAGCCAGTTGCTGACACAAAACGTCACTTGGAATATATTTCTTTCTATGGTGTTTTTTATTGTCTGTAGTGAAGACGTTCAACTATACGGTGTAATTTACCCGGTGATGACGTCATGTAAACATCTACCAGAGAAAATTACACAGGACAGGTGAACACTGAATATAGTTAGTTTATAAACTCAAAACTGTTTAAATAAAAATTTAAACATTTTATAAAAGACTGCTTTTACTCCTTATAATTAATTTTAAACATTATCTCATCACACTAAATGTTAGTTTATTGTTATCGTTGATTATTTTTCTAGAAAAAAAGGCGTCTTAATTGTTTTGTCATTAAAAACAACAAGCTTCTTCCACGAGAGTTTGACACAAATAGTCCAGGTGAATCTTACCCCGTGACTCATCCAATACACAAGTCAATCGTGGCAACATTCACCTGAACCTTAGCATCACTTAAAAACTTAAAGATGAGTCACTGAAGCGGCCATGCATGTTCTCCGCTTCGAACAATGTTGCCTGTTGTCCATGTTTTAACATGTTATGTAAACATCTACCAGATAAAATGACACAGGACAGGTCGAACACTGAATATATTTATTTTATCAACTCGAAAACTATATTAAAATAAAATTATATCATACTATTATCCGGTGATATTATAAAATACGAGGATGTGTTTTTACTATGTTTACTTGTTTTACATTTTTACTTTCTTGTTTACTGTTAGTAATTAATTTTAAGTATTCTTTCAGCAAACTTAGTACACATAACTACCGCAAACCTCGAGCACAGAAGAAACTCATAAAAGAACAAAACCGAAAAAGAGAGGATGGTTATAACAACATTTACATATACCTAAACCTCATAGTACAACGGTCAGAAAAGGTTAACAATTGAGAGACAAACTAAACGCGTTAAGAAACAGACATCAAAACAATAGTTTAAAGTTAAGGATAAAGAGATCGCAAGTGATCAATACAGTAGAAGAAGGAGAGGTAAAGTAGAACTAACTTAGTACTTTTCGTTCGCACATATCTAACGATAATTAAGCAGTCACAAAACCTAAGAGGACGACAAAGCATTCTAAGCACTGGAACAAACCAACCCTCAGTCAAGGAAGGAAATGCAGAGGTAAAGAAAAATCTACTGAACTTTTTTCTTCCACACTTCTACAAGCCATTCCTGAAGGGGTCGACGAAGTAGAGCTCGAAGGAGACTAAAGTAAATTCTTCCTTAATTTAGAACCTGTACTTGAGGTCGATCTCGAACCCATTGTTGATGTGACGACTTATATTGAATTTTGTAACTAGCTCATCAAGATTGTAACTTGCTTAGCTAAATGAATTGTGGGGTTCAGTCCCTGAGCCCATTATGTGCCTCTGTAACCCTTTCCACTACCGCCCACAAGATGGGTATGGGGTGCATAATAAATGAACTAAACTAAACTAACTATCCAACCTGTCATTTTTCGTGCAGTTGTGACGGCCACTTTATTGTGTTCTTTAAAGGTAAGGTCTTCCGACATGAGTACACCCAAATCCTTTACATTGCCTTTTCGTGCTTAACTATGCGGGCGACTTTGTGGTCATTATCAATGGAAAAGACGCTAGGAATCATTCACAAAAATGCCATGATATCATCAGCTTGGAAGCGGAATGCACAGCAGTGAAAAAAACAATAAAACCAAAGCAATAGCCATTAAAACGAGAACTCAAATAATCAGACTCGCAATACTAGGACACGAAATTGAGTGAGTTACCTCTTTTCAATACCTTAAAGTCATAATAGATGGCCATTTATAATTAACTAAATAAATTGAGTACCTTCGGCAATGTTGCAATACCAAAAACTCAGCTGTGCGCTTCCTGACAAGTCTTAGAGATTGTAAAACTCTACCAGTACTCAAAATGTACTACATTCAAGCAGTTAGGTCACGCATTCACTATGCTGATCCTGCTCTAACATCTCTCTGAGATAAACAATTCGAGAAACTGGAAGTGTCACAAAATGATCTCCTCAGAACAATACTGAGAGCACCTATATGGACGCGGCGAGAAAATCTAAGAATTGAAACCAATTTACCAGCCTCAGAAAACTGGATCAGACAAAGAATAGTCACCACAACAGCAAAACTTGTTGAAACCACCACCAGACTGTCAATCAAAGATGGTATACACAGATCGCTTCACAGAAACCTTCAATATAATGCAAGTACATGGACGGATAATCTAGTCAAGATTTTAGAGAAAGTGGACTTGAAACGGACCATTAGAAGCAAAGCAGAAGACAGCCCTTACCAACACCGTCGTCATGGGAATAATCGAGTCTGAAGTAAGCATTTAAGGATTACCGGTTACAAAATCAGCTTGTGACTCGCAGAGGTTCAAAGCAAGCATAAAACAACAAATGGAAAGCATCTCAAGACCGACAACCATTCACACCTTCATAGTTGGGTCAGTTGATCAAGAAAAAGATACCTCCTGGGCAGCAGTGTACACCAGCAACCATGAAGCTTACCTAACTCCCTATATAACAATGTAAGGAGTTTAAATTGCTCCTTCTCGAATGCCAGAAGTTTAGTAAATAAATTTGGCGCATTGTGCTCATAAACATATGAACAGTGGATGCTCAACATTGTATACAGAATTATATGCCCTGAAAGATGCCATAAATTATGCAATTGAGAATAATTTACAAGATGTCATCAATCATATCGACTCTTAGATTTTCTGTCCAGGCATTGTTGACCAGCCAGCACCAAGATAATATACAACTCATCACAGAAATCCCACATATAGAAAAAGAAGCACACAATCTAGGGTTTTCAATCACCTTAAATTGGGTACCAAGTTACATTGCATAGATTGTAATGAAAAGGCAGCTAGACTCACTATCAAAAACTGCCACTGGTATAAGTATAGTGCAAGACAAAATACCTCCCAGTTTCTCACAGATTAAGGAGCAAATCAAGAAGAATATACTCCCAACCTTCAAAAGGCACCACAAAGCCACAGTAGCGAAAGGAAGATCCACTTCCTTCTTGTTTGGCTTGTGTTTTCAAGCCTGGTCAAAACCTATCAGGAGACATTGTTGTAGCCATACACAGACTCAGACGTAACCACAAGTGCTGCTGGGAGGTAATAAACTTAATGCTAGAGAGAGTCATATCCGTGGAACATATGCAGAAAGGCCACCATTACATTTCTTACTGGAAGCCCTACGCATCAAACTCGACACAACCAACAAGAGCAGCTGCGTTAAATGAAACTTCCACAACAACTACAATGGGTAAAAACCAGTTGAAGAATGGAACACACTAGTGAACATTGTGCATCTATATCCGCCACCAAGATAACGTTATTAAAACAAAGGATTAAATAAGTATGGAAAGGAAGGAAATTTTATCTTCATTTAAAACTTTGACCTAGATATTACAGTACCAGCTCCCTATGTAACAATGTTAGGAGTTTAAATTGCTTCTTCTCAAATGCCAGACGCTTAGTAAATCAATTTGGTACATTGTGCTCATAAACATATCATTTGGATCAGATCATTGGGATCGTTTGGATCAGCGAAACAAAGGCAAGAGAAGATATATTTGAAGAGGAATTCCATCTACCAGGACACCATCCTCCTTTCAGAAATGACAGAACATCAAGAGCAGATGGTGTGACACTATATTAAAGAGTTGTCTGTAACAACATTTATCAATTAAACATCACAGGGTCCTCAAACCTCCATCAAGCAATATACTAGCTCAAAATGGTTGCAAATATAAGAAGTAATGTTCTCAGGGATTACGTCTTATTTGGGTCACCCAAGAAGCAAATAAAGTTCAGCCCAAGCTTAGTCTTCAAAAAAAACTGAACGCCTTAAGGCAAACAGAACATTCTCTCTCTCACTCAGAACACATACTCTGATGGTTCCCTACACCACCCCAAGGGTGCAGCAAAGGACGCGGTTCCAGGTCTGGTTACCTGGAAATAACCTGCCTGTTTATCCTGTCATTATGATCCGCTTGTCCGCCTGGTGAAGATGAACGTCACTTAAAATATATTTCTTTCTATGGTGTTTTTTAACGTCAGCAGTGAAGACGTTAAACATATACGGTATATTTTACCAGGTGATGACGTCATGTAAACATCTACAACAGAAAGTAACATAGGACAGGTAAACACTGAATATATTAATTCAGATGATACTCAGAAATGCACAAAATCTAAAAGTCCTGGATTATAAGCAACATTTACATATCCCCAGACCTCACAGTACAACAGCCAGTACAAAAGGCGTGGATGGTAAACAAATATTTACATATCTACAGACCTCAGAGTATAACAGCCAGAAAAGGTTAATAGCTGAGAGACATTATCATGCAACGCGCCTATCATTTTGACACGTCTTTACCGGTTCACTTGGGAGGAGGCTGTCTGGTTCACAGAAGCTAGGCCTGCTAGTCCTGCTAGTCCTGGAAACGTTTTTGCTCGGCCTTATGATGAAGATAAGCTTTACCCATAGAATATATTTGTTCCTATTGTGTTTTATATTGTCAGCGACGAAGACATTCGACATATACGGTGTAATTTACCCGGTGATGACGTCATATAAACATCTACCAGTGGAAATTACACATGACAGGTCGAACTCGGAATAATTATCTTTTTATCATCTCGAAAAATATTAATAAATAAGTCATTGATACATATGATGAAGATGAACGCCAGAACCTCCCACAGGAAAGAAGACGACCTGGTACTTTATGGAGAGTGCTACTGTTTCCTGCAGAGTAGTTAACGCCCTGTGGACGCTGCTGAAGGAGACTTTCCAGGAGCATCAAGCGAAGAAATTTTTCCATACAGAACCTCCAATGCTGGCATGGAAGAAGGGAAAACCCCTGAGTGACACGCCGCTGAGAGCCACGTTTCTCGAAAATCAGCTTTACGCTTAGTGTACTGATTTCAGTGTTGTGAACGAAATATTTGCCTGATACAAGTTGATGAAGATTAAACCACCCAAGAGGTGGCACGGGCATGAGTAGCCCTTAGTAGAAGTACAGACTTCTTACATTTGGAAGCTTATAGAGGGATCCTGCACCCGACATAATAGAATACTGGCCTTCCCTGGGATGCAGTCCAGAACAGCTGCCACTACATCCATCGAAGACCTCACCGACTCGAACCAAAATTACTATTTCTTCAGAATATTAATAGGCAATTAACTGAAAATAATACAATATCAGTTACATCAGACTTACTCTCAAAATATTCCACTCCAGATGCACCAACGCCAGCATCCTTTGTAGAGTGGGATCAGCGAAACATGGAGACGAGAAGATGTAACTGAAGTGTGAAGATGTAACAGTGGTTAGTGTGCGGGTGAGCATGGTGTCTTCCAGTCATCTTAAGGGTGTGAGGACTAAATTTGCACCCGGGCATGAGACTCCGGGCGGATATCTGTCTCTGTGCACTTATGGGGTACACTGTTCGGGTGTTAACGCCCGCCAGCCGCGGACGTGTTATCGTTGTGGCCTCTTGGGCCATCAGGCTGCTGCTTGTTCTGCGCCAGCCATTGTGCAAGTGAATCTCTTCAGTGAGGAGGATTTTCCGCCGCTTCCTGTGGGGGATGATTCGGTGGATGTGGACGTCTATTCGATTGAGGAGGCACCCTCTGTGTCATCTGTTGTTCCGCCTTTGCGCCCCCCTGTTGTGTCGCTCTCCTCCGGAGGTTGTGTCCTCGCCTGGTGCTCAGCCTGCTCCGCTGGTGTCCCTGAGCCTCTTCCGACTGCCGTTGCTCAAACCCCTCGTCTTCCGTTCTTCCTCTGCTGCGTCTGTCCTGGTCCCTGCACCCTCGCCGTCTGTTCGGCTGTGTTGGGAGCTGGGGTGGATCCAGCGCTTCCTCTGTGCCTGGACTGGTGCCCCATGTGGTTGAGGATGCTGCCGTACTGCGGCGTGCGTCGGTTCGCTCGGCTAGTGTGCGCGTGTCGCTGAGTCTGCCTCCGGGTCTGATGA
>WNGS01033470.1:15103612-15120596 GCA_020271785.1 Procambarus virginalis | reverse complement strand
TGTATGTGAGAGGTGAGAACGATAAGGTGAAAGTGAGAAGGGGTTATTCAGTAAATTCAATTTTAATAATAAAAGGATAGACTGGGATATAATAAACAGGGAACTGACAAACATTCCATGGGAAACTGTTTAAGTAATACAAGTCCTACAGAAGGAATAGAAAAACTGACTTGGAAGCGTATCAAGTCTGTCTGAAAAATGTTCCTTTGAGGAAAGCCAGAAAGAGATCCAACGTAGAAAGAGAACGCAGACGACACTATAAACGCAGGAAAAAAATAACGGAACTGCTTATGCAGACACGAATTTCCCGTCAAAGAAGGAATAATTTAAATAGGGAGATTGAAGAAATCGAGCGGAAATTGAAACACTCATATGAAACTGAAGAAAGGCAGTTAGAACAGAAAGCAATTCAGGAAATAAAGAAAAATCCAAAATACTTCTTCACATATGCGAAATCAAAAGCAAAAACCACTGCCAGTATTGGACCTATTCGTACAAGTGAAGGTTCATACACGGAGGATGACAAAGAAATTAGTGAAATCCTAAAAAGCAGTATGAGGACATGTTTAGCACTCCAATAAACAACATGAAAGTGGAAGATCCAGACAATTTCTTTATGCGGGATATTCAAACCCCTGTAAATATAACTGATATCAACACGAGCGCACTAATTTGAAAGAGAAATTGAAAACATGCCCATGCACTCGGCCCCAGGTCCAGACTCATGGAATTCAATATTTATAAAGAAATGCAAAGTGCCGGTAGCACAGGCACTCAGTATAGTGTGGAGGAAGAGCTTGGACACGGGGAGATACCAGATGCACTTAAAGTAGCAGACATAGCCCCTCTACACAAGGGAGGGAGCAAAGCATTGGCAAAGAATTATAGACCAGTTGCACTAACATCGCACATAATAAAAGTATTTGAGAGAGTGATTAGGAGTCAGGTCACCAATTTCATGGAGACCAATGACCTTCACAACCCAGGCCAACATGGATTTCGAGCGGGAAGATCGTGCCTCTCACAGCTACTTGAGCACTACGACAAAGTCACTGAGGCATTAGAAGAAAAACAGAATGCTGATGTGATATACACGGACTTCGCAAAGGCTTTCGATAAATGTGACCATGGCGTGATAGCACACAAAATGAAGTCAATGGGAATAACCGGTAAAGTAGGACGCTGGATACTCAGTTTTCTGTCAAACAGGACTCAGCGAGTAACGGTCAACCATATAAAATCTAGTCCAAGTGCAGTTAAAAGCTCTGTACCTCAGGGTACAGTCCTTGCACCGCTGCTTTTCCTTATTCTCATATCAGATATAGACAAAAATACAAGTCACAGCTTCGTATCATCCTTTGCAGATGACACAAAAATCAGTATGAAAATTACCTCGGCTGAAGACATTGAAAAACTTCAAGCTGATATTAATAAAGTTTTCGACTGGGCATCAGAAAATAACATGATGTTTAACAGTGATAAATTCCAGGTACTCAGGTACGGTAAAAATGAGGACCTTAAACATAATACAGGGTACAAAACACAATCAAATGTACCCATAGTAGGAAAACAGCATGTAAAGGATTTGGGAATAATGATGTCTGACGACCTAACGTTTAGGGAGCATAACCAAGCAAATATTGCGACAGCCAGAAAAATGATAGGATGGATTACGAGAACTTTCAAATCCAGGGATCCCATCACAATGGTTGTACTCTTCAAGTCACTTGTGTTGTCCCGTCTTGAGTACTGCTCAGTACTCACTTCCCCCTTCAGAGCAGGAGAGATTGCTGAAATAGAGGGAATACAGAGAACATATACGGCACGCATAGACGCGATAAAGCACCTAAATTATTGGGATCGTCTCAAAGCCCTCCAAATGTACTCACTAGAAAGAAGACGAGAGAGATATTAAATAATATACACCTGGAAGATACTGGAGGGCCAAGTACCAAATCTACACAGTAAAATAACAACGTACTGGAGTGAACGATATGGAAGGAAATGCAGAATAGAACCAGTGAAGAGCAGGGGTGCCATAGGCACAATCAGAGAACACTGTATAAACATCAGAGGTCCGCGGTTGTTCAACACCCTCCCAGCAAGCATAAGGAATATTGCCGGAACAACAGTGGACATCTTCAAGAGGAAACTAGATTTATTCCTCCAAGGAGTGCCGGACCAACCGGGCTGTGGTGGGTATGTGGGCCTGCGGGCCGCTCCAAGCAACAGCCTAGTGGACCAAACTCACAAGTCAAGCCTGGCCTCAGGCCGGGCTTGGGGAGTAGAAGAACTCCCAGAACCCCATCAACCAGGTATCAACCAGGATATCAAAAGTATCCGATTCATCAAAAATTCTATCGAGGGATAAGTGACCGCGAGGGACGGTCGGAAAGCAAGAGACACACTCATCCTGGAAGTCAGGACATTCAACAAAGATATGCACAACTGTAAGAGGGACAATAAGGAGCAGGGCGGCACTCCATTAAGTGCCCGTGAGTTAAGTGTGTATGGCCAATAAGCAAACCTTGCCAGAGCCGTTTCCCATTGCCGGTTACGGTGGTAGGAGGAAGGCCACAGGGACACACTACTCTTTAGAGTACGCAGTTTGTTACCAGTAACAGAAGACCAAACAACCTTGCCAATGGGCAAGGATGGAGGAATGAATAACTGGGTAAGAGTCAGAATAAGGAATACCTTTACGAGAGATGGGACGAGTGCGGATAGCTTCCTTAGCAGCAGTGTCTGCAACCTCATTTAAAGAGATACCAATATGGCTGGGAACCCAGCAAAACTCAACTGTCTTAAATGTACTAGAGATAAGAAACAGCCAATGTTGAATCTACTACCACCGGATGGACTGGATTAAAGGACTCCAGAGCCATGAGGGCACTGTGAGAGTCAACTATACTGTAATCACAAAGGAGGATTGACTGCAAGAAAGCAGGAGACGAAGAGCATAGAGAATAGCATAAATAGTCAAAATCAACAGAATAGCATAAAGTTCTGCCGTGAAGATGCTAATCTCCGGAGGCAGGCGACACATATAGGTGTGGTCTGGAAAAACAACAAGAGTAGCCTACACCTTCTGCAGACTTGGATCCATCGGTGAAGATGGAAATTGAGCGCGAATGTGAAGAAAAGTGTTCAGAGAAAAAGAACTGCAGGAGGGGTAAAAGGTTCAGTGATGTGGATCAGGGATTTGCAACAGTGAGGAAGGGGGACACTCCATGGGGGCAAGTACGGAACAACACGAGAAGAAATATTAGTAATATGAACTGAAAGAGAACGTTGCAAGGAAGACAACCAGACAGAAAGAGGGAGGTGGTGAAGGGGAACAGGAACTATAGGAGGGGGAAGAGTCAAAGCACGACACAGGTGAGAGTAAGGGAGTTGTAAGGACCACGCATGGTAGCAAAGACAGCGATCTCAGCGGTTCTGGAGAGACAGGACGCCAGTGTCAACGTACTTACAAGCTGAGGGTAGGAGTCGAACGAAAGGCACCAGAGCTGAGGCGCAACCCAGTATGGTGCAAAGGATCAAGACTGCGAAGAGTAGAAGGAGAAGTAGAAAAGTAAGCAGGTCAACCATAGTTGAGTTTAGACAGTAAGAGAGGAATGCACAGTACGCCTATCGCCTCCCCCAGGAAGTATGGGACAAAACCATAAGTAGGTTAAGGACATTAGAGCATTCAACTCAGAGGTAAGAGATATGGGGCGACCAAGACAAACTAGCATCAAGGATTAACCCCAAAGGCTTTGCGGAATCTTTGTACACAAGGGGATGCCCATAAAGCGACAGAGGGACGAAGAACGACGTGCTTCCGAGTAGAAGTCAGCACAAGTCTAAGTTGTAGAGAACTTGAAGCCATGATAATGGTGGCCCAAGATGACACAGCATCAATTGCAAGATGAAGCTGCCGTTGAAGGCGAGGCGAATCATCACCTCGACAGCAAAGAGTAAGTTTGTGTACATTGTGACGGTAAAGTAGTGGAGTATGGTGTTCGGCAGTCTTCCACTGGCAGATGTCAATGCCTGGTCACACATATGTACAAAAAAAAGAATGACTGCTTGTCTGATAATCTGTGGTAAGGTAAGGTAAGATACACAAAACAAAAGATAAACAATGAAATTTAATTACTCTAGAAAACAAATTTAAATAAAGACAATTCCTTGGCTGAGCAAAGTGTACATTTAACAAGTGAAAAAGAACTAACATAAAAATGAATACTGACGTCCGTTAACAAGAGGACAAAAATATAATACAAGGAAATGTTCTAGTTCATTATTTACATTCCTAGTTCCCATTAAGTTTTTATTACTTAAATTACCGTTAAGTTTATATTACTTTAGAATTTTTATTCTACTTTTCTTTATTTTCTTTTTTGTTTTTTGGCACTCTTGCCTTGTTTTTCCTGCAACCAGCCTTTTTATGCAGACAAGTATAGACCCAGAACTAAACCTCTTATCCACTATCTATGACAATCATCACTTTAATGACCAAAATTGTAGATATTTTACAGCACATGATGTAAACAATGTATTAACACATAATCACAATATCTCTGTAATCAACTTGAACGTTAGATCCCTAGGTAAACACTTCGATGATGTTAGTGCCTTGATTGAAACTATTGACAACAAATTCTCTTTTATCATACTTACTGAAACGTGGTTGAAAGAGGATACTACTCAACTCTTTAACATGCCTAACTACTCGGCAATTCACAACTGTCGTCAAATTCAGAGAGGTGGTGGTACTGCTCTTTACTACCACCAAGAACTAACATGCTTAAAAATAATTAGAACTAGAGACTGCTGTGGGGAGTATATCTTCGGCAGTTTCAGAGTCAAGGGTGCCGAGTCTGTCCTGTCTGTGGGTGCAGTCTATAGAATTCCTAACACTGATGTGTCCGAATTCAATTCAAACCTTAGAAATCTAATACTCGATAACAGACTGAACAAAAACCATCTAATTATCGCAGGGGACTTTAATATTGACCTCTGCGAGCCTGAACACCCTACTGCTGTTAGCTTCCTCAACTGTATGAATTCCTGCTTCCTCATACCCTTAATCACTAGACCTACTAGAATCACTGATAGTACTGCCACGACTCTTGATCACATTTGGACCAACATAACCTCTCCGCTTACTTCAGGTATAATCACCGATAGCACTACAGACCATTACCCCACATTTCTCTTAACTAACATTATCAACCACCTCTTGAGTCAAGGGAGTTTAGCTTTAGGCTGCACAATGAAACTGCTATAGACAATTTTATAACTGCTGCTGATAATGTCAACTGGGAATCCGAGTTAGGTAACATAGGGGACATCAACCTAGCAGTGCAATCTTTTCTTCAAAAAACTCTTACCTTTATAACACCCACTGTCCTAGGCTTACAAAACAAGTCACAACCAAAAGGCTTAACAATCCTTGGCTTACAAAGGGGATACTTAAATCCATTAATAAAAAACATGACCTTGAGAAGAAGTATAGGTTAGGAACTGTCTCCAAAGAATTTTCAAAGAATTACTCGTTATTGCTATCTAAAATAATTAGACGAGCCAAAACTAAATTCTACGAAGATAAATTTACCCAAATAAAGAGCAACATTAAAAAAACTTGGAGCACAATCTCACAAATATTTGGATCAAAGAAGATTTTAAATAACAAACCAACACTCCTGTCCAATAACGATGGTCAGCTTTCAGCCTCTGATTCTGCTATTGAGTTCAATAGGTTCTTCTCTTCCATTGGGTCATCCCTTGCAAATGATATTCCATCTTCCAGTGCTGATGTTGAGGACTATCTTACGGTAACTATCCACAGTCTCGTACCTAAAGCCTACTAATTCCACTGACGTCAATGAGATAATCCTTTCCCTTAAAACCAAGTCTAGTGCCCTTGATGAGATACCAACTTTAATTTACAAAAAAGCCTCCAGATCTTTAGCCCTGCTATTGCATTGCTCTTCAACAAGTCACTTGAACTCCAAACCTTTCCAGATATTCAAAAGAAAGCGAGAGTAACCCCTGTACACAAATGTGGTGATCTCACAGATGTTAACAACTACAGACCTATTTCAATCCTGCCTAATTTGTCAAAAATATTTGAAAAACTAATCTACAAGCAGCTTTACTCTTATCTAGCCAAACACAATATACTTAGCTCTTGTCAATATGGCTTCAGACCCAAAAAGGGCAGCATACTTGGCCCTCTCCTCTTTCTCATCTACATTAATGACCTTCCAAATGCCTCCCAACACCTCAAACCAATTCTGTTTGCTGACGACACAACCTTCATTTACTCCAGTCCTGACCCCCTTGCTCTAAATGCCACAGTAAATACTGAGCTAAATAAAGTCCATCATTGGCTAACTGCCAACAAACTCACCCTTAACATTGACAAAACTTTCTATATTCTGTTTGGCAATAAATCCTCTAATCAAATATATCTCAAAATAAACAATACCCAAATTTGTAACAAATTAGATGGCAAGTTCCTTGGCATTCTCATTGACCACAAGCTGAATTTCCAGGGACACATTCTAAATATATAAAAAAAAGTCTCAAAAACTGTTGGCATTCTTTCTAAGATCAGATATTATGTACCCCGACCTGCCCTGGTGACTCTATTACTCCCTCATCTATCCATATCTCAACTATGGTATTTGCGCTTGGGGTTCTACTACCCAAAATCATTTACGTCCTCTAATTACTCAACACAAAGCTGCTATTAGGACTATATCCAACTCTGGCCCCAGACAACACTCGGTACCCCTACTCAAATCTCTGAATACTGTATGTTAGATATTAATTCACTGCACATTCTCTCATGTGTATCTTACATATATAAAACGCTGAACTGTAATGCCAATCCTGAACTCAAAAGCTTCATTGAAGGTTGTAACAGAACCCATGAGCACCACACCAGAAACAAATGCCGTTTTGATATTCCAAGAGTACAACTTAATCAAAGTAGAAATGCTCTACAAATCAAAGGACCCAAAATCTGGAATGACCTTCCCAATCATGTTAAAGACTGTACCAACCAGTTTAAGATAAAAACTAAGCACTACCTAATAAACTCCCTGTAACCTACCTTACCCCTATAATGTGAACCCATGTCTGCTTTTTTTTAACAATGCTGTTCGTTGACCAATTTGTATTTTTTGCTGTTATTCTGCCATGTTCCCCCCATCTTTATTTTTATATTTTCTCAACACATTTTATACTTTAATCTCAATTAGTATTAAGTTTTAGTCTTTAGTGTTTTCCTGCCCGAAACGCTTTGCGTAATAGTGGCTTTAGGCATTGTATGTACTAGCTCTATCTATAAATTCATCAATATTTGTATCACACCCTGTATGTATGTACTTTACCTAAATAAACATTTGAATTTGAATTTGAATTTTTTTGAATTTTGAAATATAAAATGATGCTGGAATATTAGCGCAAGCTAAGAACCGCTATTTGATCACACGAGGTGAATCAACTAGATGTTCACAGCCTTAGAGCACAAGATATTCTGAGGTGGTACAGCTCGCTGACTTCAACGTTGACTTGACGACGTGCGTGAGTGGTAGAGAGCTGGAGTGGCGAGATCACGAACAGCCAATGAGAATGCAGGCAGTCCCACAGCTGGTAGTTTGCTAGTTGAAGTGCAGTCGGCGAGGAGTGTGAGGGGGGGAGGGGGTGCAGGTGCGTGTGGCTGTCTTGATATACGTTTTAGCTACTGTAGAACGTATCTTGAATGTAGCTTTGAACGTGATGATGGTAGGGAAGAGCAGGCTCAATCTCTTGGAAGAGATTATCGTCACAACATAAAGAGCGGAGAAGACGCCAGAAGGAAGGGAGGATAGAAGACCATTGAGGGCAACAGAAAGAGAGTAGTGCTCAGAACACTACCTTGGGGTACACCTTTGTATTGCCAAAAAGAAGCAGAGGGAGTGGCACCAAGCCTGACTCTAAAGGAATGACGAGAGATGAAGCTTTGGAGGAAGAGAGGGAGATTACCACGAAGGCCAAAAGAATGAAGTTGGGACAGTATATGGTATCTCCAGGTGGTGTCATAAATCTTTTCCAGGTAAAAAAGGACAGCAACAACGGAGGTCTTTGCAGCAAAAGCAATGCGAATATAGACCTCCAAGTTCGCCTGGACATCAATCGTGCTGTGGCACTTGCGAAAACCAAATTGAGAGGGAGAGAAGTGGTGATGGTGTTCCAAGAACCACATCAGACGAACATTAACCATATGCTCAAAGATTTTGCAGACACAACTCGTGAGGGCAATAGTGCGGAAGTCCTTGGGGGATGTCCTGAGAGACCCTGGTTTCCGAATAGGGAGTACAACTGCATCGAGCCAGTCCTCAAGGACTGACGATGACTCCCAGACCTGGTTATACAGACTAGGTAAATATTTAGACGTGCAAAGAGGGAGGAGGCGAAGCATCTCATAATGAATGTCATCCGAGCCCGCTGCCATAGAACCGCAGAGGGCCAGGGCAGACTGAAGTTCAGAGAGAGAAGGGATCATTATAGGAAAGGCAGAGATGAGTGCGGAAATCTAAGGGATGAGATTCAAGAATGGGCTTACGAAGAAGGAAGGATTGAGGAAGATGAGAGCTAGAGCTAACAGTACAAAAGTGGGAACCCAGTTTGGTTGTGACCTTCACTGGGTCCGCCACAAGAGCACCACGGAGGTGAAGGACTGGCAAGACATCCGGAACAAACTTACCCGCTATCTTGTGGATTTTCTTCCAGATCCGTGGCAGAGCAGTATCGGACGTAATGGTGGAAACATAAGATTTCCAACTCTCACATTTAGCTGTAGGGATGGTCCTATGGGTCACCGCACTTGCCTTCCGGAACCAAATAAAAGAATCACCCAATTGCCGGCGTCGGTATTTCTTCCAGGCTGCACGCTTACAGCAGACAGCCTGAGCACAGTCCGCATTCCACAAAGTAATGCACTTCCATGTGCCCATGAAGGTAGAGCGAGGAATAGAACAGAGGGCAGCGTCGAAGACGGTGTCGTGAAAAAGGAGGAGGGCGCGAAGTAGAGGCAGAGAGGGAGAGGTCAGAGAGAGAATAGCACAGGGGGGGTGAATAGGTTCCAGTCAGCCTTGGCAAACTGCCACCTATAGAAGGAAAGAGGAGGATGAAAAGAGAAAAAGGTAACAAGGATGGGGAAAATGATCACTGTTATGGAGGTCATCAAGAGCCCACCATGTGAAATCTAAGTAAAGAGACGACGAGCAGAGAGAAAGATCAAGACCTAGATTCACAAAGCTCCATGTATTTCTTCGTAAATAGGTTTGCTACGAAGGTTCCTAAGTATGCCCTAAGAAGATGCTTAGGTGCGATTTAGGTAGGTAAACTTACGAAGATATTTGGGTTTTGGGTCTGGTTCACCTGCATGCCGACAGAGGTCACTACTGTGTTTCGTTTGGCCAATCAGAGAGCAGGCAACATTCTTCATCTTAAAGATTTAGCCAATCACGACGCTGCCTTATCGAATCTCATCTGCACCCTATTTACGTCGAATTTTCTTATAAATTTAGTATATTTCGAAGTAAAACTATGTTTTCTGCTGGGAGCTCCTATGGCTCCCTGAAGCTTATCGGGCTAATGTATGTTATATTAGACCAGGACATTAGCTAAGGAGTTCACCCAGAACGGTAGGCATAACAAAACAAACCCCACATGGTAAAAAACTAAAACAGAAATCGAACAGAGAGGTAGAAACTCTCTACAATCCCAAGGAAACAAGCAAACATCACACTATACTTCCGCGCCAATCGTTCGCGCAGCCCTCCCTGCCCCAAGAGGGGAAGGGGGGAGCCCCGGACCTCACCACGCAACTGCCTAGCATCAGTTCATAAGCTAATGTCAACCGGGATAGACGCTTCTCTGGCCTCAGTTTCCTAGGCGGTATTTGCCTTTCGTGGCGTTCACTGCTGTGTGTTGTGTTGTGCGGTGGCCAAGTGTTTCTCATCAGTACTGGGGCTGCATGCACTTAGGGCTTCCCGCCCTAAGTGCCCTGTGAGTACTGCCCCAGTGTGACAGAGTTATCTTCCCTGGGGCGTTCAGGAACCATTCCCGTAGAGGTTCTTGCTGCTTGGCATTTGCCTCGCCCTTTGGGCCAGCTGGGGGTTGGGGCTCTTGTTTGGCCCTGGATAGGGACTGGTATTGTGCTGGTTAGGGCATCAAGGTGTTGCGCGACCTGCCACCTAAGCGGTGACCGGTTCCTATTGCCTCTGGGGACGGTGTACTTTTGCGGGGTTTTTCTTTTGTTTTTATTTTCATTTGTTTGGTGGGGGTCTGCCTAGTGTGGCTATAGTTCCACTGGTAGTGTTTGGTGGCCCTCTGCTAGGCCCCCGTGATTGTACATGTCGCAGGGGTTTTCAGTGTTGTTCCCTACTCCCTTGTTAGTTTTTGGTTTTAACCGGTTAGCGACACCTTGCCCAGGCTTCCCGTAGTTGTTACCCTACGGGCCCTGGAAAACCCTGTCGGGGCTTGGTGGACCATTGAATGTGTCTTCTGATGGGTTCCAACCTGTCTTGTACGGGTTCGTTGGTTGCTGTGCCCTTGTCTCCGGGTGACAGTCGCCACTTTTACCTCCGTCATGCTGCCTGTTGGGTCACTGACACCTTGACCCTGAGTCTTGAGAGAGATATTCTCTGCTTGTTCTCCAGTACTGTCCTGATGTTATTACTGTTCAGAGTACAGGCAGCATCCGTGTTGCAAGCTAGGTTAGGTTGCTGCAACACGCTAGCTAGGTTGGTTTCCCACTCGGATGCCCCGGGGCCGCCCTGTTTTGGTTAGGTGCTGTTCACCCCTTTCCCTCCCTGTTCCCGGCTCCGGACCGTCTGCGGGTTTTGGTGTCGGAGATGGGCTTAGTCGGGGCCGAGACTCTGGCAGTTTTGGGGGCTGCCCTGTTCGGGTTGGGGACGGAGGTTTTCCAGCCTGTTCCTCCTGCAAAGGCTTCTGGGTCTTACCAGCGGCCTTTTCTTGTTGCCTTTCCCATGGATTCTTCCTTTTCTTTAAAAACATGGAGGACTGCTTTGCCCCGGGGCCTCTGTTGCGGGTTCCCGGGGCTGTGGGGGGGATGCCTGCAAGCAGTTTTGGGGCTGTTTGCCCCTGCCTGGGGTTTTCTGCTTATGGGCTGAGTTTTTCGTCCATCTAGTCTGCTTGCTTCCCACTTTTTCTGGCGTGTTTTCGTATCTTTTGCGTCAGTCACAGCCGCTTGTTCTGGTGGCCATTTTCTTTCTGCCGGTTTCCCGGCATGGCCACCAGGGCGGTGCAGCGGTTTGTTTACATGCACCTGGGTGTGCGAGCGAGCGTCTGGGGTGAGTTTTTTCACCTCTTTCAGGGGTTTTATTCTCCTGTTGTCGTTTCTTTGCTTTTCTGGTGTTTTATGCCCGTCTTCTGTTCCTCTGGGAACGTTTGGGTGTTGGTTTTTACACCCAGTTTTCCGTTTTCTGTTTGTTTTGGGTCTGGGCCCTAGGGTTTGGGCTCAATGTCCCTGTCTGCTTATGCTTGCTCCCACACCTTGTCCCTCGGTTTTCGGTCTGTTTTGGCCGTTTCCCTGGGGATTTTGTCTTGGGGCCGGCTGTGCCTTAATTGCCTTTCTGTGGTGTATTTCCGTGGGCAAATGTGGTGGTTTGGGCTCCCCCTGGTTCGATTCCGGGTTTCTTTGGTTTCGTTCCGGAGGTTTCTTCCTCTTGGGCTCCTTTGTGGGTTGAAGGGGTTTTGTTTCCTCGTGTGTGACCCGGCCGATTCTGCCTTATGGGGTTCCGGGGTTTTCCTGGCTTGCAGGCTGATCTTTTTGGGTCTTGGCACATGTTGTGGTCGTGCCGGGACTTTTGGTTTTGTTGCCGAGGTGGGCATTTTGATGGAGTTTTGTGCTTTCTTTGTGCCTTCTTCGCCTGGCTGGCATGGTGCTCCCTGCCCACTGGTCGGCGGCTTGTATTTTTCTTTTCACGTGTATGTGTGTATACACATATACATGTACATGTACTCACCTATTTGTGCTTGCGGGGGTTGAGCTCTGGCTCTTTGGTCCTGCCTCTCAACTGTCAAATCAACTGGTGTACAGGTTCCTGAGCCTATTGGGCTCTATCATATCTACACTTGAAACTGTGTATGGAGTCAGCCTCCACCACATCACTGCCTATGCATTCCATTTGTCAACTACTCTGACACTAAAAAAATTCTTTCTAATATCTCTGTGGCTCATTTGGGCACTCAGTTTCCACCTGTGTCCCCTAGTGCGTGTGCCCCTTGTGTTAAGTAGCCCGTCTTTATCTACCCTGTCAATTTCTCTGAGAATCTTGTACGTGGTGATCATATCCCCCTTAACTCTTCTGTCTTCTAGCGACGTGAGGTTTAATTCCTGTAGTCTCTCCTCGTAGCTCATACCTCTCAGCCTGGGTACTAGTCTGGTGGCAAACCTTTGAACTTTTTCCAGTTTGATCTTACGCTTGACTACATATGGACTCCATGCTGGGGCTGTATACTCCAGGATTGGTCTGACATAGGTGGTATACAAAGTTCTGAATGCGATTCCTTGCACTAGTGTCTAAATGCTGTTCTTATGTTAGCCAACCTGGCATATGCTGCTGATGTTATCCTCTTGATATGGGCTTCAGGGCACAGGTCTGACATGATATCAACCCCCAGGTCTTTCTTTCTCTCTGACTCGTGTAGAATTTCGTCTCCCAAATGATACCTTGTAGCTGGCCTCCTGCTCCCTACACCTATCTTCATTACATTACATTTGCTTGGGTTAAACTCTAACAACCATTTGTTCGACCATTCCTTTACTTTATCTAGGTCTTCTTGAAGCCTCAAGCAGTCCTCCTCTGTCTTAATCCTTCTCATAATTTTGGCATCGTCAGCAAACATTGAGAGGAATGAGTCTATACCCTCCGGGAGATCGTTCAAGTATATCAGAAACAGGATAGGACCGAGTACAGAGCCCTGTGGGACTCCACTGGTGACTTCACGCCAATCTAAGGTCTCACCCTTCACTGTAACTCTTTGCTTCCTATTGCTTAGGTACTCCCTTATCCACTGGAGCACTTTACCAGTTATTCCTGCCTGTCTCTCCAGCTTATGTACCAGCCTCTTATGGGGGACTGTATCAAAGGCTTTCCGACAGTCCAAAAAAATGCAGTCTGCCCAGCATTCTCTTTCTTGCTTAATCTTTGTCACCTGATTGTAGAATTCTATTAAGCCAGTAAGGCAAGATTTACCCTTCCTGAACACATGTTGGCGATTTGTCATGAAGTCCCTTCTCTCCAGATGTGCTACTAGATTTTTTCTCACGATCTCCTCCATTACTTTGCATGGTATAGAAGTTAAGGACACTGGACTGTAGTTCAGTGCCTCTTGTCTGTCACCCTTTTTGTATATTGGGACCATATTAGCCACCTTCCATATTTCTGGTAGGTCTCCTATCTGCAGTGACCTACTATACACTATGGAGAGTGGCAAGCAGAGTGCCTCTGCACACTCTTTCAATACCCATGGTGATATCCCGTCTGGACCAACAGCCTTTCTTACATCCAGATCCAACAGGTGTCTCTTGACCTCATCTCTCGTAATTTCGAATCCTTCCAAGGCCGCTTGGTTTACTGCCCCCTCTCCTAGCGCAGCGACTTCACCATGCTCTATTGTGAAGACCTCCTGGAACCTCTTGTTGAGATCCTCACACACCTCTTTGTCATTCCCTGTATACCTGTCCTCGCCTGTTCTAAGTTTAATTACCTGTTCTTTTACCGTTGTCTTCCTCCTGACATGACTGTGGAGTAGCTTTGGATCAGTCTTGGCTTTGCTTGCTATATCATTTTCATAATTTTTCTCACCTTCCCTTCTCACACTAACATACTCATTCCTGGTTCTCTGGTATCTCTCTCTCTGCTTTTTGGTGTTCTGTTATTGTGGAAGTTCCTCCACGCCCTTTTGTTCAGTACCTTTGCTTAATTCCATACATGCCCTCTTAAACCATGTATTCTCCTATTGCTTCTAGGATTTTTCCCTTTGGGCCGGGATAAACCTGTTTACTGCCTCCTGACACTTTGGGTGACATAGTCCATCATGTCTTGTACCGACTTAGCTCTGAGGTCTGTGTACCATGGTATATCCCTTAGGAAACTTCTCATCCCCTCATATTTCCCTTTAGGTATGCCAGTCTTTTGTTTTCTAGTTCTTTTTCGGGGAGATAAGTCCTAGCACTACCAAGTACTCAAAATCAATACATATATATATATATATATATATAATATATATATATATATATATATATATATATATATATATATGTCGTACCTAGTAGCCAGAACGCACTTCTCGGCCTACTATGCATGCAAGGCCCGATTTGCCTAATAAGCCAAGTTTTCCTGAATTAATATATTTTCTCTAATTTTTTTCTTATGAAATGATAAAGCTACCCATTTCATTATGTATGAGGTCAATTTTTTTTATTGGAGTTAAAATTAACGTAGTTATATGACCGAACCTAACCACCCTACCTAACCTATTTTATAGGTTAGGTTAGGTAGCCGAAAAAGTTAGGTTAGGTTAGGTTAGGTAGGTTAGGTAGTCGAAAAAACAATTCATGAAAACTTGGCTTATTAGGCAAATCGGGCCTTGAATAGTAGGCCGAGAAGTGCGTTCTGGCTACTAGGTACGACATATATATATATATATATATAATATATATATATATATATATATAATATATATAATATATATATATATATATATATATATTAGTATATTTTGGTAGCAGTCTTTCCTGTAGACATATGTTATTAAATATGACCGAAAAAGTAAGATTAATAATTCTAACACGAATTTTCTCAATTTTCCTTATGTTTGTTTTTACTGATGACGGTAAATGAAAAATCAATTCTCCAAAATTCATTCTTTATTTCTTAGTCTGACGCGACACTTGAGCGCGTTTCGTAAAACTTATTACATTTTCAAAGACTTTAGTTACACACACTGAACAGAGTTTAAACAGCTTTTCTTTTTTATACCTGCATTTGGGTGAGGTGACATGTTACAATGGTTTGGGGTGAGGTGAGAGCAAACACAGAACACGAAACAATGGGTATAAGCTAAAGGGAAGAATAGATCTGTAACTGCAGAAGGCCTATTGGCCCATATTTCTTGATGTTTCTATTGGAGCGGAGTCTTGAAGTGGTAGAATATAGTTGTGCGTTAATTGGCTGTTGATTGCTGGTGTTGACTTCTTGATGTGTAGTGCCTCGCAGATGTCAAGCCGCCTGTTGTCGCTGTATCTATCAATGATTTCTGTGTTGTTTGTTAAGATTTCTCTGGTGATGGTTTGGTTGTGGGAAGAGATTATATGTTCCTGATAGAGCCCTGTTGCTTATGCATCGTTAATCGCCTGGAAAGAGATGTTGTTGTCTTGCCTATATATTGAGTTCTTTGGGGCTTACAGTCCCAAGTGGGCATTTGAAGGCATAGACGACATTGGTTCTCTTTCAAAGCGTTCTGCTTTGTGTCTGGAGAGTTCCTCATGAGTAGGTTGGCAGTTTCTTGTTTATAGTAAATCGTCAATTGTATCTTCTGATTACTTATTGCAGAAGGAGGAAAGAATCGAGGCAACTAAAGTACCATACTGACCCCGAGCTCAAAGCGGCAGCCAAGAGCCTTCGTGAGAACAGGAGATAGTTGTCAGGAGAGGCGACAAGTCGCCAATATACGTCATCCTTAAGAAAGACGAATATCTGGCGAAAATGAACCACATACTCTCTGACCAAACTAAATTCCAAAGGGTAACGAAGGACACTACAGCCGAATTGAAAACAAAGGTCAACAAGTTGATTGAAACTGTGAATGCCAAGAAATCCGGACTCCACCTGCCAAAGATTATTGGAGAATATAAACCTGGATATGCGTATGGAAACGTCAAGACGCATAAGCCTGGAAACCCACTTCGGCCAATTATCAGCCAGATCCACACCCACGTACAGACTGGCGAAACGACTCAACGACTTACTGACTCCTTATGTCCCGTGCAACTTCAGCCTGAAATCCCCGAAGGAATTTGTTGACTTACTGCGGGGAACACGGGCTACAGGGATAAGAGCATCGTTGGACGTAGAATCACTGTTCACCAACGTACCTGTGGATGAAACAATCGGGATGATAGTGGACGAGTGTATCGAGACCCGGCCTGTACTCCCCTTGACATGCCAGAAAGTATCCTGAGGAAACTACTCCAAGCTTGTACTAAGGAGGCACCCTTCTTGAGCCCGGATGGGCACATGTATAAGCAAGTAGATGGGGTCGCTATGGGTTCTCCCCTAGGCGTCCTGTTTGCAAACTTCTACATGGGTACTATTGAGGAAAAAGTCTTAGTCGACTTGAACTTGAAACCGGCATATACTGCAGGTATGTTGACGACATTTTTCACACAGGTACCTGATGTCAGACATCTGCAGGAGCTGAAAGAAGCGTTTGAGCAGAATTCTGTGTTACGTTTCACTTACGAGATGGAGAAGGATGGGAAGCTGCCCTTTCTAGATGTAACAGTCATGGAAAGGAGCGGAGGTTTCCACACTGCAGTCTACACTAAGGAAACAAACATAGGAATGTGCCTAAATGCCAACAGTGACTGCCCAGATAGGTACAAGAGGAGTGTTGTTAACGCTTATGTCGACCGTGCTCTCAGCCACAGCTCAGAATGGAAGCAAGTCGACGAAGAACTCTGTAGAGTAAGGCAGGTCCTAGTCAACAACGGCTTCTCCAATGGTTTCATTGAAGACATCATAAGAAGGAAAGTGAAACGCCATGCAACCTCTGAAGATACAACTAACACAACACCTATACCCCCTATTAGACTATTTTACAGGAACTTCTTCTCCACAGCTCATAAAACGGAGAAAGGGTCCTGAAAGATATTGTTTAATAGAAAAGTTATCCCTTACAGACAAAAATC
>WNGS01033470.1:15053105-15076404 GCA_020271785.1 Procambarus virginalis | reverse complement strand
GTGTGTGTGCGTGCGCCAACATGCGTGTACGCGAGAGCCTGAGGATCTATGATTTAGTGTTGTGTGTGTGAATTTGCGTGTGAACGTCTGAGTTATGTATGCGTGTCTGCAAGAGAATGTGGTTGTGTGTGTGTGTGTGTGTGTGTGTGTGTGTGTGTGTGGTGTGTGTGTGTGTGTTGTGTGTGTGGTGTGGTGTGTGTGGTGTGTGTGTATTACTATTTGTTTCCGCAGGATGGAAATCTTAGCTCTTGGACCCCGTCTTTCTAACCGTCAGCTCCTACATATATTTCTTCTAATACACGCACTCATCTCTATGATGCAGCCCGTAGCACCTGTCTAACTCCCAGGACCTATTTACTGCTAGGTGAACAGGGGCATGAGGGTGAAATAAACTCTGCTCAATTGTTTCTGCTTCGACAAGGAATTCTCGTAGTCTCTCCTCGTAGCTCATACCCCTCATCTCGGGTACCAGTCTGGTAACATTATTTTGAACCTTATCTTATTTAATCTTGTGCTTGACTACATGCGGGCTCCACGCTGGGGCTGCATACTCCAGGATCTCTCTCTTGACACATATGGTATATATGGTCCGAAAGGATTCCTTCTATGTGTGTGTGTGTGCGTGTGCACGCAAGACTGCGTGAGCGCCTTGGTGTGCGTATGTTGCCCCAAAAACCAGGATGTTTAAAGTGAAGTGGTAGCACTTGGATACACCACCGGTCCTCGAACCCTGGGAAATTAAATCCTCGGGAAATTTTCCTCCGGAACGGAACACCACGTAGCTAGGGAGCGGTAATGAGCCCGCTCCCGCACGGAACAAAGCAAGGAGGCGAGAAACGACCACTGTTTAGCATTCTCATTTGTTGCGTTATTCTTCCATTGTTTTCGGCAATACATTGCGGAATAGCCTTTGTCGGGCTGGTCTTAAGTGCTCGTACTCCAACGAGTTATATTGCGCTTGAGAATTCATTGTTCAATTTGTTCCTAGACCAAACCTGGCATTGAAAACTTCCTGTGTGTATTCAGGACTTGAAACAACTCGTTCCTCCGTTTTCTCTCGATAGCTGGAAAGTGTTTTGGGAGAGCGAAAAAGAGAGTGATTACAATATTTGCACTGGGGGATTTGTTCCGACAATGTAACTGTGGGGAAAGCTGCGTATTACTGGGTTATGTACTTGGTATCTGATTGTGCTTTTTTAGTCTGATGGATGTTTGGTACCTGATTGCTTCTTTAATGTTTGATAGGTGCCTTCAGCATCTGGTGTCACCATTAGGATTCACCTTTTGTATCTGGTCTCAACTTCAGGATCTGGTATCAACTAGGATCTCGTGTCAACTTAACATTTTGTGTTAACTTTAGGAATTAATATCAACTAAGACCTGGTGTTTGCATTTGGCTGACTCTAGTATATTTGCTGCCTCCAGTATCTGAAGAAAACCCGCCCTAGTCTTTCAAGTTTCCGGCAGAGCCAAAGAAAAACGCAATACTGAAACTTATAGAGTCGAGAGAACTTATTTATTGGAGCCTGCAGTGTCTAAGTTATAAAAATTGGCAACAACAACTTACCAATTGTATCCTTCATTCACAACGGTATTGTCAAACCAGAGTTACCCTCTATGACTCTTCATAATCTAAATTTGCTCATTCTTTGTCCTATTGTAACAAGCTATGATATAGAGCATTTCAAACTATTAACATCCCATTTAGTTATACCTTTTATAGTCCACTAGTCATGTCTTTCCTTGTTTTAGACTGTAAAGAAGTGTAACTTAAGTGTTCTATAGATCTAGAACACTTAAAAACATCCTTCTTGATGTAGGGAATTAACTTAACACTGGAGGGGTTAGATAGGGATAAGAGATCTCTCTCTCACTTTTCCTAGAATCAGAAGTATCTCGGTGCCATTGTAAGCATGAATATATATATATATAATATATATATATATATATATATTATATATATATATATATATAATATATATATATATATATATATATGTTAGTGTGTGTGCTTCCGCCTACAGTTTAGACATATTGTCTTGTGTATGACCCTCTGTCCTGCGTGACAGTGAATACCAGCATTATCCTCACTTTAATAAGACTTAATCGAAATCCTCAGATTAAGCAAAATTGTAATTAATTTTGTCAATAAAGATGTTGCTAATAAAAATAAGGTGTCCCTCCATGCGCTTCTGTGACAGCTCCAGAGTTTATTGATGTAGACAGAACCACTGAAGATATTACTAGCAGGAGAAAGGCTGTGTGAAGGCATGACTTACAAGAACATGGGAAGAAGGTGGACCCGAGGTCCCCAAGTCTTAAATAGACCTGAGCTCCGCCGGGTACCTCATTTAATACAATAAATAAATAAAAAAATAGAGTGAACGCTTAGCACCAGCGGAAAGATCAAGAATATTAAAGAGCAAGAAGTATTTGATATTTCAAACTTGTTGTGGCACTGACTATACTACCAAGACTTTTGTATGTGAAGTAAAGATGTCCAAATGTCACTTGTTGGTATGCAGATGGGAATTGTTGGACCTGTTGACTGAGTCAGCTGCAGTGCCACTGGATCAAAGGTTCCCGTAACTCCGTTCAGCACTCAGTCAGCTGCAGTGCCACTGGTTCAAATGTCCTTGTAACTTTGTTTAGCTGCAGTACTGATAATTGATTTTGCTACATGTGCCTAGCCTGTTTGTTTAAGCTGTCCCCCTTAATATTCATATTGTATTCCTGATATCATTTAATTTCACTGTTAACAATGTAAACATTTAGTAACATCTTTTAACGTTTAGTGACACTGTAACATTTTAATGTTTAGAAACATCTTAATGTGATTCGTAGTTATCCAAGATCGGCGGCCCCCGAGGGATTCAATTCAATTTCTTTCTTTATTATGCGCCCCATACCCATCCTGTGGGGCGGTGGTGGGGAAGGGCCACAGAGGCACCAGAAATAACTGCCATGTTGAGGTGGCATCAACTATGGCACTCAGCCGCTAACAGACAGGAGGTAAACACCCGTGGGAGGCTCGTACTTCCTCATGTAAACAAGAAGGAAGTAGGAGAAAAAAAATGAAAGGAAAATAAGTCATTCGTAACCACACAGTATGTGAATAATGTATGGTTATTCATTATTCACACCTGGGCACTGTATGTGTATATGTATAAGTGCCCGGGTGGACCCCGTCTCTCTATCTCTGTCTCTTGTTTTTGTCACTGTCTTTGTGTTCTCTCTGTCTCTATTTGGTACTCTGTCAAGTGGCATTCATTTGTACCAAGCCGCAATCCGACCACAACAAGCATGTACCCCACAGCAATCATGGTGCAAAATTGGATGAGGCTAGCTGCGAGCGTCTGGCTTACAATCCCGAACAGACATATTTATAGATATAGATATAGATTATATGTGTGTGTGAGTTTGTAAGTGTGTGTGTGTGTGTGTGTGTTTGTGTGTGTGTGTGTGTTAGTCGTGAGGTGGAGAAGGTCCAACTGGGTGCCAGCTCCACACTGGCGGCGGCTTACGCCCTTGGGGCTTGTGGTAACAAAAAAACGTGTCTTTGTAAGCAGCAAGCAAGGTCTGGACAAAATATAAACACAAGATGTTTACTCTTCTTGGAGCATTCGCCAGCCCTTGTGTACAAAAACTGATTACAACATCCTGTTCCAATATGGGTGAGGAGAGGGTTTCGTGTCTATGGGGGCGAGGCGCCGGCCAAGATCACATGGAGGTTTATGGGGGCCGAGCTGGTGCGAATGATCACATGAGTTTTTATGAGAGCTAGTCTAAAGGGAAAGATCACACTGGTTTCTATTGTAACGAGTCGCTGACCAAGATCACACGGGTTTTCTATGGAGTGAGTCGCTGACCAAGATCACACGGGTTTTCTATGGAGTGAGTCGCTGACCAAGATCACACGGGTTTCTATGGAGTGAGTCGCTGGCCAAGATCACACGGGTTTCTATGGAGTGAGTCGCTGACCAAGATCACACGGGTTTTCTATGGAGTGAGTCACTGGCCAAGATCACACGGGTTTCTATGGAGTGAGTCGCTGACCAAGATCACACGGTTTCTATGGAGTGAGTCGCTGACCAAGATCACACGGGTTTCTATGGAGTGAGTCGCTGGCCAAGATCACACAAAAGGCTTCCGACTTCTACTGTGTGCGTTCCGCTCTTTGTTTATGAAAGACAAACTATATTATGTCAGGTTTAACAAAATAACATAATATAATGGTAGTAGTACAATACTAATATATTGTAGTTATTATTCTGTTGGTATCAAATTTTGTCTAAAGTAACTCAGGAAAATACCGACTACTGTATTCACATATGTACTCAGATATACACAAAATAAGTTGTATATATTATTATACTTTCACACACACACACGATGGAGAACATTATGAGAAATTGTTTTTTAAGCACATCCAGAGAGAATGGACTTTGTAACACACCACCAGCATGGATTCAGGGATGGCAAATAGTGCCTCACAACTTTAATATATTTTTATGACCGAGCAACAAGCACTGAGCAAGAAAGAGAAGGGTGGGGCAGACTGCACTTTATTGGACTGTCAGAAAGCTATAGATACAGTACTCCATAAAAGGCTATTGCATCAGTTGCAGAAACAGGAGAAACAGGTGCTACAGTGGATGAGAGAGTACCTAAGCAACAGCAAGCAAAGAGTTACAAGGACCTCAAAATGACGTGATGTCACCAGCGGAGTCCCACAGGGCTCTGTACTCGGACCTATCCTGTTTCTGATATACGTAAATGACCTTCCACAGGGTACATACTCATTCCTCACAATGTTTGCTGACGATGGTAAAATTATGAGGAGGATTAAGACATAAGGAGGAGAACAGCAGAAGATGACCTGGACAGACTGATGGAATGGTCCAACAAATGGCTCCTAGACTTTAACACTAGGAAGTGTAAAGTCATGAAAATAGGCGTAGAGAGCAGAAGGCCAAACATAAGGTTCCAGTTGGGGACGAAATCCTTCAGGAATCAGGAAGAAAGAATCTAGGGTTGATATCAGGTTGATTGAATCAGACCTGTCCCCCAAAGCCCACATCAAATCAAGAGAACATCAGAGGCATATGCGAGGCTAGCAAACGTCAGAACTGCGTTTAGAGACGTGTAAGGAATCCTTCAGAACCTTGTATATCTCAAGTGTCAGATTAGTGTTGGAGTATGCGGCTCTACTGTCCACGTCTAGTCAAGACACAAACGAAGCTAGAAAAAGTTCAAAGGTACGCCACCAGACTAGTCCCCGAGCTAAGAGGTATGAGTTACGAGGAAAGACTAAAGGAATTAAACCTCACGACATTGGAAGACAGAAGAGTTGGGGAAGACATGACTATACCACCTACAAAATTCTCAGAGGAATTCACAGCATAGATAAAGACAACTTATTTAGCATGGTAATATGCGAACAAGGGAACACAGTTGGAAACTTGGCAACCACATGAGCTACACAGACGTTAGAAAGAACTTTTTCAGTGTCAGAGTAGTTAACAAATGGAATGCATTAGTCAGAGATGTGGTGGAGGCAAACTCCATACAGTTTCAAATGTAAATATGATAGAGCCCAGTAGGCTCAAGAACCTGTACACCTGTTGATTGACGGTTGAGAGGCGGGACCAAAGAGCCAGAGCTCAACCCCCGCAAGTACAACTAGGTGAGTACAACTAGGTGAGTACACACACAAGAGCAGCCAGTAATGTTCCAATCGTTAAGATCCACCACTGGACGAGGACTTCCCAGAAATGTGTGGGAGGTTTCAAGTTTCCACTAGTCAAGGCCACGGTTATATGCAAGTGATCACACATCCCATCATGATACAACGATCTCCTGTGTGTGTGTGTGTGTGTGTGTGTGTGTGTGTGTGTGTGTGTGTGTGTGTGTGTGTGTGTGTGTGTGTGTGTGTGTGTGTGTGTATGTGTGTGCATTACGGAGGTGAAGCACATACCCATGTCAGGCATCCCGGCTTTTCACATAATGCGCCTCATTTCTTACGCTAAGGTCCCCAGCGTACTAAATAATGGGTGCTATGAAAAGTAGCGGCTCACCAACATCCAAGTTCTCTATGCGTTGGTTGATTGGGTGTGGTGGGTGGCTTGGGTTCATCCGTTTTGGTACCCCATATTGTGTACCTTGAGGCAAATCAAGAGAACGACCTAACAAAACCAGTTCTTATAAATGTTGGGTTCACCATACTTGAACATTAAAAATGGGGGAAGGGACAGGCCATAGGGAATGGGGGGTATTGTTTGTACAATTTTGCCCCAAATGGAGAGCCTGTTGGGCAAGGTCACTGGTCATTTGAGTAAGAATAACAGCATGAACAGCACGTCCCTACAGGATGACGACCCCGCTGAGGTGTTCTTCCTGTCACTTGTTATATCCTCCAAACACACACACACACGCGCACGCACTGGTAGCTGAGTGGACAGCGCGCGGGGCTTGTAATCCTGTGGCTTGGGTTTGATTCCCGGTGTCGGCGGGGAACAATGGGCAGTTTTTTCACCCTTATGCCTCAGTTATCTAGCAGTAAATAGGTACCTGGGAGTACCTATTTAGCAGCCCCTAACAGCCAGCTTTTAGGGGCTGCTTCCTGTGGGGGGGGGGATTAGTTAGTAGTTAGTAAGAGTTGATTGATTGATAGTTGAGAGGCGGGCCGAAAGAGCAGAGTTGAGCCCCCGCAAGCACAACTAGGTGAATACACACACACACACACACACACACACACACACACACACACACACACACACACACACACATGCACACACACAAGTGACGCTTGCACAAGGGGACATAGTTGCAAAATGAGCCACCAAGAACGATTTTTTTTTCAGTGTCTAAATAGTGATGAATTGCGCAGACTCCATAAACAGCTTTAAACGCAGATATATATAAAGGCGCCCAATAGGCCGCAGAACGAGTACACTCACTTGACTAAGAGCTGAGAGGCGGGGCCCAAGAACCCTAACTCTTCCCCAGCAAATACAACTCTAGCTAAGCACAGTTAGACGAGCAAACACTCAAACACAGGAAGGGAAGAAAGCCGTATGCCAGGGAGAGTATTTACAGTAGATGTTTGCGACAGGTGTTTGCGACAGGTGTTTACCACAGGTGTTTGCGGCAGGTGTTTGCGGCAGGTGTGACAGGGTCTCCACGCACCTTCACACTCATTTTTGTGATCGATATGGATTAGGATGTTTGTGTTTATTGACGACTGTCGCGGGATCTGAAATTTTCGTAAGGTCCCAGAAATCACTATTTAGACTACGAATTATTGAATAACACACACACACACACACACACACACACACACACACACACACACACACACACACACACACACACCACACACACACACACACACACACACACCACACACACACACACACACACACACACACACACACACACACACACACACACACACACACACCAGTTGATTGACGGTTGAGAGGCGGGACCAAAGAGCCAAAGCTCAACCCCCGCAAGCACTATTAGGTAATTAGGTGAGTACAATTAGGTGAGTATACACACACACACACACACACACACACACACACACACACACACACACACACACACACACACACACACACACACGCACACACACGTTACAAACCACAATAGCCTGATAAATAACATTTCATTCAATTGGGCCCCCTCCTAGACTCGAACGCGGGCCGCCAAAGACGAGACTCATCATTATACCGACCACACCATCAGCACTCACAATAAGAAAGGATATTTAGAGGTATCCAGCTAGTACCCGGATCACCTCGTGCCGTGAAAAGCCTTGTCAGAGACAGATAGTAATTAAGCTTCCCCTGTTGGGACATTAAATTAAGCTTCCTCAGGTGGGTCATTTAATTAAATTTCCTCAGGTGGGATATTTAATTAAGCTTCCTCAGGTGGATAATTTAATTAAGCTTCCTCAGTTGGGTCATTTAATTAAGCTTCCTCAGGTGGGTCATTTAATTAAGCTTCCTCAGGTGGGTCATTTAATTAAGCTTGCTCAGGTGGGTCATTTAATTAAGTTTCCTCTGGTGGGACATTTGGGACAAATATCCTCTTGTGAGATATTTAATCTAGCTTCCTCTGTTTGATTGCCATATTTGATTAATTTCTTCTATATATTACCGTCCATGAAGAGCTATTTGGGCTTGAACTTCCCGAAGAGCATTTATGTTCCTAGAGATAATACTGCGCGGGCCCTAATCCTCTGGCTGACCCAGTAGGTGTTATCTAGGCTCCTGCCCTATTTATTCTTATTGAACATCGCTCGGTACTTTAAAGTGTCAAGACTTACAATGGCTGTTTCTGACCATTTGAAGAAAGTTTGCGATTTTTCGTGTGTGTTCGTATCGTTTTGTGCCACATAATTTGGTCCTGCAGGGCCTGGTGTTCGATCCTCGATGGTCTAAGTGGTTGGGCAACATTCCTTCACTGGCGTCGTTATTTCACGCCTCATAATCTATCATCGTTTCCCTTACAAATGTTATACAGTCATTGTGTAACTCACGTACAAAAAACACTTCTAAATCTGAATCTACATTTAGCTGTAAAAATTGAAATGAAAATCATTGTTTTTCCTACATGTTAACCTACAGATGTTATTAAATGTCTCGTTCTGCATTTGTTATGCTTCTAGTGCATATGGTGAGGAGGGGAAGGAAAGGGGGAGAGAGAAAGAGGAGGGGAGGGAAGCAGGGAGAGAGAGAGGAGGGAAGGGGAGAGAATGGATGGGGGAGAGAGAAAGAGAGAGAAAGAGAGAGAGGAGTGGAGGGGGTGGAGAGAGAGGAGTGGAGGGGGTGGAGAGAGAGGAGTGGAGGGGGTGGAGAGAGAGGAGTGGAGGGGGTGGAGAGAGAGGATGGAAGGGGGGAGAGAGAGAGAGGAGTGGAGGGTAGAGGAGAAGTGGGAAGGGTGGAATGGCTAAGATGAATGGGACATGGTTGTACCAACGTGTCAGCAAGGCGGACAGTCCGCCTGCTTTCATAACTTNTATATATATACTATGGTCCTCATCGTACTATAAGTACTCCCAAAACAGGACTATGGGCTGGAATTTTCGTGTCAAAATGAAATTGCAAAAATCATCAATATAACTTCTGCTTGTATAAATGTATGGCCATACTAGCAAATACACTATACAAATCTCCTGGATTAAATAATAAGTCGTAAAATCGTGCTACAAATTGGGTTTCATCCAGGTATGAAAAATTTTGGAATCTTGAGGATTTTGGGGGGAATCTTTAGGAATTTAACTTAGGAATCAACCGATTAATTTTCCCGAAGGTGAAGATTTCTCCTAATGCTCTCTGTCGCATCGGGCAGGGATGGTTGATGGTGTGGGTGGTTGTGGTAGTGTAGCTGTCGGTGTGGATGGCTGTGGTAGTGTTTCATAAATAAAATTTGGCACACACACCACACCACTGTTGTCAGAGTAGTTAACAGGTGGAATGCATAAGGCAGTAATTTGGCGGAGGCTGACTCCATACACAGTTTCAAATGTAGATATGATAGAGCCCAGTAGGCTCAGGAACCTGTACACCAGTTGATTGACGGTTGAGTGGCGGGGCCAAAGAACCAGAGCTCAACCCCCGCAAGCACAACAAGATGAGTACACACGCACACATGTATATGTAGTAGATATAATAGAGGAAATTATGGTCGGGAGCAGCACATTACTCAACCGACGGTTCGAAAGGTGGGATCCAAGAGCTAACAGCTCCTGATCCTGCGGGCACAAATAATAAGCCCAACTAGAAAATACATTACAGTTATACAGCTAGCATAGACTAGTTATACTCTGTGTCAAAAGCTAAAAGCAATATTGAGAAAGGCCGTCCCCATCTTGCATCATGGCCAGTCATACAGGGACCTTGCGATCAGTAGCCAGCACTGGTAGACGCTGCATTATGAGGATATCCTCAAGAACTCGAGTGTATCACGTATGTGCGAAGTTCCATGTGCCTCAAACCGTCACGTCTATATTGTTTACTCAATGGACATTCATAAACATAGACGGATTCTCAGGACTTTGCAAGCCACCTTCCACCAATTTCGTGAGGTGGGAGGGGGGCATGTGAGTCGATCTCCTTCTAATAGGAGATCGACCCCCCCTTCCCCGACCCGCCTATGTGTGTCCTGCACTCCTAACTAGGCTTACTGCAATTTAATATTTAATAATTTCTACTCTGTTGGAGATCAAAGTAATTAGTATAATGTGTCAGTAAGGTAATTGATTCAAGTTTCAGGACATGTAACTTCAGTGAGGCAAATTTTTTTAGTCATGAGGTGAATGGAACCAGCGATGACGGTACTCACAGCCTTACCCACTGCATCACGATATGTTATATGTTATACAACCCGTAGCCATCATCACTGGCGTAGTCCATCCGTCCTCAGCGGTGACACAGTGACAGTGAGGGGTAGTCCACCCGTCCTCAGCAGTGACACAGTGACAGTGAGGGGTAGTCCACCCGTCCTCAGCAGTGACACAGGCTGGGGGGGGGCACACACACACACACACACACACACACACACAACAGTGACACCAGGTTAGGCTTGCAGCCGTCTTCACTGTAACAAGATAAAGCCTCCACTAATCACCATCTTTCGGTCTAGGGATTTGATTAGCTTTCACGCCGCCCCACATCAAACTCGCGCCCGAATCATAAAGGCTCCCCCCCCCCCTAAAAAAAAAATAATCCATTCAGGCAGAAATGAAATGCATTGCACATCCAAGGAAAAATAATTTGCACCTCTAATAATAAGAGGCTGCCTCTTTTTAATTCCGTGTCTTTGTAATCAAAGAACCTTGCATACTGAATAAGGTGGGAAGAGAGGCAGAGCCGCTGTGCCGCAACGTTGATGACCTGTGTGGGTTTTTTTTGGTACGTTATTTGGGATTTTATAGCGTATATATAATTTTTTTGTAGTGTTGAGAGGCATAAGGAAAAGACCTTATATCTCCCCTCCTTGTCTTCTTCAGCCGGGAGCTCCTCGTTTGCCCTCAGGCCGCGCCCTGCGTGCCAAGAGGTTATTATCGTACACTGTTCATCCCACTCCAAGGTGATACAAATTAGTTAATTCAGCCCTTAGGAAGGCGTATTTTCTTCTTTTTGCCTCCTCATTATATTGTCGAAATGCTAATTATGTTCTCATTCGACCGCGTCATCAGAATTGGGCCACAATGGAAAAATGAGGAGGAGGAGAGGGGGGGGGGCGTGTCGCGGCGGCGGCCTCAAAAAACGCGGGAAAAAGTGAAGAGGAAGCTTGCGGACCTTAACTATCATACGAATGTCGTGATAAACTCTCGTACCGCAGCAACACCTTGATACATTGGACGAAGCTTTACAGGCAGAAAATGGACCGTCGCGTTTAGTCACTATACAGGAATCGCACACACTCACTACATATGTAAGTACATACACAAACACACATTTTATACACACATAATATATATATAATTGGGCTCGTATCTATGTTCCTCTAAGGTCAATCTACTGACCCACCCCCAGGATGTAACCCTCCCCCCCCCCGCAATAATTGCCTAACTCCTTGGCACCTATTTACTGCTAGGTGATCAGATGCAATAGGTGAAAGAAATCGTGCCCAACCCATTCTGTCCGCCCGGGATTCAAACCACGGCTTCCTGAGCGAGCGAGACGAAACCCATAATATATATATATATATATATATATATATAGTATATATATATATAATATGTATATATTTGTGGTAGCGTGTTATCAATATATATATTTCAAAAATTTATGCGATTATTCGAATCTATTCGAGTCTATTTGAAGTCCACAATGAACTGTGCCACTGTTTTATACAGCAGTTCCCAGCACACACATCTCCCCCCACTGTGAAAACACTATTATGAGTGCGCCAGGAGAAACAGTTTAGCTCTGGTGGCCCTAGCCGTATTTTTGTGACGCTTTCCTCGAAGAGGGAGAAGTGTAGGGTGGAGCACTTATGACGCAAGGGGACCGACCCTCTGGTGTTGTCTCTCACAGCTGATTAGCCAGGCGCTGCTCCCCAACACCAAAAATGTACACGCTCTTAACGGAGGTAAACAGAGGGAGTCTTCCTTAATCTCCAAGGGGGGCCCCTGTCTAGGTTATCTTGACACTCGTCAGGGGGGGCAGGAAGAGTCTCCCTCAGGGCAGAAGTCATCCTTAGAAGCAGGAGCTTCTCTTAATCTCCATCCCATCTTGTTATCTTAATGTTAGTCAGGGGAGGTTGGAGGAGGCGTTTCCGGTGGAGGGGACAGCTTCCTGTTGGGCGATTGATCCAGTTTTACAGTAGACGAGAAACGTATAGTGGAATCTTTCGATAAATTTCATTACTCAACGAAATTTGCTGGAAGATGACGTGTCAATCAAGTCCTTGACACCCATCTTGAGGTTATCTTGAGATGATTTCGGGGCTTTAGTGTCCCCGCGGCCCGGTCCTCGACCAGGCCTCCACCCCCAATGACAGCTGACTAGCACCCAGTTACCTATTTTACTGCTAGGTAACAGGGGCATAGGGTTATCTTCTCGAGGTTATCTTGAGATGATTTCGGGGCTTTTTAGTGTCCCCGCGGCCCGTTCCTCGACCAGGCCTCCACCCCCCAGGAAGCAGCCTGTGACGGCTGACTAACACCCAGGTACCTATTTTACTGCTAGGTAACAGGGGCATAGGGTTAAAGAAACTCTGCCCATTGTTTCTCGCCGGCGCCTGGGATCGAACCTAGGACCACAGGATCACAAGTCCAGCGTGCTGTCCGCTCAGCCGACCGGCTCCCTAATGGCTTACTTTGTTAGCCAGTTTGTCTGTACTTAGAACTTTGTCTGTCAAGCGTTTCAAGTTCAAATGTATTCAGTGTCATATGTAAATATGACACAGTACAGTTCAAAGATTATGGAAACAAAACGTATAGAACCAAACTGAGCTTAGTGACACTGGAAACAAAAAATGGATTGCGGGCCGGAGCATGATCCAGACATGTAAAATACTCAGAGGTATCGATGAAATAGAGAGTGGACGTTTACGTTGCACAGTGACATAACGAGACCTAGGCTAGTCAGAGGAACGAGAGGAACTTCTCCCCTCTTCAGGAAGAGAACAGTAAGCTAGTGGAGCGACCCTGAAGAGGAAATATAGTCTATACCTCTATACCTAGAGTTATAGTCCTATGGAAGGCCTATATGTTACTAGGCCTATAAGATCTATATGTTACTAGGCCTATATGCTACTAGGCCTCTATGTTACTAGTCCGGTTATGTTACAAGACAGCCACCAGATGGAAAGACGGAACCTAGGAGCTAAAGCTTGGTTTTACCCACACACACACAAACAATACACACACAAGTTATTCAAACAAAACCAAAATACATTCGCCCTCACAAATATCGCCATAAATTTTGTAACAATAAATGAGAAAATAAAATTAAACTATTATGAGTATTAAAATCACATGTGAGTGACGCAGGAGGAGTGGCGGTAATCCCAGGAACCTCATAGTCTCATAAATAAGGCCACAGTAAGGAGCTTATGTTAATTAGTAATTTTAATTGATTTTACAAGACACTTCTCGAGATGGTTGGGTGGTAGGGGGAGGGCGAGCGCCTTTCTGATCCTGTTGTTCATGTCCCCTGTTGTTCATGTCCCCTGTTGTTCATGTTTCCTGTTGTTCATGTTTCCTGTTGTTCATGTTCCCTGTTGTTCATGTTCCCTGTTGTTCATGTTCCTGTTGTTCATGTTTCCTGTTGTTCATGTTCCTTGTTGTTCATGTTTCCTGTTGTTCATGTTTCCTGTTGTTCATGTTCCCTGTTGTTCATGTTTCCTGTTGTTCATGTTTCCTGTTGTTCATGTTTCCTGTTGTTCATGTTTCCTTGTTGTTCATGTTTCCTGTTGTTCATGTTTCCTTGTTGTTCATGTTTCCTGTTGTTCATGTTTCCTGTTGTTCATGTTTCCTGTTGTTCATGTTCCTTGTTGTTCATGTTTCCTGTTGTTCATGTTCCTTGTTGTTCATGTTCCCTGTTGTTTACGTTCCCTGTTGCTCTTGGTCAGCAGTCTCATCTATTGTGTGTGTACATTCACTGGTGCTGTTATCTAGCACTATCATCTGTTGCTATCTGTTTATAATCACTGTTCCTTTTTAGCCAGCACCTTTACTGTTTCAGCAGCCTGGAATGTCACTAACGTAGTGCTCATTATTGAAAGCCGAGACAGATGTCAGTCATCAAACTACCTTCGAATCGGCTGAACATCAATTATGAGGAAATTTATTGATGCATTATAGTGAGCTGAATTCAAAATCATCAAAAATTCAAAATTCACCTTCAAAATTCATATTCAAAATCACCAAATCATCAAATGAATTCAAATCACCTTCAAAATCCTGAGTTTAACATTGACGGTCAATGCTCTACTCTGTATCTACTCCAAACTCATTCACATGTTTTAACATTCAACACACAAGTTGAAAGCTGTGTGGGAGACACAAGCGGAGAAACACTGTTCAGCAATCTTGATATTATTTTATGGTTAACATTATTTTTTGGTAGTTTGCTTTGGAAGTGTGCAAGCTAGAGCTACTTCTGTTTGGTCTACGGGCTCACCATAGCCCGTGCTACTTGGAACTTTTTGTTCCAAGTAGCGAATCTTAAACAACAACATTCTGTTTGGTTCGGGTTTGCAATAATGTTTTGTACGTTTTAGACCTCTTAGTTGAATACACATAAGATCAGCTACATCTCTTATTGTGGGTCTGAATGCAGGGCGCTTGACAGCTGGGTGGACAGCGCTTCGGATTCGTAGTCCTGAGGTTCCGGGTTCGATCCCCGGTGGAGGCGGAGATAAATTGGTAAAATGTTTCTTTCACCCCTGATGTCCCTGTTACCTAGCAGTAAATAGGTACCTGGGAGTTAGTCAGCTGTCACGGGTTGCTTCCTGAGGGTGGAGGCCCTGGTCGAGGACCGGGCCGAGGGGACTCTAAGCCCCGAAATCATCTCATGATACCAAAGTGTAATACACTCTTTGGCATTTAGGTGAGGTTATCTTGAGATGATTTCGGGGCTTTAGTGTCCCCGCGGCCCGGTCCTCGACCAGGCCTCCACCCCCAGGAAGCAGCCCGTGACAGCTGACTAACACCCAGGTACCTATTTTACTGCTAGGTAACAGGGGTATCAGGGTGAAACATTATGCCCATTTATCTCCGTCATGGCGCATGTGATGCGCTATCCTCTGTAGACGAGATAGAGTCCTAGCGCAGTGTGGAGTGAAGGACACATTGTCATTTAATTTTGGCTTCTAACGCGATTATTGGATGTAGATAGGACGTGCCTCGCATGGGCCAGTAGGCCTAATGCAATTTTTTATGCCTCACTGTTGTTTTCATTCCCCTGTTGCTCTTCAACGGGGAATATCTGTTACAGTGTCATCATTCTCAGTTGCTCTTCACCATCACTCATCTGCTTCACTGTTATCATTCTCTCTTCAATATACTGGTATTTTGTTTGCAGAGTAATGTAATTTATCTTGTATATAATCAAGCCTGTGAGCAGCGTTAATCTTGTAAATACGGCAACATGTTTAACTCTACTACGCTTAATAGCTAATTTGTCACATATTTAAACATTCACACACCCTTTATATGCTGTGCGCTTGAAATCAAGATTTGCATAATTGTATCATTGGGTTCTATTAATTTTTCAAGTGTTGCCGTTGAAAGCAGATAGTTTACTATGCACGCCATACTCACCAAGTGTGAGCGGTAGCGCAAAAAGGATTCTGGAGGGCACAAAAGGTTTTAATCAAACCCTCCAGAGGGAATTTTTACTTTAACCTTCACATCTGATAATGACAGCATGTAACATTGTCACCTTCTTTGTTATTTTCCCATGTAACTTACCTCGCTGGTTTATGGGGAAGGGACAGATTTAGACGCGGTAATTGGTAATTGCTTTCAGAGGAGGTGTTTTTTTTTATTATTATTATTTTCTACCACAGACGTGGCCACACATTTACAATGCTAACCAGCATATATACATTTTCTTCTGTCCTCCATGGACAGGGTTAGAGATCTGTTAAACATATTGTTCCGAGATTTATTGAACAATCAACCACAGAAGGTGATTTGATGCTTTTAAAATGCTAAGCTAACCTACATACGAGGAGGAAGTGTGCCCCCTTGGGTTAGTTATGTACGTAAAGTAATATGTAAGTTATTATACATTTTTCAGGTATTTGTAATCATCGGTAATAACCAATTACCAATAATAACCCTCTGAATCAACCAATTTGTTGATTGAAGGCTTCCTCGTGTATGTCCACATCCTACCTTCTTGAGCATTATTAAGGATTTCAAAGGCTTCCAACTGCAGACAATTAAATCCAAACTAGGTTGTTTATTGAAAAGTTATGGAGTTACTAAAAATGGATAGTCGCGGATTTGAACAGTGATTATGTAATCTAAGATTAATCTTAGATTATGTAATCAAAGATTAAATCTAAGATGCTTCTCCTGTACCAAACTGTATAAGATCTGGTAACTGTACCCCATGTATTTTGTGCCAGGAGATGGAGATAAATATATCAACTGTAGCCCACCCATATTCTCTCCATGTCTCACCTCATCTCTGTCAACCCATCTTACACCCTGTCTCCTCCTCTGTCAATCCATCCTACACCCTGTCTTAGAATCCTGATAGATTTTGCAAACAAGATTTACCTTCCTTCCTTCCCTGAAGCCATGATGATAGTGTGTTACAAATTTATTCTTTACATGCAAGGGGTTAGCCTCCTTTCTTCTGATTTAATCCTTCTGAAGCACCTTGCAGGATGTGCATATCATCCTGAATATTAGAGCATCCTGTGAGTCCACGTACCACTGTATTTTAGTCATCCAGAATGATGGTAGTTACGGCATTAGACGAAAGGACAAATATGTGCAGCTGCACACACAAGTAAACCTTCAGCTTTGCAGTACTCATTATGCACGACAACCACATATTTAAACTTTCCAAGGTCTAGTACGGTACATATATATATATATATATATATATATATATATATATAATATATATATATATATAATATATATATATATGTACCTAATTAGATCTTAGATGTCTTAATTAGGCCTAGGATTGCATAGTTAGGCATTAGACGAGTTGGATTAGATTGTATAATCTAATCCAACCCCCCTGCTCCATTTTTTGCAGGGGGGGGGTGGTGCCATTTGGAGTGGTCCACTTGTACAAAACTCAACCCTTTCTTTTGTTCAGCAGTCCATTTTTGTACGTTCAACCAATAGTTGGTGCAACATTTTTTGTAGGATGAGTTGTGCACATTTTTCAACATCTTACTGCTGAGCATCTCTCCAATCTCCAGCACTTACGTACATAATAGTTAGCATGAGGCCTCTGCAGGTTCTTGAAGTAACCAGAGTGAGACTTGTAATGTGATCTTTGATCCATTTAGATAACAGTTTGTTAACCTCTTCGACTGCCTCAGTTATCCAGTTTAGTTCCTCATACTGGGATGATGATCCCGTATTCCACTGTCTGCAGTTATCCAGGATCTGGCTTGAAAGATTGTATGGATCTCTTCTCATATTTATTTTAATATTGGGAGATATGTGTGGTTAGACGACTGAGATAGCATGTGAGTAAGTCCTCTAGAGTTGCTCGTCTTCTGGCCATAGGATAAGAGAAAGACTAATAGAGACCCCATCACTTAAGAACACGGGCTGTTGAACGAGGGTGTTGTCCTATTGGACATCAAAGCCTACACCCCTCCAGTTACAATTTTTTTTTTTAAATTTTGCCCCGAGGGGCGAGTTATTGGGCAGCGCCACTCATCCTGTGAGTGGACACACCGCCATAGTGACAGTATTGGGCAGCGCCACTCATCCTGTGAGTGGACACACCGCCATAGTGACAGTATTGGGCAGCGCCACTCATCTTGTGGGTGGACACACCGCCATAGTGACAGTATTGGGCAGCGCCACTCATCCTGTGAGTGGACACACCGCCATAGTGACAGTATTGGGCAGCGCCACTCATCCTGTGAGTGGACACACCGCCATAGTGACAGTATTGGGCAGCGCCACTCATCCTGTGAGTGGACACACCGCCATAGTGACAGTATTGGGCAGCGCCACTCATCCTGTGAGTGGACACACCGCCATAGTGACAGTATTGGGCAGCGCCACTCATCCTGTGAGTGGACACACCGCCATGGTGACAGTATTGGGCAGCGCCACTCATCTTGTGGGTGGACATACCGCCATAGCAGCATGTACAACACTCCCCAATAGGAAGAAAACCCGCTGGGTTGTTCACTTTTCCTATAGGGGTGTCTAGCAGTGGTTGTGAACCAAATCCAAAAGTTCGGTGAGCATTTGGATATAAGACTTGAGAGACCTCGCGGTTCATTCTAATTCTGTACTATTCATACACGGGAGAATTCTTTCTACGGCTTTGTCGTGTTCTTAAATTCCACCCGTGTTTCCTTATAAGTCTCTCTCTCTCTCATTCAAATGGGAACCACACTTGTGTGTGTGTGTGTGTGTGTGTGTGTGTGTGTGTGTGTGTGTGTGTGTGTGTGTGTGTGTGTTGTGTGTGTGTGTGTGTGTAAGCTGGTGACCGTCCGTAAGCATATGCGTGTGCAGGTGTGTGTGTGTGTGCGTGCGCCAACATGCGTGTACGCGAGAGCCTGAGGATCTATGATTAGATGTGTGTGTGTGTGAATTATGCGTGTGCACGTCTGAGTTTATGTATGCGTGTCTGCAAGAGAATGTGTGTGTGTGTGTGTGTGTGTGTGTGTGTGTGTGTGTGTGTGTGTGTGTGTGTGTGTGTGTGTGTGGTGTGTGTGTGTGTGTGTCTCTGTGTGTGTATTTACTATTTGTTCCTGCAGGATGGAAATCTTAGCTCTTGGACCCCGTCTTTCTAACCGTCAGCTCCTACATATATTTCTTTCTAATACACGCACTCATCTCTATGATGCAGCCCGTAGCACCTGTCTAACTCCCAGGTACCTATTTACTGCTAGGTGAACAGGGGCATGAGGGTGAAATAAACTCTGCTCAATTGTTTCTGCTTCGACAAGGAATTCTCGTAGTCTCTCCTCGTAGCTCATACCCCTCATCTCGGGTACCAGTCTGGTAACATTATTTTGAACCTTATCTTATTTAATCTTGTGCTTGACTACATGCGGGCTCCACACTGGGGCTGCATACTCCAGGATCTCTCTCTTGACACATATGGTATATATGGTCCGAAAGGATTCCTTCTATGTGTGTGTGTGTGCGTGTGCACGCAAGACTGCGTGAGCGCCTTTGGTGTGCGTATGTTGCCCCAAAAACCAGGATGTTTAAAGTGAAGTGGTAGCACTTGGATACACCACCGGGTCCTCGAACCCTGGGAAATTAAATCCTCGGGAAATTTTCCTCCGGAACGGAACACCACGTAGCTAGGGAGCGGTAATGAGCCCGCTCCCGCACGGAACAAAGCAAGGAGGCGAGAAACGACCACTGTTTAGCATTCTCATTTGTTGCGTTATTCTTCCATTGTTTTCGGCAATACATTGCGGAATTAGCCTTTGTCGGGCTGGTCTTAAGTGCTCGTACTCCAACGAGTTATATTGCGCTTGAGAATTCATTTGTTCAATTTGTTCCTAGACCAAACCTGGCATTGAAAACTTCCTGTGTGTATTCAGGACTTGAAACAACTCGTTCCTCCGTTTTCTCTCGATAGCTGGAAAGTGTTTTGGGAGAGCGAAAAAGAGAGTGATTACAATATTTGCACTGGGGGATTTGTTCCGACAATGTAACTGTGGTGAAAGCTGCGTATTACTGGGTTATGTACTTGGTATCTGATTGTGCTTTTTTAGTCTGATGGATGTTTGGTACCTGATTGCTTCTTTAATGTTTGATAGGTGCCTTCAGCATCTGGTGTCACCATTAGGATTCACCTTTTGTATCTGGTCTCAACTTCAGGATCTGGTATCAACTAGAATCTCGTGTCAACTTTAACATTTTGTGTTAACTTTAGGAATTAATATCAACTAAGACCTGGTGTTTGCATTTGGCTGACTCTAGTATATTTGCTGCCTCCAGTATCTGAAGAAAACCCGCCCTAGTCTTTCAAGTTTCCGGCAGTGCCAGAAGAAAAACACAATACTGAAACTTATAGAGTCGAGAGAACTTATTTATTGGAGCCTACAGTGTCTAAGTTATACAAATTGGCAACAACAACTTAGCCAATTGTATCCTTCATTCACAACGGTATTGTCAAACCAGAGTTACCCTCTATGACTCTTCATAATCTAAATTTGCTCATTCTTTTCCTATTGTAACAAGCTATGATATAGAGCATTTTCAAACTATTAACATCCCATTTAGTTATACCTTTTATAGTCCACTAGTCATGTCTTTCCTTGTTTTAGACTGTAAAGAAGTGTAACTTAAGTGTTCTATAGATCTAGAACACTTAAAAACATCCTTCTTGATGTAGGGAATTAACTTAACACTGGAGGGGTTAGATAGGGATAAGAGATCTCTCTCTCACTTTTCCTAGAATCAGAAGTATCTCGGTGCCATTTTAAGCATGATATAATATATATATATATATATATATATATATATATATATATATATATATATATATATATATATATATATATATATATATATGTGTGTGTGTGTGTGTGCTTCCGCCTACAGTTTAGACATATTGTCTTGTGTATGACCCCTCTGTCCTGCGTGACAGTGAATACCAGCATTATCCTCACTTTAATAAGACTTAATCGAAATCCTCAGATTAAGCAAAATTGTAATTAATTTTGTCAATAAAGATGTTGCTAATAAAATAAGGTGTCCCTCCATGCGCTTCTGTGACAGCTCCAGAGTTTATTGATGTAGACAGAACCACTGAAGATATTACTAGCAGGAGAAAGGCTGTGTGAAGGCATGACTTACAAGAACATGGGAAGAAGGTGGACCCGAGGTCCCCAAGTCTTAAATAGACCCGAGCTCCGCCGGTACCTCATTTAATACAATAAATAAATAAAAAATAGAGTGAACGCTTAGCACCAGCGGAAAGATCAAGAATATTAAAGAACAAGAAGTATTTGATATTTCAAACTTGTTGTGGCATTGACTATACTCCCAAGACTTTTGTATGTGAAGTAAAGATGTCCAAATGTCACTTGTTGGTATGCAGATGGGAATTGTTGGACCTGTTGACTGAGTCAGCTGCAGTGCCACTGGATCAAAGGTTCCCGTAACTCCGTTCAGCACTCAGTCAGCTGCAGTGCCACTGGTTCAAATGTCCTTGAACTTTGTTCAGCTGCAGTACTGATAATTGATTTGCTACATGTGCCTAGCCTGTTTGTTTAAGCTGTCCCCCTTAATATTCCTGTTGTATTCCTGATATCATTTAATTTCACTGTTAACAATGTAACATTTAGTAACATCTTTTAACGTTTAGTGACACTGTAACATTTTAATGTTTAGAAACATCTTAATGTGATTCGCAGTTATCCAAGATCGGCGGCCCCCGAGGGATTCAATTCAATTTCTTTCTTTATTATGCACCCCATACCCATCCTGTGGGGCGGTGGTGGGGAAGGGCCACAGAGGCACCAGAAATAACTGCCATGTTGAGGTGGCATCAACTATGGCACTCAGCCGCTAACAGACAGGAGGTAAAACCCGTGGGAGGCTCGTACTTCCTCATGTAACACAGAAGGAAGTAGGAGAAAAAATGAAAGGAAAATAAGTCATTCGTAACCACACAGTATGTGAATAATGTATGGTTATTCATTATTCACACCTGGGCACTGTATGTGTATAGGTATAAGTGCCCGGTGGACCCCGTCTCTCTATCTCTGTCTCTTGTTTTTGTCACTGTCTTTGTGTTCTCTCTGTCTCTATTTGGTACTGTGTCAAGTGGCATTCATTTGTGCCAAGCCGCAATCCGACCACAACAAGCATGTACCCCACAGCAATCACGGTGCAAATTGGATGAGGCTAGCTGCGAGCGTCTGGCTTACAATCCCGAACAGACATATTTATAGATATAGATATAGATTATATGTGTGTGTGAGTTTGTAAGTGTGTGTGTGTGTGTTTGTGTGTGTGTGTGTGTGTTTGTGTGTGTGTGTGTGTGTTAGTCGTGAGGTGGAGAAGGTCCAGCTGGGTGCCAGCTACACACTGCGGCGGCTTACGCCCCTTGGGGCTTGTGGTAACAAAAAAACGTGTCTTTGTAAGCAGCAAGCAAGGTCTGGACAAAATATAAACACGAGATGTTTACTCTTCTTGGAGCATTCGCCAGCCCTTGTGTACAAAAACTGATTACAACATCCTGTTCCAATATGGGTGAGGAGAGGGTTTCGTGTCTATGGGGGCGAGGCGCCGGCCAAGATCACATGGAGGTTTGGGGGCCGAGCTGGTGCGAATGATCACATGAGTTTTTTATGAGAGATAGTCTAAAGGGAAAAGATCACTCTGGTTTCTATTGTAACGAGTCGCTGACCAAGATCACACGGGTTTTCTATCGAGTGAGTAGCTGACCAAGATCTCACAAAAGGCTTCCGACTTCTACTGTGTGCGTTCGCTCTTTGTTTATGAAGACAAACTATTTATGTCAGGTTTAACAAAATAACATAATATAATGGTAGTAGTACAATACTAATATATTGTAGTTATTATTCTGTTGGTATCAAATTTGTCTAAGTAACTCAGGAAATACCGACTACTGTATTCACATATGTACTCAGATATACACAGAATAATTTGTACATATTATTATACTTTTACACACACGATGGAGAAGATTATGAGAATTGTTTTTTAAGCACATCCAGAGAGAATGGACTTTGTAACACACCCAGCATGGATTCAGGGATGGCAAATAATGCCTCACAACTTTAATATATTTTATGACCGAGCAACAAGCACTGAGCAAGAAAGAGAAGGGTGGGGCAGACTGCATTTTATTGGACTGTCAGAAAGCTATAGATACAGTACTCCATAAAGGCTATTGCATCAGTTGCAGAAACAGGAGAACAGGTGCTACAGTGGATGAGAGAGTACCTAAGCAACAGCAAGCAAAGAGTTACAATGACCTCAAATGACGTGATGTCACCAGCGGAGTCCCACAAGGTTGTAGTCGGACCTATCCTGTTTCTGATATACGTAAATGACCTTCCACAGGGTACATACTCATTCCTCACAATGTTTGCTGACGATGGTAAAATTATGGAGGAG
>WNGS01033470.1:14971447-14985635 GCA_020271785.1 Procambarus virginalis | reverse complement strand
ACAAGGTAAATAGTCCCGGTACACAGAGTACCCTGATACACAAGGTAAACTGTGCCGGTAGACCAAGTGGGCTGGGTAAGTATACTCAGGGAGGGGGCGGGCCCGGGGCCGCCTCCTGCAGCATCCTCCTGGCGTGTGGGCTTGTATGGTGAGGCAGCGACGGGGGTCTCGTGTCGGGGGGTCCAGGGCCCGGTGTTAGGGGCCCTCCCTGGCCCCGTGGCCCACCTCTCCACAACACGCCACAACAATACAACTACAGCTGTTATTTACACCAGCCCTGGCCATGCTCAGTGTGTTATACCCGCGCTTAATAACATCATAACAATTCACTTCACAAGAGAGAGAGTCAGATTGCCTCTCACGCGCCGTCAATTGCCTCTTCCTGACCTCTCCCTCCAGGGGTCGACGGAGTAAGGCTGGAGCTTTCTCAAAACAAACTGAATTAGCATTTGTGTAAACATTTTAAGACAATGCTCCGCTTTGCAGATCACTAGAAGCGTGGTACATGCCTATCTACTGCCAAAACGTGAGCTTAGTTTCATAAGCCTCGTCGGACACCGGGGTAATCAGCGAGCAGACGACACTCCTCTCGCGCCGGCGTCGCTCGGGCTACTGATCCGTGTGGTGGGCGCGCCAACACTGGAATGCGAATGTTTCTCTCCCGTGCACATGCGCCCGCGATCTAAAATATATCGTGGATTTGCCTTATTTAGTCTTTCTTGTCCCGCTGAGATTCTCTTAGCCTATTTCTGAGATTTAGTATTTCGCGGGTTAAGTCAAGAGTGGAGACTGATAGAGTAACACTAGTTGCCACCACGGCTGGTGAAGGTCTGATGGCAACCATGCCAAGGGTGTAGTCTGCGGATGTTGAGACCAGTATTTCACTTACCCAACACGTGCATATCGCTGATAGTACACTGCTCCTATTCTTATATTTTATTATCTACATCTCTTCAAGTGTTTTACTATTAAAGAACTTTTACTAATGACATGGTAAATAGCAAAGCTAAATAAAATAATTACTGATAAATGGCAACTCTATTCACTCTTGGTCCTAGGTCAAAGAAAACGGACTTGTTCGAGAGGCTTGATATGAATGGTCACAAGCGGCACCAGAGAAAACGGAGCACACAGTATAGCGAGGGGTAACTCCAACCACCAAACGTTATTAATAATCACACACGCTCCGTCACAGATCTTCATTACCTATTTATGATAAAAGTTTTTCTTAATTTATTTGTACATGAAGGAATAAGTGAATAATATTTATTCCAGACATGAACACGATACTTGTTATTAACAACACAACAATTCGAACGTGTTTTCCAAAACTAATAATTAATTCTCGATTTTTTTCTCCTTGACTTTAAATTTATCTAAATTTCTCAGATGGGTGATAAAGCACTCACACCTGAAGCACACACCTGGAGCACACCCTTGGAGCACACACATGAAGCACACACTTGGAGCACACACCTGAAGCACACACCTGGAGCACACACCTGGAGCTGCAGCTTGCCCTTGGTGTATGGTTCACACCGGGCGCTCGACCACCCGTGGACAACTTTAATATAAACATCAAAGAAAGTAATCCTGTTGTTACTATAGTGATGAGTGAACTACCCTCGATAAGGCACGGAACAATGTGGAGACGAGGGCAATGGAGAGGAAGGAGAGAGTAAGGCAGTGGGCAGGGAAGAAGAGGCAGTAGAAAAAGGAGACAATGATGCTAGAGAAAAGTGCGATGGAAACATAGGCTGGAGAAAGAGGGCAGATAACACAATATAATGGCGGCAGAAAAAGCGATATATATAAGTTGAACATTCTTCGACGTCGATAATGTCAATAACGGTAGTTAATGCGGCCGTTACAGTAGCAACGTCCGCAAGAGGCATCAATTACCCTCGTTACGCGTGCGTTACTCTTGTCTCTCTCACTTAATTCTAAGTGCTCAAGAGGCATGGTCAAAATAAAGTGGCATTTGTTATCTTTTTTTAACATTTTAACATTAGAAAGGAGACATGCACTCGTGGGGAGTGCCAGTCACTACGTATCTGTGGCTACACCTGTATTGTTCCACAAGCTTGTGCACTAGTTGTGTACCCTCACTAGTAATGTTCCGTTAATACCAATGATCCGTCACTAACCACGAACCGTCATTAATCATATTCCCTCACTAACCATGTGCCGTCAATAGCCATGTAACGTCACTAGCCACGTTCCGTCACTAACCGTGTACCGTCACTAACGTGTACCGTCAATAGCCATGTGCCGTCAATAGCCGTGTACCGTCACTAACCGTGTACCGTCACTAGCCGTGTACCGTCACTAGCCGTGTACCGTCACTAGCCGTGTACCGTCAATAGCCGTGTACCGTCAATAGCCGTGTACCGTCACTAGCCGTGTACCGTCACTAACCGTGTACCGTCACTAGCCATGTACCGTCACTAGCCACGTTCCGTCACTAGCAATGCTCCATCACTAACCGTGTACCGTCACTAGCCGTGTACCGTCACTAGCCGTGTACCGTCACTAACCGTGTACCGTCACTAGCCGTGTACCGTCACTAGCCGTGTACCGTCACTAACCGTGTACCGTCACTAACCGTGTACCGTCACTAGCCGTGTACCGTCACTAGCCGTGTACCGTCACTAACCGTGTACCGTCACTAGCCGTGTACCGTCACTAGCCGTGTACCGTCACTAACCGTGTACCGTCACTAGCCGTGTACCGTCACTAACCGTGTACCGTCACTAACCGTGTACCGTCACTAACCGTGTACCGTCACTAGCCGTGTACCGTCACTAGCCGTGTACCGTCACTAACCGTGTACCGTCACTAGCCGTGTACCGTCACTAACCATGTACCGTCACTAACCGTGTACCGTCACTAACCGTGTACCGTCACTAACCGTGTACCGTCACTAACCGTGTACCGTCACTAGCCGTGTACCGTCACTAACCGTGTACCGTCACTAACCGTGTACCGTCACTAACCGTGTACCGTCACTAGCCGTGTACCGTCACTAACCGTGTACCGTCACTAGCCGTGTACCGTCACTAACCGTGTACCGTCACTAACCGTGTACCGTCACTAACCGTGTACCGTCACTAACCGTGTACCGTCACTAACCGTGTACCGTCACTAGCCGTGTACCGTCACTAACCGTGTACCGTCACTAGCCGTGTACCGTCACTAACCGTGTACCGTCACTAACCGTGTACCGTCACTAGCCGTGTACCGTCACTAACCGTGTACCGTCACTAACCGTGTACCGTCACTAACCGTGTACCGTCACTAGCCGTGTACCGTCACTAACCGTGTACCGTCACTAACCATGCCCACTTGGGGACTGTCAGCCCCAACGACAGTCAACATAGAGTCAAGACAACAACATCCATTTCAAGACGCCTGACAATGCACAAGCAGGACGGCCCTACTAAGAGACACAGAGTCTCCATACATAACCAGACCATCACCACAGATATACTCTCTCAAAACTATTCGACATTACCAGCGACAAGAGAAGAATGTCTTCTTCACATGTGGAGATCATGCACACCAAGCCACGCAATAATAGCCAACTATCACCATATTACACTCCGCCAACTTTCAGAACACGACGGAACACTCATGCAAACAGAAGTGACAGAATACAGTAGACCTGTAAGTGAGGTGCGTCTTCACCTCATCACCTTCACCTCATCCTCGGTACATATCACGCTGTAAGACAATTTTAACCATTCCAACTCTGCCTGTCACAATGTTAACAAGACTTAACGAAACGAAACTTTTAGCATCACGCCAATTAACTGTAAAAATTAACTTTGGAGAGTCAATTTTTGAGCTTCCTTCTCAAATAAAGAAGGTTAAAAGGAAAATAATGGAGATTCGTTCTCGAATCATCGATCACATTCTTTCGGTCATATTAAAATATATATGTCTACACGAAAGACTTCGCATTTGCATATATATATATATATATATATATATATATATATATATATATATATATATATATATATATATATATATATATATATATATAAAACAGCCAGACAACACAAACAAGAGCTAGACACAGACAAGCAAGTCATTAAAGCCTTGACTAGAGCCACACTTCTGACCGAGGCAAGGCGGAGCTGAGCTGGACCTGCCCACAGTTGCCCTCAGACTAAAGCCGAACCGTAATCATCCTCACCTCAAATTGGAAGGGGAGACACAATAAAAAGGCAAACTAACAAGCTGTCAAATCGACGCTTAGAGCCACAAGTGGAGGGAGACGGGCCTGGGTGTGGGAGGCGACCGTCTGTGGGTGGTGGTGTAGTGCAACGACACCCACCCACAGAAGCACTAAATGCCGTCTCCAGCAGCAGGAGAACGGACTAGGTGGCGTCTCCAGCAGCAGCAGCAGGAGACAGAGTGCCGTCCCCGTCTGCAGCAGCAGGAGCAGCAGGAGAAGGAGGAGGAGGAGGAGGAGACAAAGTGCCGTCCCCGTCTGCAGCAGCAGGAGCAGCAGGAGGAGGAGGAGGAGACAAAGTGCCGTCCCCGTCTGCAGCAGCAGGAGCAGCAGGAGAAGGAGGAGGAGGAGGAGGAGACAAAGTGCCGTCCACGTCTGCAGCAGCAGGAGCAGCAGGAGAAGGAGGAGGAGGAGGAGACAAAGTGCCGTCCACGTCTGCAGCAGCAGGAGCAGCAGGAGGAGGAGGAGGAGGAGACAAAGTGCCGTCCCCAGCAGCATGAGGAGAGGTGCGCCAGACCAAGAAATGGTGGCGCCGGACACTGTCTGGTGTGTGTGGGAGGCTGGCGGAGTGTCGCTCAACACCACCAAACATTGAGGCTTGATGCAGTCTTCATTGTTACCTTCCATGTCTCGCTAATTTTAACGCACTATATAATTGGTGTTTTACAAGGGTCAATACTGACTTATTGGCAAGTTAAACTTATTGGGGAATAAACTAATATTTTCCTCTTTTTGGCCTTTTAGCTGTAACATGTCTACTCTTTAAAAAATATCCGTATTTTAAAAATGGTGAATATAGGTAACAGTTGGAATACTGACCATTTAGGCTTGACAAATGTTGTTAATCTTACTCTCGTATATTTCCGATAATCTTCTTTGTATCATTACTCATCGTTGACTATTACTCATTGTACTCATTACAGTCCAGGATTATTGTACTCATTATAGTCCAAAGTGAGGGCAAGTCAACCATGGGTAGCATTGACCGTAGAGTGTAGCACTAGGTTAAGTCAACCATGGGTAGCATGGACCGTAGAGTGTAGCACTAGGGTAAGTCAACCATGGGTACCATGATAGCGTGTTGCAGTCAGACAACCATGGGTGTGGCAACCATGGGTATGGCAACCATAAAGAGCAAAAAGACAAGACGAGCGATGGCAGACAAACCAGGTTTACCAAGTATTACATCAAGAGACAAATAACTGACAAGAACATTGGGAAAGCAGGATTTCTGATCAGCCTGAAAATCAGGGCATGCCACGAGGTGTGTATGCCTGGAGTTGTGCAGACACTGCAGTTCTGAGTGAGGTGCAGGGCCACAGTCATATTAAGTGTCCACGAGTTAATCACATGTGCCCAATACGCGGCGTAAGCAGAGAAGTTACCAACCTACGGTACCGTGAGAGGAAGGTTACAACGGTAGGTCACAATGAACGGTACAAACTTTGTCATTAATATCAGCTGTGCATCTCTCTCTCCTCAACGCTCGCAGACGAGCAATGACTGACAAGGTAGAAATTCGAGTAAGAAGAATTTAGCAATAAATATGAAAACGACTGTATGAACTTAAGAATGATTGATGTATATAATAGTGTAGCACATAAACAAAATAAATCAACAAATCAGGAGAAAAACAAAAATCCTCAACCGGATTCTTGACGTTAAGAAATTACTCTAAAAACAGATAGCTTGTTGACAAACAATTTAAATTCTGATGAAACCAGATTCATGTTACATGAACTGTATCTGTGTGAACATGAACTGTGTATACATTTGATCTTCGCCAGGCCCTGATTCTTTATTTCAAAAGCTGTACAAATTACTAGAATAATAATGTTATATTTAGTCTTCAAGGCAGACACGTAAAATATTGTGTACCTTACTGATTTCCCTCGACGCCAGCATCCATAATGTTGGCACAACGACATTACCGACAGAGAAGTCAATAATGTTTTAAAATTCAATGCCCATAACAACGCTTCAGAATCAGACTCAGCAATATCTAGCTATAAAAAGTAAATTATTTTAAATTAAATTATTTGTTATAAATGACATTTGTTGTGTCATCATGTTATGTCTCAGAGCGTCAACGACAATTTAGGAACTAGAGTCAGCACAAAATGAATAATATAGAAGTATACAATACGTATACAATATATATTGTATACAATAGTATACAATACGAATGGCAACTTTATCACATTACACTCTGCTCAAAACCTCCTACGACAATGAGGTTAAATACTTGCTGTTTCCAAATAGTGTATCATTAAAGAAAACAATGTTGAATAACTGAAGGGAAGGAGGGGACGGAGGACCAGCCAGCCTTGTGCTCATGGAGGAGGGGAGGGCCCCACCAGCCTGAGAGGGGAACTGGTGGAAGGACTGCCCCCCCCCCCTGGTAAGGGGTGAAGATAGTGATGCGGAGGAGGAAGGCACAACCACTCAGCAGCTGGCCCGGGTGGCGCCGGAGCTGCCACAGCGTCGCCAGCCTGGACGTCCTTGCCCACCTTGGCTGCACACTGTCCTCAATGTTGCCACAAACTTACATCTTCCAGGGGGGGGGGTTATATGCACAATACTTACATAATATCACGAAAAGTATTTCACATGAGAAATAATTACAACAGATCGCTAATCCATGAGCTACTTCTGATTAGGGAAGATGTACTCATGACACTATAACAAGAGGTAGCGTAGTGAAGGGGATGTAGTTAACACACCGATATATAAACGTTTATAGCTTCGCCCACTTACAACTATGACATGCTGGATGCAGAGATGGGATCAGTTTAAAAGGAGAGTGATCGCTTCTTAGTTAGAGACCATTCTTCACTACTGACACGGAGCTTGCCAGTAGTTGTAAGATATTGCCAGAGTCCGGCAGGGTAGAGACCGGCAGGGTAGAGACCGGCAGGGTAGAGTCCGGCAGGGTAGAGACCGGCAGGGTAGAGACCGGCAGGGTAGAGACCGGCAGGGTAGAGACCGGCAGGGTAGAGACCGGCAGGGTAGAGTCCGGCAGGGAAGAGACCGGCAGGGTAGAGACCGGCAGGGTAGAGATCGGCAGGGTAGAGATCGGCAGTGTAGAGACCGGCAGGGTAGAGATCGGCAGGGTAGAAACCGTAAGGGTAGAGACCGGCAGGGTAGAGATCGGCAGGATAGAGACCGGCAGGGTAGAGACCGGCAGGGTCGCATAATGACGGGAGGAGTGGCTGGGGTGACTGGAGAAGGGATGCTGGGGTGAAGGGAGGTCATCCTGGGGCGACGGGAGATGCTGGGTGACGGGATATTATGTGGTGACGGGAGGACAGTCAATGACAAGGTGACGGGAGAGGGGATGCTGGGGTCACTGGAAATTGGTTACTTGGATGACGGAAGAGAGATGCTAGGATGACGGGAGGAGAGAGACAGGTGATGGTGGAGAGAAGGGAGAGATGAAGGAGATAGAGGGAAAGGGTGTGGAAGTGGGAGAGTAAGAGGTGTTGGTTCACGACGTGTTGTGTAAAGGTGGCGAGGCTGAATCTTGATAACTGCGGGGGGCGGGGTCAGAATAAAGTGGGGAAGAGCATGTTTGGCCGGTGAGGGGAATAGGTAATGGAGGATAGAGGGCGTGGCTGGCTGCAAAGCTATGGATAGAAGGAGAGGGGGAATGTAACTAGTCTGGTTTGGTTAGAAGAGAAAAGAGAGAAGAGGTGTGGCTGGGCGCTTACAACATTGACTGCGGAAAACCACGGGGTAACTACAGAAAACGAGCCTTCACTAAACCCGGGTGATAATATCGGAAGGTCCAGATCTTTCTCTACTGTGATCTAGTATACGAGGACCTACAGCCTACGATATCTACGTTCTAGGTCGACTTTAACCGTCGATCTACTCTCGCTCACCTTTCCTTTGGGGTTGACAACGACCAAACTGGCACAAGGCAACGGCTTGCCCCCCGGAATGTTCAGCTTCTTAAGCTTGAAAAAGAAAACGGTTGAGTTCAGGTTAGTACGCTACTGGGAGGGGAAACTATTATCTAAAAGAGAGGTACATTAATGTGTGTGTGTGAGAGTAAATAAAATATTTACTCTCAGATAATTATAAAAGACATATAAATAATTAGAAGGCTCAGATATCTTACATAACATATATAAATTAATGATAAAAATACTTCACAAAGTAATAGCCCATATGCATTTACACCGAGGTATGTGACCTTATAATACAGTATATACACAATGTACATTATGTGCCTCTCCAAACGTCTCTCCGAAAAGCATAAGAGCGTAAGTCCTGACAAGAGACTTGTGTAAAAACCTGACAAGAGATTTCTCTTCAGTAAAGGGTTGATAAAAGTTGCTGAAAAATAATCTTGCCTGTTATTTTGTTACAAACATGGGTACCAGGAGGCAAGAGAGTACCCCATTCCTCCTGGTACCTCCTTTTCTCGTGCAGACGAGGAGTCACAATAACGTGGCTGAAATATGTTGACCAAACCACACACTACAAAGTGAAGGGACGACGACGTTTCGGTCCGTCCTGGATCATTCTCAAGTCGATTGTGGACTTGAGAATGGTCCAGGACGGACCGAAACGTCGTCTTCCCTTCACTTTCTAGTGTGTAATTTGGTCAACACCTCCTTTTCTCCTTGTACCCCCGGCCCCTTTCCAGCTGGAAACCCCTTCTTCTCCAGGCAGCCCTTTTCACCTGGCTTCCCTTTTCCTCGTTCCGGTACTTCCCCTCGCCTTCTGTCACCCCTCTTCCCTTCCCTGGCACCATCTGTCCACTTTTTGGCACTTCCTCCCACTTTCTAGCACCCCTCTTCCTTCTAGAACCTCCCTCCCTACTTTTTTCTGACCCCCCTTTCCTTTCACCTTCTGGCAACCCCTCCCACCTGGCACGCCTTTCCCCTCTAAGACGACAAACATCCAGTTCTCGGGACAGATTCTGTCTATCTTTATCCTGACCTTTATGTTGGTGTTATGTCACTCACCACTACTCTCCTGCTGAACGTTTCCCCCTCACTCCTTACTCACCAGTACTCTCCTGCTCACCCTCCATCTCCTCACTCCTTACTCACCAGTACTCTCCTGCTTACCCTCCATCTCCTCACTCCTTATTCAACACTACTCTCCTGCTGACCCCCCCCTCACTCCTTACTCACCAGTACTCTCCTGCTCACCCTCCATCTCCTCACTCCTTACTCAACACTACTCTCCTGCTGACCCCCCCCCCACCCCACCCCCTTTCTCACTCACCAGGAAGGAGGGGTCAGCAAAATGATGGAATTTACGAAGAATGAACACTATCCATAAGAAAATCTGAAATTATAATAATGCTCTTGTTTTTAATTCCATGTATATAAAAGAATGTCTGTTGATGCTGGTTGATGAGGACGGGCTGGTTGATGAGGACGGGCTGGTTGATGAAGACGGGCTGGTTGATGAGGACGGGCTGGTTGATGAGGACGGGCTGGGTGATGAGGACGGGCTGGGTGATGAGGACGGGCTGGGTGATGAGGACGGGCTGGTGATGAGGACGGGCTGGTTGATGAGGACGGGCTGGGTGATGAGGACGGGCTGGGTGATGAGGACGGGCTGGGTGATGAGGACGGGCTGGGTGATGAGGATTGGCTGGGTGATGAGGACGGGCTGGTTGATGAACGAAAAACACAACTTTTCTCAGATATTGTTTCACTCTCGTCCCATTTTGAACTGCACCTACACCGTGTTTCACCCACACACTACAAATGCAAATAATTGCAAACAGAACCTAAACACCTAACCATACCTCTGCCTAACTGTACACAAATAATATAATAATAATAATAATAATAATAATAATAATAATAATAATTATAATAATCGCACAGAAAGCACTTAACGTGATATATATCAATGAGAAAATCCACCAGAGCTTGGAAAATCCATTTAAATTCTAATGAAAAATCCATTACAATCCCTAACATGACAGAAGATATTGTTAGGGATCCATTCATGTTAGGGATTCTGATCATCCTATTGATTGGTCTTCTAAAATAATCTTTCCTGCCTCTACTCTTCACAGCCACTATCTTGTCGACTGGGCTCTGGTACACAACATACCCAACCTGAGTCCTGGCTTTGTTGCTGTTGACTCTTCCCTTTCACAGTACATGCATCCATGCTCCAACCTTCTTAACAAACGTGACCTAACATAAGCTACCAATCTTTTTTCTCTTCTTCTTCTCCTCTCTTACGTGTCCATTCTTACACCTAGTATTACACGCCTTATACTCTTTTATTACACCCATCCCATCCGTACCTTCTCCTTGCTCTTACCTTCCTCTTGAGAATTTTGCTCCTCCTCACCTCTCTATCTTGCCTTAATGACCGTGCCTCCCTCGCTCCCGTATCAGCTATTGGTACTGTTAATGGCTCGAATAAATCTCCACTTACGGCCTATTCATGCCCGTGCCATCTTTAGGGTGGCTCAATCTTTATCAACCATCATATGCAGTCCTGCTCTTGGATAGGATTGGCTCCTATCCAAGACAGATTGGATAGGAAATTGGATTGACAGATAATGGCTCAAAAGAACCTCCACTTACGGGGTCACTATAGCCCGTGCTACTTGGAACTATTTGGTCTAAGTAGCTGATTCTAAAACAACAACAACATTCTCGCTCCCATCACAATCGACTTGATAATGGTCCAAGACGGACCGAAACGTCGTCGTCTCCTCAGTTTCTGGTGGGTGGCATAGTCTTCAAGAATGTGAAATAAATATGTTTATGACATAAAACTATATTCTACTTTTAATTGTGTTCATGAAGAATTAGATTTAAAACGTGTACATATATATATATATATATATATATATATATATATATATATATATATATATATATATATATATATATATATATATAGACTTCGTCGACTATGGAACATTGAGTAACGTCGCTTGATTATTCCTTAGAATATAACTAGCTGTCAATACGTGTGTGAGCGCACTCCTCGCCCGCTCCAGCCTCACATGACCAACTGTAAGAGCTGGTAGAGTCGTTGTTATTAGCACTTACCAATTTCTTACCTGATCTAATTTCCTCCTCTCTGACTTGTCCTTTTTCTAGTATTCTTATTCCACACAAACTAGCCATACAAAAATACGAAAGTTACCTGGTTTCTCTCCTCCCTCGGGGTGGTGGGCCGGGTGCTGGAGGCGGTGGTGTTGGCGTTGGAAGAAGAGGGTGTGCTGGCGCGGCTCGAGTCCCCCATCTTGATGGCTTGAACGGTCTGTGCTTCGATCCCAGTTATATTAATTATCTTCCCTCAGCCAAACTTTGAGTCTAAATGTCCCATGTGGTGCTCGTAACAGCTTTCTGGTGGATATTACTGTGTATGTTGTTTAAAACACTGGCCATATACGGTGGACCAAGTTCACTGTTGTCCGGGATGGCCGGGTCTTGTCTCAACACAGCTCACCTGGCGAAGGTTCTCCCGTGCATGGGCGCGAGATGGGGAGGCTCAGTACACCAGCAGCGGCCTGAGCACCACGGCGTAAAGCTGCACCACCGTCTCCATACCTTTGTGCTCTCCTCATAACACACACACGCTCACCCTTCACTAATTATACTCAAGTCTTCACTACAAGTTCACCAACACAATGTTGCTGAAGATGTTGCTCTTCAAGTAATGTACAAAACAGAGGGTGACCAATTTGACCTCCGTCCCGGGAGTCAGACAACAGTGTGCAACAAGCACACAACAATACGCTCCACACAAATACAACAAATACAAGTCCGGATAAATTCACAATTCAACTTAAGTTCCTCTCCGGTCGGTCTTTTACCGATTAAAAGGCGGAGGGTGTGGAGGAAGGTGGCGCCCGCTACAACGAACCAGCGTTTATAACGAAGCTAACCGTTAAGAGAAGGGTTAGGAAGCAGCCGGGAGCCAGCCTGGGTTGCTTGCAGCGATGATCCACAGACACATCCGGATATTGCAGGGTTATTGCAGTCGTTGTGGCTTCTTAACACCAGTTGCATATGTCGAAAGAATCTGCAAGAGACGGAAAAGTATGGTTAGTGAAGTTGACATGTTAATTAAAAAGTTACATAAATTAACCCTCAACATTGATATTCCCTTCACATCAACATATCCCTCCCTCTACACATCACCAACATACCCCTCCCACTTCTCAGCCACAACATACACCTCACCCTACACAACAACATACCCTTCCCCATCCCAAACAAACCCTTACCTCTGCCCCCCACAACAATATACTCTTTACCTGCTACCTTTCCAATCTAGTCCCCTCCCCTACACCCCCAGCACGAGACCCCACCTCACCCCCCTTTCTCAAATATCTGCCCCAATAACAGGCCCGCCTCCATCACCACCTCCCCAACCACCCCTCCCCATCCACTCATTCCCCTTTTCCCCCCTTCCCATCTACTCCCTCTCCCACGCCCCCTCCTCCCCCCACCAGATACTTGGCCCACTTCCGGGTCGGATATGGTCGATATACCAGCTATACTCGCGTCTGCTCTCCATCATTCAGCCACAGACAATATACTTGAATAAGTATTTAAATTTATTTAAAAAAGAGTAACTTAGCAACATATAATTATTATTATATATATATATATATATATATATATATATATATATATATGTGTGTGTGTGTGTGTGTGTGTGTGTGTGTGTGTGGTGTGGTGTGTGTGTGTGTGTGTGTGTGTGTGTGGGTGTGTATGGCGTTGTTGATCTTAGTCATCACTACGTTATCTATGCTTCTATTTTCTTACATTATTATTAACATACAATCAAGTTGCCAAAAATTTATGGTATGAAAACTCCTATCATTATAGAAGAATTTATTTGATACACGACTGGAAAATTAGTGCCCAAAAGAGCAAGAGAGAGACAGAAATAGTTTGTTCTTTGTCAAAACATTGACAAACGGTGTGCAGAAAGATGTGATATGGTGGAGACTCCATTCACAGTTTTAAATGTAGATATGACAGAGCCCAATAAGCTCGGGGAACCTGCTCACCAGTTGATTTGCACTTAACGAGCGGGAACAAAAAGCCGAAGCTCAACCCCCAACAGGCACAATTTGGAGAGTACACACACACACACATGTCCGGCTGCCAGCGGAGGTAAATCAGACAAGATCAACACACGTTCTGACTTACACCTCTGGAGGAGCCAGGCGCCCAGGGGATGTGAACACCTCTTATAAGATATTGAAAGGTATTGACGGTGTGGACGATGGCAGACTGTTTGATACTTGAATACCCAGAGTGAGGGGACCACTGGTGGTGATCAACACAAGTGCTGTAGAGGGCCCAGAGTGAGGGGAACACTGGTGGTGATCAACACAAGTGTTGTAGAGGGCCCAGAGTGAGGGAACCACTGGTGGTGATCAACACAAGTGTTGTAGAGGGCCCAGAGTGAGGGGAACCACTGGTGGTGCAACACAAGTGTTGTAGAGGGCCCAGAGATGAGGGGAACACTGGTGTGATCAACACAAGTGCTGTAGAGGGCCCAGAGTGAGGGGAACACTGGTGGTGATCAACACAAGTGTTGTAGAGGGCCCAGAGTGAGGGGAACACTGGTGGTGATCAACACAAGTGTTTAGTAGAGGCCCAGAAGTGAGGGGAACACTGTGGTGGTGATCAACACAAGTGCTGTAGAGGGCCCAGAGTGAGGGGAACCACTGGTGGTGATCAACACAAGTGCTGTAGAGGGCCCAGAGTGAGGGGAACACTGGTGGTGATGATCACCACCAGTGTTCCCCTCACTCTGGGCCCTCTACACACTTGTGTTGATCACCACCAGTGTTCCCCTCACTCTGGGCCCTCTACAACACTTGTGTTGATCACCCCAGTGTTCCCCTCACTCTGGGCCCTCTACAACACTTGTGTTGATCACCACCAGTGTTCCCCTCACTCTGGGCCCTCTACAACACTTGTGTTG
>WNGS01033470.1:14903851-14924908 GCA_020271785.1 Procambarus virginalis | reverse complement strand
TTACCAGCGTTACCATTGTTACTCTATCATCATTCCATTATTACCTTCATTAACACCACTCCTGCCGTTATCATCACAACAACAACAACATCATTAACAATACCATCATTCTCACATAATTATACCGTTACTCGCGTTATTATTTCATAAAGAAAGTGAAGGTATTGTAAAGTTATTTAAACGTCTCTCATGCTCATTTGCTTTTCCAGCTTCCACCTGTGTCTCTTGTCCGGCTTTCTCTTAGTCTAAAGAGCCTGTCCTTGTCCACCTTAAATATTCCCATCGGTATCTTGTAAAATGTGAACATATCCCCTCTGTTCCTTTTAACCTTTAAATTCCATTAGCCTATGTTATGGACAAAATATCTAAAGCCCTCGGCGACACTAATTACAAGTTTGTTTTGGACTTCCAAAACACGATTACGATAAAACTTTGCCATAACAAAGCCATTAATAAAGGGTAATAATAATAATAATAATAATAATGAGAATAATGGTATTGTTAATATCGTTGTTGTTAGTGATAATAACAGCAGGAATGAGGTCATTGAAGGTAATAATGGCAGCATTTTTAAAGAAATCTCCCAACTTGTATTAATGAAATAAAACAGAATACGGAGGCCAATCAGCGGCAGCAGTTACCTGGTAAACAAGGCCATTACAGTGAGGTGTGACTCAACTGGCCTGTGAATGTCGGATATAAACAGTGTCATACGGAGACTGATGATTCATTTTTAGATTAGTTTTCAATATTTCCCTCCCTACGGCAGGGATGTGAGTGACCATGATACAGGGGTGAGAGTGAGTGAGCCAGACGCAGGAATGAGAGTAAGCATGATACAGGGGTGAGAGTGAATGAGCATGATACAGGGGTGAGAGTGAGCGAGCCAGACGCAGGGGTGAGAATGAGTAAGCCAGACGCAGGGGTGAGAGTGAGTGAGCCAGACGCAGGGGTGAGAGTGAGTGAGCCAGACGCAGGGGTGAGAGTGAGTGAGCCAGACGCAGGGGTGAGAGTGAGCGAGCCAGACGCAGGGGTGAGAGTGAGTGAGCCAGACGCAGGGATGAGAGTGAGTGAGCCAGACGCAGGGGGAGAGTGAGTGAGCCAGACGCAGGGATGAGAGTGAGCGAGCCAGACGCAGGGATGAGAGTGAGCGAGCCAGACGCAGGGGTGAGAGTGAGCGAGCCAGACGCAGGGGTGAGAGTGAGTGAGCCAGACGCAGGGGTGAGAGTGAGCGAGCCAGACGCAGGGGTGAGAGTGAGTGAGCCAGACGCAGGGTGAGAGTGAGCGAGCCAGACGCAGGGGTGAGAGTGAGTGAGCATGATACAGGGGTGAGAGTGAGCGAGCCAGACGCAGGGATGAGAGTGAGCGAGCCAGACGCAGGGGTGAGAGTGAGCGAGCCAGACGCAGGGGTGAGAGTGAGTGAGCCAGACGCAGGGGTGAGAGTGAGCGAGCCAGACGCAGGGGTGAGAGTGAGTGAGCCAGACGCAGGGGTGAGAGTGAGTGAGCATGATACAGGGGTGAGAGTGAGCGAGCCAGACGCAGGGATGACGAGTCTTGGCTGGTGTCTCTTGAGGCCAGATGATAAAATATGAATATCACGATGGGATGTTGGTCGTGCCCAGTGAGGGGTGGTGGTGAACCCTCACTGGCTGACTTGCGGCCTGGAGCCCGACCCAACAGCCTGGTGTCGACCAGGGAGCCCGACCCAACAGCCTGGTGTCGACCAGGGAGCCCGACCCAACAGCGTGGTGTCGAGCAGGGAGCCCGACCCAGCAGCCTGGTGTCGACCAGGGAGCGCGACCAACAGAGTGGTGTCGACCAGGGAGCCCGACCCAACAGCCTGGTGTCGACCAGGGAGCCCGATCCAACAGCCTGGTGTCGACCAGGGAGCCCGACCCAACAGCGTGGTGTCGACCAGGGAGCCCGACCCAACAGCCTGGTGTCGACCAGGGAGCCCGACCCAACAGCGTGGTGTCGACCAGGGAGCCCGACCCAACAGCCTGGTGTCGACCAGGGAGCCCGACCCAACAGCGTGGTGTCGACCAGGGAGCCCGACCCAACAGCCTGGTGTCGACCAGGAGCGCGACCCAACAGAGTGGTGTCGACCAGGGAGCCCGACCCAACAGCGTGGTGTCGACCAGGGAGCCCGGCCCAACAGCGTGGTGTCGACCAGGGAGCCCGGCCCAACAGCCTGGTGTCGACCAGGGAGCGCGACCCAACAGAGTGGTGTCGACCAGGGAGCCCGACCCAATAGCCTAGTGTCGACCAGGGAGCCGACCCAACAGCCTGGTGTCGACCAGGGAGCCCGACCCAATAGCCTAGTGTCGACCAGGGAGCCCGACCCAACAGCCTGGTGTCGACCAGGGAGCCCGACATTTCCTCATTCCCTGAAAACTACACGTTAACTTGGGCATCCAGTTCGAGAACAAGTTATACCACCAAGTTACAGAAAGAGGAATTCTAACTGCGAGGCTTGAGAAAATATAAGCTATGAATCACAAATGTTTCCTGGGAATATACGAGTTACGGAAGACGTAACATATTCCACGGAGCTCCTGGTAACAATCTGGCACATCGTGGTTGGTCTCTTCACTCTAACTCCTGTTGATTGGTGAGCGGAGGCTGTGGGCATCACGCTAACAAGTTCGTAGCCATGGTAACACCTGCATCCCAGATCCCGGAAAGGTTTCTCTCTCTCTCTCTNTATTTTACTGCTAGGTAACAGGGGCATAGGGTGAAAGAAACTCTGCCTACTGTTTCTCGCCGGCGCCTGGGATCGAACCCAGGACCACACGATCACAAGTCCAGCGTGCTGTCCGCTCGGCCGACCGGCTCCCTCGGTGGTAGGTGACTTTATTTTGTGTAAGCAGTTTTCTGACTGCAGGGGACGCACCTTGGCCCGTCCGTCATTGGGTGTAGAGTGGTGGGTGCTGAGGACTTTACCGTGATATTGAGGATCCTTATTGAGACTTGACTCCTGCCCCACTTAACTGATGATGTGTCCCCTCCATACTGTTTCAGACCAGAGATCATGCCATGGAACTAGTGTCCCACTGCGCTAGGTTGGAGCCACTAGGGTCAGCTAGCCCTTTGATTGATATACTTGTGTTATTGATCCTGTAGAACAGTTGAGTTATGCAACTGTGATTTTGTTCAGGGTGAACATATGAGGACTGTTATGGTCATTTGTTCTGAGGAACGATTGTTTACATATATATGTATATAGTGTTTGCATGTAATTGTGCCCAGTAAACTGGTAACTTTTTATTAAGCTTTCCATAACCCCTAGACAATATTATTGTAGGCCAGGTGGCTCTTTTGTGACTTCTGGAAGATTCTACGTCGCCAGCGATGCTGTGGGTAAAGCAGACACGACACCTGCCACCACCAGCCTCCCCCCTCCTGCCACCACCAGCCTCCCCCCTCCTGCCACCACCGACCGTCCTTGTCATTCCACCACCCATTCTATTCCTATTCCTCAGTTGAAACAGGGAGTCGGTCAGCCAGTCGTATTAGAGATGAAAGCAAGTCTTGTCAGTAAGCTACTTCTGATTTGTCAGTCAATCATTTCCACATGTCCATTGCAAGAGCAGGCCGGGCAGGTAGCATCATCCTCACAGCAACACTCGTCAGTAACACCAAGGATGAAATGATGCTGAATGTCAATGCGAATAATATATCTAATTTTCCTATAAAGAACATATTTTGCGTCATTAAAAGTATTATCTGAGCACGTGCCTCACGTGCTGCTCAGCATCAGCTGGTCTCTGGATCACGTGCTGCACAGCATCAGCTGATCTATGGATCACGTGCTGCTCAGTATCAGCTGGTCTCTGGATCACGTGCTGCTCAGCATCAGCTGGTCTCTGGATCACGTGCTGCTCAGCATCAGCTGGTCTCTGGATCACGTGCTGCTCAGCATCAGCTGGTCTCTGGATCACGTGCTGCTCAGCATCAGCTGGTCTCTGGATCACGTGCTGCTCAGCATCAGCTGGTCTCTGGATCACGTGCTGCTCAGCATCAGCTGGTCTCCAACGGAAATTGAACTATCGGCAATTTTGATTAATTCTCAAAAAACTGGCCAGCTGCTCCATCCCTTGCGATACTGAGTCAGTGGTGGGGAGCACTGAGTCAGTGGTGGGGGCCACTGAGTCAGTGGTGGGGGGCACTGAGTCAGTGGTGGGGGCCACTGAGTCAGTGGTGGGGGCCACTGAGTCAGTGGTGGGGGCCACTGAGTCAGTGGTGGGGGCCACTGAGTCAGTGGTGGGGGGCACTGAGTCAGTGGTGGGGGCCACTGAGTCAGTGGTGGGGGCCACTGAGTCAGTGGTGGGGGCCACTGAGTCAGTGGTGGGGGCCACTGAGTCAGTGGTGGGGGGCACTGAGTCAGTGGTGGGGCCACTGAGTCAGTGGTGGGGGCCACTGAGTCAGTGGTGGGGGCCACTGAGTCAGTGGTGGGGGCCACTGAGTCAGTGGTGGGGGCCACTGAGTCAGTGGTGGGGGCCACTGAGTCAGTGGTGGGGGCCACTGAGTCAGTGGTGGGGGGCACTGAGTCAGTGGTGGGGGCCACTGAGTCAGTGGTGGGGGCCACTGAGTCAGTGGTGGGGGCCACTGAGTCAGTGGTGGGGGCCACTGAGTCAGTGGTGGGGGGCACTGAGTCAGTGGTGGGGCCACTGAGTCAGTGGTGGGGGCCACTGAGTCAGTGGTGGGGGCCACTGAGTCAGTGGTGGGGGCCACTGAGTCAGTGGTGGGGGCCACTGAGTCAGTGGTGGGGCCACTGAGTCAGTGGTGGGGGGCACTGAGTCAGTGGTGGGGGCCACTGAGTCAGTGGTGGGGGCCACTGAGTCAGTGGTGGGGGCCACTGAGTCAGTGGTGGGGGCCACTGAGTCAGTGGTGGGGGCCACTGAGTCAGTGGTGGGGCGACTGAGTCAGTGGTGGGGGCCAATGAGTCAGTGGTGGGGGCCACTGAGTCAGTGGTGGGGGCCACTGAGTCAGTGGTGGGGGCCACTGAGTCAGTGGTGGGGGCCACTGAGTCAGTGGTGGGGGCCACTGAGTCAGTGGTGGGGGCCACTGAGTCAGTAGTGGGGGCCACTGAGTCAGTAGTGGGGGCCACTGAGTCAGTGGTGGGGGCCACTGAGTCAGTAGTGGGGGCCACTGAGTCAGTGGTGGGGGCCACTGAGTCAGTGGTGGGGGCCACTGAGTCAGTAGTGGGGCCACTGAGTCAGTGGTGGGGGGCCACTGAGTCAGTGGTGGGGGCCACTGAGTCAGTGGTAGGGGCCACTGAGTCAGTGGTGGGGGCCACTGAGTCAGTAGTGGGGGCCACTGAGTCAGTGGTGGGGGGCCACTGAGTCAGTGGTGGGGGCCACTGAGTCAGTGGTAGGGGCCACTGAGTCAGTGGTGGGGGCCACTGAGTCAGTGGTGGGGGCCACTGAGTCAGTGGTGGGGGCCACTGAGTCAGTGGTAGGGACCACTGAGTCAGTGGTGGGGGCCACTGAGTCAGTGGTGGGGGCCACTGAGTCAGTGGTAGGGGCCACTGAGTCAGTGGTGGGGGCCACTGAGTCAGTGGTGGGGGCCACTGAGTCAGTGGTGGAGCCACAGAACGCCAGGGTTGGTATACTCTTAGATAGTTACACGACCTGACCTCCCACCACCGCTAGACGCCCAGATGGTAAACAAACATAAACATAATCATTCATGAGTCAGATACGTGATTCATAATGGGACACACATACAATGGTGTGTCTGATCATGTCCGTGTGGCATGGTCTGCGTTAAACAGTTTAGAATAAAACCGGCCGGCCTGCCCAGAGCGTGTTGAGCAAGATCTTCACCCACAAAGGAGCTCAAACATGCTGCTGAAAACCCGCCTGTGTCCCTCACTCTGGCTCGTGGACGTCAGAATAACAGGGAGGCGAGAACTTGTGCAGCGCTCATTAGGGAGGTCCCGAGCTCCAGCGATACCAAGCATCAGTAAGTTATGAGGAGGGAACCTGCTCCCGTCTCCAGGGGTCCAGGGGAGGGAGGGAAGCTGGTCCCGTGTCCAGGGGTCCAGGGGAGGGAACCTGCTCCCGTGTCCAGGGGTCCAGGGGAGGGAACCTGCTCCCGTGTCCAGGGGTCCAGCGGAGGGAGGGAACCTGCTCCCGTGTCCAGGGGTCCAGGGGAGGGAGGGAACCTGCTCCCGTGTCCAGGGGTCCAGGGGAGGGAACCTGCTCCCGTGTCCAGGGGAGGGAGGGAAGCTGGTCCCGTGTCCAGGGGAGGGAGGGAAGCTGGTCCCGTGTCCAGGGGAGGGAGGGAAGCTAGTCCCGTGTCCAGAGGAGGGAGGGAAGCTGGTCCCGTGTCCAGGGGAGGGAGGGAAGCTGGTCCCGAGTATTGCAGGAGGGAGGGAACCTGGCCGCATATATTAACGGGGAAAGGGAGGGATAATATTTTCCACTACTATTTTCCATCATTATTTTCACTTTTATTTCCACTGTTAACCATATTATAATATTGACTGTTTTCAAGTTGTTTACAGATGGTAGTTGTGGTGAGACTTACTGATTTGTGAGACTTTATTTCAAGTGATGTCAAATTGACCGATATTTACAAAATATGCAAAACATGACGAAGCTTTTTTTCAGTTTTGCAGTATTTAAAGTCTTTACAAATTCTTATTTGTATCTGTATTATTATTGGCTGTGTTAGTGTATGGTTGCTTAATAAGTTCCTCCCTGGTAAACACTGTGAGAGTTACCCTATCCTCTCCACCTCCATATGTATATTAAACTGCAGATAAGATGTAAAGGCTTTTGGTAAATACCTTTACACAATACTTAGGAAATCCAGAAATTGTTTGTCATTAACAATTACTCATCCCTATACTTTATTCGATATATGTGAAGACTTTCCCTCCCCTCATATCTGCACTTAATATCATAATCCAAAACTGTAAAGTGTGTACACACGTCAGAGCCATTATTGGTGTTATGCGCAACACAAAAGTGAAGATCACTCAATGCTCCACAAGGCCAGAATATAGCGGAATAACACTATAATAAGCACAAACTGCCATGCTAGTCTGGCAACACTCGCCAGGTCTCTTTTGCTGTGAAAGTAATAATATTTTCACATTTTTCTGTAGTTTTTCTAGTTTTGTTTTACATCCTGTAAATTTTATTATGTTTAATTCATGAAGATGTTAACACGCGATGAATAATGTGAAAACGTATAACCACGAAGGGAAAATTAAACAAAAAATTAGTTGAGCGTTTTAGTGTAAATCAACACATTATCAAAAATATAAAAAAGGCAATTTTTACTTAAAATACTCATATGGTATTCATGTGAAAGCGAATACTCATTCGTATTTAGAGTCAAACACGCGTTTTTCTCTGAATACCCTTTATTGTCTTCGCTGAGGTTATGGGTCCCTAAAATTGCTCCTGTGGTGGTACCCCTTTACACTTAAAATATATAGGCAGGAAAAACAAAGGTGATGTATGTGGTGAAAAACATGTCTTTACAATCTTTGCTTCTTGAGTGTTTTAGTAATGCGCATCAATCTGACCTTTGACCCTAGAATGAGTACAAAGCTTGCATTACTTTACAAAGCTTGCATTACTTTACAAAGCTTGCATTACTTTACAAAGCTTGCATTACTTTACAAAGCTTGCATTACTTTACAAAGCTTGCATTACTTTACGAAGCTTGCATTACTTTACAAAGCGTATTGTAAATGCAGACTTGGATATTACATTAATTCTGTTTCTTCTAAGGCTTACTGGCACTTCTCTCTCAACAAATATCAGTAGCTAAAAAACTGTATAAGGAAACCCAAACGTATTAGAGCTCTCGGTCACGGAGCCCGAAGAAAAATCTGGCATTTACATTTTTGACACAACGTCTACAAACAATATATCGCCCCCGTGGCGCAGCGTTCACAATGCTCACAAAATATTTTTGTTTTACTTTTAAAATCTGCTAATCCTTGAGCTCTGAAACCTGCCGAGTAATCCTATTGTCACTGACGGATGAGGATTTGATGGGCTCCTGGACCCTCACCCGTCATGGTCTGGCCACCACCTGGACCCTCACCCGTCATGGTCTGGCCACCACCTGGACCCTCACCCGTCATGGTCTGGCCACCACCTGGACCCTCACCCGTCATGGTCTGGCCACCACCTGGACCCTCACCCGTCATGGTCTGGCCACCACCTGGACCCTCACCCGTCATGGCCTGGCCACCACCTGGACCCTCACCCGTCATGGCCTGGCCACCACCTGGACCCTCACCCGTCATGGTCTGGCCACCACCTGGACCCTCACCCGTCATGGTCTGGCCACCACCTGGACCCTCACCCGTCATGGTCTGGCCACCACCTGGACCCTCACCCGTCATGGTCTGGCCACCACCTGGACCCTCACCCGTCATGGTCTGGCCACCACCTGGACCCTCACCCGTCATGGTCTGGCCACCACCTGGACCCTCACCCGTCATGGCCTGGCCACCACCTGGACCCTCACCCGTCATGGTCTGGCCACCACCTGGACCCTCACCCGTCATGGTCTGGCCACCACCTGGACCCTCACCCGTCATGGTCTGGCCACCACCTGGACCCTCACCCGCCATGGCCTGGCCACCACCTGGACCCTCACCCGTCATGGCCTGACGCTCACCCGTCATAGAGTGACACCAAACATGAGGCAGCATAACAAAAGTTACGTTATATATTTGGGACTATCACGGCACCGAGATATTACTCAAAAATGCAATTTGTACACGTTACCCGGACACTGTCTGGGGAGTCGGGAGTGTTCTCTTCCCAACCAACACAACACAACACGTCACACCATAATCACTAACAATTATATTTTTCATTTTCCTTCCTAATTGGAGTTAGGTAAACGAACGCTTAAATAAATTAGCTAAACGAATTGTTAAATAAAGAAGCCATGACAATAAGCCAACGTGGGGCTGGTTTAGCAGCTCAGAGAGTAGCGTTCGGCACTCTTGGAGGACTGATGCGGTGCGAGCTGGTCGTGCGTCTGGCAGCGCTGAGGTTGGTCGTGCGGCTGGCAGCGCTGAGGTTGGTCGTGCGGCTGGCAGCGCTGAGGTTGGTCGTGCGTCTGGCAGCGCTGAGGTTGGTCGTGCGGCTGGCAGCGCTGAGGTTGGTCGTGCGGCTGGCAGCGCTGAGGTTGGTCGTGCGGCTGGCAGCGCTGAGGTTGGTCGTGCGGCTGGCAGCGCTGAGGTTGGTCGTGCGTCTGGCAGCGCTGAGGTTGGTCGTGCGGCTGGCAGCGCTGAGGCTGGTCGTGCGGCTGGCAGCGCTGAGGTTGGTCGTGCGGCTGGCAGCGCTGAGGCTGGTCGTGCGGCTGGCAGCGCTGAGGCTGGTCGTGCGGCTGGCAGCGCTGAGGTTGGTCGTGCGGCTGGCAGCGCTGAGGCTGGTCGTGCGGCTGGCAGCGCTGAGGCTGGTCGTGCGGCTGGCAGCGCTGAGGCTGGTCGTGCGGCTGGCAGCGCTGAGGCTGGTCGTGCGGCTGGCAGCGCTGAGGCTGGTCGTGCGGCTGGCAGCGCTGAGGCTGGTCGTGCGGCTGGCAGCGCTGAGGCTGGTCGTGCGGCTGGCAGCGCTGAGGTTGGTCGTGCGGCTGGCAGCGCTGAGGCTGGTCGTGCGGCTGGCAGCGCTGAGGCTGGTCGTGCGGCTGGCAGCTCTGAGGCTGGTCGTGCGGCTGGCAGCGCTGAGGCTGGTCGTGCGGCTGGCAGCGCTGAGGCTGGTCGTGCGGCTGGCAGCTCTGAGGCTGGTCGTGCGGCTGGCAGCGCTGAGGTTGGTCGTGCGGCTGGCAGCGCTGAGGTTGGTCGTGCGGCTGGCAGCTCTAAGGCTGGTCGTGCGGCTGGCAGCGCTGAGGCTGGTCGTGCGGCTGGCAGCGCTGAGGCTGGTCGTGCGGCTGGCAGCGCTGAGGCTGGTCGTGGCGGCTGGCAGCGCTGAGGTTGGTCGTGCGGCTGGCAGCGCTGAGGCTGGTCGTGCGGCTGGCAGCGCTGAGGTTGGTCGTGCGGCTGGCAGCGCTGAGGCTGGTCGTGCGGCTGGCAGCGCTGAGGTGGTCGTGCGGCTGGCAGCGCTGAGGTTGGTCGTGCGGCTGGCAGCGCTGAGGCTGGTCGTGCGGCTGGCAGCGCTGAGGCTGGTCGTGCGGCTGGCAGCGCTGAGGCTGGTCGTGCGGCTGGCAGCGCTGACGAAGCACCGCCAGGAATATCTACATAATTAACAGTGACGCCTAAAGCTGTGGTGTGACCCGTGGGTGCACCAAATGTGGCACCCCTCTCCCCAACCACACCTCATGTGGCACCACTCTCCCCAACCACACCTCATGTGGCACCACTCTCCCCAACCACACCCCATGTGGCACTACTCTCCCCAACCACACCTCATGTGGCACTACTCTCCCCAACCACACCTCATGTGGCACTACTCTCCACAACCACAACCCATGTGGCACCCCTCTCCCCAACCACACCTCATGTGGCACTACTCTCCCCAACCACACCCCATGTGGCACTACTCTCCCCAACCACACCTCATGTGGCACTACTCTCCCCAACCACACCTCATGTGGTACTACTCTCCCCAACCACACATGTTAGAACATACACATACACAGATATAAATTTTCTATATATTAAGATTTCGTCAATATGTAACATGTAACAATATTAATAATGCAAGGTTATAACCGTAATAGCAAGAAGGAAGAAATCATTGCATCATGCAAAATTATATTGCAATGATCTTGCACCGGTCACATTGTGGTGCTCTCGGGATGACTTATTTCCCCAAAGTGTTGGAGTTATTTACATTCTAAGATCCTTATTCTTAGCATCCTGGCCTGGTTGATAGTGCAACGGTTTTGTGCTTTTTTGGTTCGAGTTTATCCCCCAACTGTTCTCTTTCTCTCTTTCTCTCTCTCTCTCTCTCTCTCTCTCTCTCTCTCTCTCTCTCTCTCTCTCTCTCTCTCTCTCTCTCTTCTCTCTCTCTCTCTTTGCCTCATTCTGTCTCTCAAGGTCTCTCTCTATCTCTTTCTGCCTCATTCTGTCTCTCAAGCTCTCTCCTTGCCTCATTCTCTCTCTCAACTTTTATCCCTGCTTCAATCCCTCTCTCAATCTTTCACTCTGCCTCAGTCTCTCAACTTGCCTCCCCCACCACAGTCACAAACAGACCAAGAAAAGGCAGCCGAACCTGGCGTCAGCACACGGCTGTTCCACGCCTCCTCAGCCCTAGTTCAACTGTGGCCAGTAAAGTCCCACTTGCTGCTTCTAGCCCTGGTACTCGCATGCTAACCTCAACTTGTGTTGTTGACGCAGGTAATGCGACGAGTGAGCCAATAACCTTCAAATTAATCAGTGAGTTGACGTTACCAAGCTTTACATTATACTCGCGCTTTTTGTTTCCGGCGACGGAGCTCAGTATGAGTAGTCGGCCAGTAGGGTAATAATTTAGTCAGCTTGAGTTGCGGTGTGAGGAGGGTGCAGGCTGGCTTCATCACCGACCAGGATATTTATTTCCTGTTTTGTTCCTCGTCTCTTTTCCGTTCTGGAAATTAGTCTTAGTCCTGTTTCTCTTATCCGTATGCTACATTTTTACCTATAATAGCTAACTACCCTAATTTCTCTCTCTCATTTTGTTTTACAAATATTTTAAACACATTACTTCAAAAAGCACTGGAAGGTGAAGGAGAGAGCCAGCAGTGCTGATCATCAGTACAACATCTTGCCTCTTTAGAACGGTCTCAGTTCAGGTGAGCAACTCTGGCAAGCCTGAGACCAATCACTTCTTACTTATGGGCAGGAAACGTCAGGGCGAGCGGCGTGGCCCCTCAGACCCAATATTAAAGTGGGTCTCGTACATTTTCCTATCGACCTGGACCACAGCACTCGGGAGGAGGGAGTGTGTGTATATACAAGGGCTGTGTGGCTTTCTATAACTCCTGCAAGAGTTTACGAGCTTCATTATAAGAAGTCTACGACCCAACACGATAAGTGTAAACGAGAAAGAAAAAGGTATTTTCTTTTTGTTTTAAACCGGCTTCGATATTTTGTAGTAACGTCCACAAAAGTCTACGGTCTGGACACGAATCGAATCCTAAACAGGAGCGTGCAGTCATCACGATTTTATTTATTACAGACTTTTACTGAAAACTCATAACGCTCGGAGGACGTCAGCAGCGAAGGGCTCAGAAGTATTATAACGCTCGGAGGACGTCAGCAGCGAAGGGCTCAGAAGTATTATAACGCTCGGAGGACGTCAGCAGCGAAGGGCTCAGAAGTATTATAACGCTCGGAGGACGTCAGCAGCGAAGGGCTCAGAAGTATTATAACGCTCGGAGGACGTCAGCAGCGAAGGGCTCAGAAGTATTATAACGCTCGGAGGACGTCAGCAGCGAAGGGCTCAGAAGTATTATAACGCTCGGAGGACGTCAGCAGCGAAGGGCTCAGAAGTATTATAACGCTCGGAGGACGTCAGCAGCGAAGGGCTCAGAAGTATTATAACGCTCGGAGGACGTCAGCAGCGAAGGGCTCAGAAGTATTATAACGCTCGGAGGACGTCAGCAGCGAAGGGCTCAGAAGTATTATAACGCTCGGAGGACGTCAGCAGCGAAGGGCTCAGAAGTATTATAACGCTCGGAGGACGTCAGCAGCGAAGGGCTCAGAAGTATTATAACGCTCGGAGGACGTCAGCAGCGAAGGGCTCAGAAGTATTATAACGCTCGGAGGACGTCAGCAGCGAAGGGCTCAGAAGTATTATAACGCTCGGAGGACGTCAGCAGCGAAGGGCTCAGAAGTATTATAACGCTCGGAGGACGTCAGCAGCGAAGGGCTCAGAAGTATTATAACGCTCGGAGGACGTCAGCAGCGAAGGGCTCAGAAGTATTATAACGCTCGGAGGACGTCAGCAGCGAAGGGCTCAGAAGTATTCAAGTCCCACATGACTCGAATTCGATCAAGTCGTTGAATAGGAAGGATTTCTCCCCCCCCCTCTTCCTCCCCCCATCCCCTTTGACTCTGTTGAATAGGACTCTTTCTCTATTGAATAAGAAGGATCTCTTCTTTGACTCGTTCTTATTAATCCTACTTCTATGTTCATATGCCAATCCTAGCTGTGAAGCTGGCCCCTGTCACCCTGTATCTAGCTGTGAAGCTGGCTCCTGTCACCCTGTGTCTAGCTGTGAAGCTGGCTCCTGTCACCCCGTGTCTAGCTGTGAAGCTGGCTCCTGTCATCCCGTATCTACCTGTGAAGCTGGCCCCTGTCACCCCGTATCTACCTGTGAAGGTGGCTCCTGTCATCCCGTATCTACCTGTGAAGCTGGCTCCTGTCACCCTGCATCTACCTGTGAAGGTGGCCCCTGTCACCCTGCATCTACCTGTGAAGGTGGCTCCTGTCACCCCGTGTCTAGCTGTGAAGCTGGCCCCTGTCACCCCGTGTCTAGCTGTGAAGCTGGCCCCTGTCACCCTGCATCTACCTGTGAAGGTGGCTCCTGTCACCCTGCATCTACCTGTGAAGGTGGCCCCTGTCACCCTGTCTACCCCCTGTCATCTACCTGTGAAGGTGGCCCCTGTCACCCTGCATCTACCTGTGAAGGTGGCCCCTGTCACCCTGTATCTACCTGTGAAGCTACCTGTGTATCTACCTGTGGTGGCCCCTGTACACCCTGTATCTACCTGTGAAGGTGGCTCCTGTCACCCTGTATCTACCTGTGAAGGTGGCTCCTGTCATCCCGTATCTACCTGTGAAGCTGGCCCCTGTCACCCTGCATCTACCTGTGAAGGTGGCTCCTGTCACCCTGTATCTACCTGTGAAGCTGGCCCCTGTCATCCCGTATCTACCTGTGAAGCTGGCCCCTGTCACCCTGCATCTACCTGTGAAGGTGGCTCCTGTCACCCTGTATCTACCTGTGAAGGTGGCTCCTGTCATCCCGCATCTACCTGTGAAGGTGGCCCCTGTCACCCTGCATCTACCTGTGAAGCTGGCCCCTGTCACCCTGCATCTACCTGTGAAGGTGGCTCCTGTCATCCCGTATCTACCTGTGAAGGTGGCCCCTGTCACCCTGCATCTACCTGTGAAGGTGGCTCCTGTCACCCTGTATCTACCTGTGAAGGTGGCCCCTGTCATCCCGTATCTACCTGTGAAGCTGGCTCCTGTCACCCTGTATCTACCTGTGAAGGTGGCCCCTGTCACCCTGTATCTACCTGTGAAGCTGGCCCCTGTCACCCTGTATCTACCTGTGAAGGTGGCCCCTGTCACCCTGTATCTACCTGTGAAGGTGGCTCCTGTCATCCCGTATCTACCTGTGAAGGTGGCTCCTGTCACCCTGTATCTACCTGTGAAGGTGGCCCCTGTCTCCCTGTATCTACCTGTGAAGGTGGCCCCTGTCACCCTGTATCTACCTGTGAAGGTGGCCCCTGTCACCCTGTATCTACCTGTGAAGGTGGCCCCTGTCTCCCTGTATCTACCTGTGAAGGTGGCCCCTGTCACCCTGTATCTACCTGTGAAGGTGGCCCCTGTCTCCCTGTATCTACCTGTGAAGGTGGCCCCTGTCACCCTGTATCTACCTGTGAAGGTGGCCCCTGTCACCCTGTATCTACCTGTGAAGGTGGCTCCTGTCATTCCGTATCTACCTGTGAAGGTGGCTCCTGTCACCCTGTATCTACCTGTGAAGCTGGCTCCTGTCACCCTGTGTCTAGCTGTGAAGCTGGCCCCTGTCTCCCCGTGTCTAGCAATTGGTGAACCAGTAACCCACAACACATTTAGTTAACCAATCGATTAAAATGTGTATTATGAAAGTTTTGTGCACTAAACATTCTAAGAGTTTCTGTTCAGCGTGACTCAGCACTCCACAACAGAATGATTACCATTCACAACACCAGAATTTACTATTTACGAAAGATTGTTTTACAATTCCATGTAATGTAGTGGAAGCTAGATGTTGGCTGCTGGGTGCTGGGTGTTGGGTGCTGGGTGTTGGGTGTTGGGTGTTGGGTGCTGGGTGTTGGGTGTAGGGTCCTAACAGCCGAAGCCTGGGAACACTCACAACTGAAGGAAGACATGTAATCCCATACGCACAAGTGTAAAAGCATATCAGTTAGCTAGAGGTAAACTGGTATAAGCAATACACTTTTTTATTCAGTGGCACGAAAGTTTTCCTTTCATTACCGATATAGTTTACATTTAATACCAGAAAAGTTGTGTTTGCATCCTGCGAAAGTTTAGTTTTATGCCGGAAAAGTAGTTTTAATATTACCTTGAAAGCTGCGTTCATTACCCTAACACCTTCCTTTATTACCCACAAAAACTACATTTATTGAACAGTTGTGTTTTTTCACGCAAACGTTTCATAGTTCTCGGAAAAGTTGAATTTTTTCGATAAAAGCGAAAACATGTTTATGATAAAACGTTAAATTAAATGCAGGAAAATAATTTAGCAGACAAGATAATAAATTAAATTGTTACAAATTCTTCAATTTTTATGCCGGAAATGTCTCTGAAACTACTTGCGCGAGACATTATAAACTGTAATTATATGGATATGTTTCGATGACAGGAGACGGGTACAGGAGGATATATTGTACTGAGCCACCAGTGTTGAGACGGGTACAGGAGGATATATTGTGCTGAGCCACCAGTGTTGAGACGGGTACAGGAGGATATATTGTGCTGAGCCGCCAGTGTATAGACGGGTACAGGAGGATATATTGTGCTGAGCCACCAGTGTAGAGACGGGTACAGGAGGATATATTGTACTGAGCCACCAGTGTTGAGACGGGTACAGGAGGATATATTGTGCTGAGCCGCCAGTGTATAGACGGGTACAGGAGGATATATTGTGCTGAGCCACCAGTGTAGAGACGGGTACAGGAGGATATATTGTGCTGAGCCAACAGTGTAGAGACGGGTACAGGAGGATATATTGTGCTGAGCCAACAGTGTAGAGACGGGTACAGGAGGATATATTGTGCTGAGCCAACAGTGTAGAGACGGGTACAGGAGGATATATTGTGCTGAGCCACCAGTGTAGAGACGGGTACAGGAGGATATATTGTACTGAGCCACCAGTGTTGAGACGGGTACAGGAGGATATATTGTACTGAGCCAACAGTGTAGAGACGGGTACAGGAGGATATATTGTGCTGAGCCGCCAGTGTTGAGACGGGTACAGGAGGATATATTGTGCTGAGCCACCAGTGTTGAGACGGGTACAGGAGGATATATTGTGCTGAGCCGCCAGTGTAGAGACGGGTACAGGAGGATATATTGTGCTGAGCCACCAGTGTTGAGACGGGTACAGGAGGATATATTGTGCTGAGCCGCCAGTGTAGAGACGGGTACAGGAGGATATATTGTGCTGAGCCGCCAGTGTTGAGACGGGTACAGGAGGATATATTGTGCTGAGCCGCCAGTGTAGAGACGGGTACAGGAGGATATATTGTTCTGAGCCGCCAGTGTTGAGACGGGTACAGGAGGATACCGTGCTTGACACACTCAAGGGGTCATGGAGCGTGTTAAAGCGGTGTGTTTGGCGAAAGTAAATGAGAGAGTCACATGAAGGAAGCCCTTTAATAGATATGATAAAGTATGAGCTGCCGGCAACACACACCTGCCAGAGATACGTCTTCCCACACATGACACCCTTCAACACACAACACTAACAGCAACACCTTCCCACACATCCTGCAACAGAACATTTGCACAAGGATACACTATGGGTGGAACATGAAGAAGGAAACACGAGTGGCAACTGAGCAGCGGCATGAGGCAAGAATTCAGTGTCAAAATAGCTACGAATGGATCTAGGAAGTTAAGAGGTGGAGGCAGACTCCATACACGGACTCAGATGCTGATAAGATAGAGTGCAAAGCCTTTGAGAACTTGCACATAAGTTGATTTATGAAAATTAACAAGTGTGCAAGTCCATGAGAAGTTAGGTGAGCGTATATGGACAGACCTCACCATCACCCCAACCCACTACACTCCCACTACACCTCACACCAAACCCTATTATATCCTTCAGCAACAAACTCTTTCCGTCGACTCTTGCACCACTTTTCATCCCACGAGCATCCTCTCTCAGCCCTCCCTTACCCTTAACCACTGTCTGCCACTCACAATTCATCTGCCCCATATTCCACTCCACAGCCCCATCCCCTCTAGCCCCACATCCTCCCGCGTCCTCGCCCACCCATTTCCCTAATAACCTTTCCCCACCCCCGCCCCCCTCCACTTTTGTCATTCATCCCCTCTGCCATTTACCCCCCCCCCCCCTCTGCCCAGTACCGCCCCCACGTTTCGAGCACCTCTTTTGTTGTCTCTGGACATAGCGCCAAACAAAGCTTCGTAGGCTCATACAGAGGATAACGTCAGCAGCATATTCTACACTACCAAAACTCAGAACATCATTCAGGAACGTAAATAAGGAGACATTTAGATCGCTGTCCACAGCCTACGTGAGACCGTCTTAGCGTATGCAGCCCCATTCTGAAGTCCCCATCTAAATCACACATAAAGGAAACTCAAAAAGTTCAGAAGTTTATATTGAGACTCGTTGCAGAATTGTGTGGGGTTGGGTATGAAGACTGAAGGAAATACACCTGATTACGCTATATGAGTGTAGAGGGTACACATGATAGAGACGTAGAAAATACTTAAGGCGATAGAGTGGAAAAAAGATTACATGTACACAATGAATACCAACATAACGAGAGGGAATTAGTGGAAGCTTGAGAAACATATGAGCCATTCAGATGTTAGTAAGTTCTCTTATAGTGTAAGAGTAGTGGGAAAATAGTATGAACTAAAGGAGCAGATTGTAGAAACAAATCCCATTCATAATTTTAAAAGTAAATATTATAGGGAAATAGGCTTAGTCATTGCATTGGACAATCGACGGCTAGAAATGTGGGGTCCAATAGCTAAAGCTCAATTCTGTAGTCACAAATTGGTGAATTCACACACAAACTACATTATAACGACATTGACCGAGTAAATAAACCCGGGTCTTGTAAATGACTTGAGGAAACCTCTATTGGATTTCTTGCCTCAACTTGAATTAAGCAAGTTCCTTGCTTTATAGCCAAGTTTGCTTTATATATTAATATCAAGGTAAGCAATACTTGGATCAAATTAGCTTTAACGAGAAGGGTTAAGTAAGTTTAAGTTTGTTGTGCGAAACTAATTGGAAGTTTCTTTGCTCAGTCTTAAGTTTGGAGATAAGAGGCAAAAAGTAGCTTTGTATTATTTTTAGCAATATAGGTATTATCATTAATACCTATTTAGCAATATCATAAATAACCTTATTAACAGTATTACCATTATTATCATTATTATCATTAACATTACCATTAACATTATTATCATTAACATTATTATCACTAACATTATTATCATTAACATTATTATCATTAACATTATCATTACAATCAAAATTATTGATACATCATGTTAATATGATTTCATTGTACATTTGAAGAGAAGCGTTTGAGGTAGAACTCCTGGACCATAGAGTGCTGGGGGGGGGTAATGCGTGAAGCCCTTATCGGGCTTCAGTAGAAGTCTCAAGACCTTAGAGGATTCAGTTCAAGCCCAGGTTGCACTGGTTTTATCATGTCATGGTGCAGTGGTCTAGGGCTTGTGTTTGGGAGTACCAAGCCCAACCACTTGGCCTGGACGGTAGAGCGACGGTCTCGCTTCCTGCAGATCGGCGTTCAATCCCCGACCGTCCAAGTGGTTGGGCACCATTCCTTTCCCGGTCCCATCCCAAATCCTTATCCTGGCCCCTTCCAAGTACTATATAGTCGTAATGACTTGGTGCTTTCCCCTGATAATTATCTTACCTTGGGAGTACCAGTATGTAGGTTCGAATCCTTCTCGTGGCTTCTCTTGATTTCATCATTATTGTTATTATCATTATAATCATTATCATTATTATTATCACTATTTTCATTATCATTAATATTATTCTCATTATTAATATAATTAGAATTAACAACAGTGGAGAAACTTACTATAATACAGTAGTGTATCTTTAAACTATATTTTCGGATACCATCAACATGTGTGATCCAGGTGGAGTGGACAACACTCTCAACACTACTCTTAAGAGCTTGTCTTTATGTGTGTGGCAGAGCGTCTCTGGTCACGTCCACCATCACACCTTGTTATGGTTATGCTCCCCAGAGACTCCCCCAGGGGCTCCCCAGGGGGTCCCCCAGGGGTCCCCCAGGGGGTCCCCCAGGGGCGTCCCCAGGGGCTCCCCAGGGGGTCCCCCAGGGGGTCCCCCAGGGGGCCCCCAGGGGGCCCCCAGGGGTCCCCCCAGGGCTCCCGGGCCTCCCCCAGGGCTCCCCAGGGTCCCCCAGAGGCTCCCCAAGGGGTGGCGAAACTTGTGATCAATGAAACACTGTAGTGGTTACAGATAAGTGTGGGCCGGGTACCGCGGGAACATTGTCACTCTGGACACCACAACATCTCTGCTTTATGATTTAATGAGAATTACTTAATTTAGATTAATTAAGTCGTTAATCGATCTACTTTACTAAACAATTTGTAAACCTTAACTGTCACCATAGAATCTATGGAAGTAGTCGTCTCTGATACTTGAAATATTATACACAATTATATTATTAAAATGAATCCTATGATCGAAATCCCAACAGTGGTTTGTGATGGCATTATTCCTATCAAAATTGGTTACTGGATTTCTGTGATCAACTTTTTTTCAATTACCCACGACCAGTCTCCCAGAAATGATGAATTGCAATCGTTGCAATGATCACATCAACATCAACACCCAAAATACTCTTTATGATCACCATTACCAGCGTTACCATTGTTACCTCTATCATCATTCCCATTATTACCTTCATTAACACCACTCCTGCCGTTATCATCACCAACAACAACAACATCATTAACAATGACCATCATTCTCACCATAATTATTACCGTTACTCGCGTTATTATTTCATAAAGAAAGTGAAGGTATTGTAAAGTTATTTAAACGTCTCTCATGCTCATTTGCTTTTCCAGCTTCCACCTGTGTCCTCTGTCCGGCTTTCTCTTAGTCTAAAGAGCCTGTCCTTGTCCACCTTAAATATTCCCATCGGTATCTTGTAAAATGTGACATAACCCCTCTGTTCCTTTAAACCTTAAAATTCCATGTAGCCTATGTTATGGACAAAATATGGCTAACAAGACCCTCCGAGCGCCGACACTAATTACAAGTTTGTTTTGGACTTCCAAAACACGATTACGATAAAACTTTGCCATAACAAAGACATTAATAAAGGGATAAAATAATAATAAATAAGTAAAACTAATGAGAATAATGGTATATGATTAATACGTTTGGGGTAGTGATAATAACAGCAGGAATGAGGTCATTGAAGGTAATAATGGCAGCATTTTTAAAGAAATCTCCCAACTTGTATTACATGAAATAAAACAGAATACCGGAGGGCCAATCAGCGGCAGCAGTTACCTGGTAAACAAGGCCATTACAGTGAGGTGTGACTTCAACTGGCCTGTGAATGTCGGATATAAACCAGTGTCCTCATACGGACGACTAGATGACTTCGCATTTTGTAAGATTAGTTTTGCAATATTCTCCCCTCCCTGACGGCAAGGGATGTGAGTGACCCATGATACAGGGGTGACGAGTAGAGCTGAGCCAACGACAGGAAATGTGAGGAGGTAAGCATGAATACAGGAGTGAGCAGTGAATGAGCATGAATGACGTGCGATGAGCAGTGAGCCGAGCCGCGAGGATGAGAGTGAGCGACGACCAGGGAGGCGAGCAGGCAGGATGAGAATGAGTCGGAAGCCAGACGCAGGAGTGAGAGTGAGTCGAGCCAGATCAGGGTGAGAGTGAGGAGCCACGACGCAGGGTGAGAGTGAGGAGCCAGAAGCGCAGGGGTGAGAGTGAGCGAGGCCCGAGAATGTAGCGCAACGCGGGTAGAATGACCAGAGCAGGTGGAGTGAGCACAGACGCAGGGATGAGAGTGTAGTGCGCCAGACGCAGGGGTGAGAGTGAGTGAGCTCAGACGCAGGGATA
>WNGS01033470.1:14877269-14895574 GCA_020271785.1 Procambarus virginalis | reverse complement strand
AAATATGCAAACATGACGAAGCTTTTTTTCAGTTTTGCAGTATTTAAAGTCTTTACAAATTCTTATTTGTATCTGTATTATTATTGCTGTGTTAGTGTATGGTTGCTTAATAAGTTCCTCCCTGGTAAACACTGTGAGAGTTACCCTATCCTCTCCACCTCCATATGTATATTAAACTGCAGATAAGATGTAAAGGCTTTTGGTAAATACCTTTACACAATACTTAGGAAATCCAGAAATTGTTTGTCATTAACAATTACTCATCCCAATACTTTATTCGATATATGTGAAGACTTTCCCTCCCCTCATATCTGCACTTAATAACATAATCCAAAACTGTCAAGTGTGTACACACGTCAGAGCCATTATTGGTGTTATGCGCAACACAAAAGTGAAGATCACTCAATGCTCCACAAGGCCAGAATATAGCGGAATAACACTATAATAAGCACAAACTGCCATGCTAGTCTGGCAACACTCGCCAGGTCTCTTTTGCTGTGAAAGTAATAATATTTTCACATTTTTCTGTAGTTTTTCTAGTTTTGTTTTACATTCTGTAAATTTTATTATGTTTAATTCATGAAGATGTTAACACGCGATGAATAATGTGAAAACGTATAACCACGAAGGGAAAATTAAACAAAAAATTAGTTGAGCGTTTTAGTGTAAATCAACACATTATCAAAAATATAAAAAAGGCAATTTTTACTTAAAATACTCATATGGTATTCATGTGAAAGCGAATACTCATTCGTATTTAGAGTCAAACACGCGTTTTTCTCTGAATACCCTTTATTGTCTTCGCTGAGGTTATGGGTCCCTAAAATTGCTCCTGTGGTGGTACCCCTTTACACTTAAAATATATAGGCAGGAAAAACAAAGGTGATGTATGTGGTGAAAAACATGTCTTTACAATCTTTGCTTCTTGAGTGTTTTAGTAATGCGCATCAATCTGACCTTTGACCCTAGAATGAGTACAAAGCTTGCATTACTTTACAAAGCTTGCATTATTTTACAAAGCTTGCATTACTTTACAAAGCTTGCATTACTTTACAAAGCTTGCATTACTTTACAAAGCTTGCATTACTTTACAAAGCGTATTGTAAATGCAGACTTGGATATTACATTAATTCTGTTCTTCTAAGGCTTACTGGCACTTCTCTCTCAACAAATATCAGTAGCTAAAAAACTGTATAAGGAAACCCAAACGTATTAGAGCTCTCGGTCACGGAGCCCGAAGAAAAATCTGGCATTTACATTTTGACACAACGTCTACAAACAATATATCGCCCCGTGGCGCAGCGTTCACAATGCTCACAAAATATTTTTTTTTTACTTTTAAATCTGCTAATCCTTGAGCTCTGAAACCTGCCGAGTAATCCTATTGTCACTGACGGATGAGGATTTGATGGCTCCTGGACCCTCACCCGTCATGGTCTGGCCACCACCTGGACCCTCACCCGTCATGGCCTGGCCACCACCTGGACCCTCACCCGTCATGGTCTGGCCACCACCTGGACTCTCACCCGTCATGGTCTGGCCACCACCTGGACCCTCACCCGTCATGGCCTGGCCACCACCTGGACCCTCACCCGTCATGGTCTGGCCACCACCTGGACCCTCACCCGTCATGGCCTGGCCACCACCTGGACCCTCACCCGTCATGGCCTGACGCTCACCCGTCATAGAGTGACACCAAACATGAGGCAGCATAACAAAAGTTACGTTATATATTTGGGACTATCACGGCACCGAGATATTACTCAAAAATGCAATTTGTACACGTTACCCGGACACTGTCTGGGGAGTCGGGAGTGTTCTCTCCCAACCAACACAACACAACACGTCACACCATAATCACTAACAATTATATTTTTCATTTTCCTTCCTAATTGGAGTTAGGTAAACGAACGCTTAAATAAATTAGCTAAACGAATTGTTAAATAAAGAAGCCATGACAATAAGCCAACGTGGGGCTGGTTTAGCAGCTCAGAGAGTAGCGTTCGGCACTCTTGGAGGACTGATGCGGTGCGAGCTGGTCGTGCGGCTGGCAGCGCTGAGGCTGGTCGTGCGGCTGGCAGCGCTGAGGCTGGTCGTGCGGCTGGCAGCGCTGAGGTTGGTCGTGCGGCTGGCAGCGCTGAGGCTGGTCGTGCGGCTGGCAGCTCTAAGGCTGGTCGTGCGGCTGGCAGCGCTGAGGCTGGTCGTGCGGCTGGCAGCTCTGAGGCTGGTCGTGCGGCTGGCAGCTCTAAGGCTGGTCGTGCGGCTGGCAGCGCTGAGGCTGGTCGTGCGGCTGGCAGCGCTGAGGCTGGTCGTGCGGCTGGCAGCGCTGAGGTTGGTCGTGCGGCTGGCAGCGCTGAGGCTGGTCGTGCGGCTGGCAGCGCTGAGGCTGGTCGTGCGGCTGGCAGCGCTGAGGCTGGTCGTGCGGCTGGCAGCGCTGAGGTTGGTCGTGCGGCTGGCAGCGCTGAGGCTGGTCGTGCGGCTGGCAGCGCTGAGGCTGGTCGTGCGGCTGGCAGCGCTGAGGTTGGTCGTGCGGCTGGCAGCGCTGAGGCTGGTCGTGCGGCTGGCAGCGCTGAGGTTGGTCGTGCGGCTGGCAGCGCTGAGGCTGGTCGTGCGGCTGGCAGCGCTGAGGTTGGTCGTGCGGCTGGCAGCGCTGAGGTTGTCGTGCGGCTGGCAGCGCTGAGGCTGGTCGTGCGGCTGGCAGCGCTGAGGTTGTCGTGCGGCTGGCAGCGCTGAGGCTGTCGTGCGGCTGGCAGCGCTGACGAAGCACCGCCAGGAATATCTACATAATTAACAGTGACGCCTAAAGCTGTGGTGTGACCCGTGGGTGCACCAAATGTGGCACCCCTCTCCCCACCACACCTCATGTGGCACCACTCTCCCCAACCACACCCCATGTGGCCTACTCTCCCAACCACACCTCATGTGGCACTACTCTCCCCAACCACACCTCATGTGGCACTACTCTCCCCAACCACACCTCATGTGGCACTACTCTCCCCAACCACACCCCATGTGGCACTACTCTCCCCAACCACACCCCATGTGGCACTACTCTCCCCAACCACACCTCATGTGGCACCACTCTCCCCAACCACACCCCATGTGGCACCACTCTCCCCAACCACACCTCATGTGGCACTACTCTCCCCACCACATCTCATGTGGCACTACTCTCCCAACCACACCTCATGTGGCACTACTCTCCCCAACCACACCCCATGTGGCACTACTCTCCCCAACCACACCTCATGTGGTACTACTCTCCCCAACCACACATGTTAGAACATACACATACACAGATTATTTTCTATATATTAAGATTTCGTCAATATGTAACATGTAACAATATTAATAATGCAAGGTTATAAACCGTAATAGCAAGAAGGAAGAAATCATTGCATCATGCAAAATATATATGCAATGATCTTGCACCGGGCACATTGTGGTGCTCTCGGGAGGACTTATTTCCCAAAGTGTTGGAGTTATTTACATTCTAAGATCCTTATTCTTAGCATCCTGGCCTGGTTGATAGTGCAACGGTTTTGTGCTTTTTTGGTTCGAGTTTATCCCCCAACTGTTCTCTTTCTCTCTCTCTCTCTCTCTCTCTCTCTCTCTCTCTCTCTCTCTCTCTCTCTCTCTCTCTCTCTCTCTTCTCTCTCTCTCTCTCTTGCCTCTTTCTGTCTCTCAAGGCTCTCTCTCTCTTTCTGCCTCATTCTGTCTCTCAAGCTCTCTCCTTGCCTCATTCTCTCTCTCAACTTTTATCCCTGCTTCAATCCCTCTCTCAATCTTTCACTCTGCCTCAGTCTCTCAACTTGCCTCCCCCACCACAGTCACAAACAGACCAAGAAAAGGCAGCCGAACCTGGCGTCAGCACACGGCTGTTCCACGCCTCCTCAGCCCTAGTTCAACTGTGGCCGGTAAAGTCCCACTTGCTGCTTCTAGCCCTGGTACTCGCATGCTAACCTCAACTTGTGTTGTTGACGCAGGTAATGCGACGAGTNGTTTTGTTTTGTATAAATAATGAATACACGGGCAGTAACTTTAACCTTAACCTTGTAACCTTTAACTTTTCACCATAATCTAGTTTTAAGTGAAGAGCTTGACACAAAGTCTTAATATCGTTCGCTTGAATAAAACAGGAAGACAAAAAAATAAAAGCCGACATTACGCTCCACTGTCGGAGTATTTATTTAGACAATTTAATCTGGCGGGAAGAGTTGTGATAGCGACAGAGCCGACTCCAGTGCATGAAGACAATCGTATATTAAGTTAAATAATTTATTCTTATGAACCTGAGATAAAACTTTTACGGAAAGAGAGTTTTGCTTCTGTAAAGATTTTTAAACATTTTATCATATGTATTAAATGCCATTTTAAACGCGTTATGCAGGAAAAAATATATATTAATATACTTTAAGGTAACCATCTAATAAACGAGTCAAATATTGAATAACTCCTCACTTTCATAGAAATGTTATATAACTAAAGAGAACCAGAGTTGTAAATAAATATTCGTAATTCTTGTGGCAATATATGATCTAAGCCAAACAAAAAACATATTCTATAAATGCTAAATCAACAGGGAGAGGTTTATCTGTATAGTATCTGAGTGTGGCTTGATACAGTGTTTAATGGCGACTTGTTGGATAGTGTGTGTATAAGGGAAGGTCTGTTGAGGAGAAGAGCATGCCTTGTAGTTGGGTCTTTTGTGGTGTTGTGTGTACCTTCTGGGTTGGTCTGGTACGGTACAGTGTCCTCTCTGGGTACGGGCTAATATAGTACAATGCGCGTTCTGTGTGTGAGCTGGTGTAACACACACTGGTGTGTTGTGGGTCTTGTGTAATTCAGTGTGGAGTTTTTAAAAAAGGAGTTTGGTGAAGTACGGTGCATGTTATCTTGATGGTTCCAGTTGGATACAGTACATGCATCTATTATCTTAGCCAAGAAGTGGGACGATCTTTTACGTTTGATCTTCCCCATTTTGATGGTCAATGTTAAGAGTGATCTGATTTGTTGCTGCCAGGCGGCAAGGGGCAATGAAGACCGTTATTATGAGATGCACAGAAACATAAACGGTAAACTATTCTTTCCGGTACTTAACGGTCAACATAGTAAGTACCTTGGGTACTTACACAAGCATCCCTCTCTGAAGTCACGAGTTTTCTTATCTCTTAAGTGCCCAGATAATTTGTCACAATCAAGTAGTTTTTTCTCTTTATTCTTTCTGTATAAAAAATTACAAATATTTATTAATATTCATAACGTAACATTACTGTCGGTCCTCTGGCAACACCATACAAGACCATATAAAGGTCTAATCACCTCCACATGCATCATATGGTGAAGGCCATAATTTAGGCACATAAATTATCCTGCAAATGTCCAAATTTGGCTTGCCAGGCAACAATAAACATTGTAAAGGCGGCTGCTGCCATCACTGAATCACTTGCAGCGTCTTACAAAAATAATTGAACTCAGTATAATTTATTTTGTAGATAGTAATGTATATTTATTATACAGCCAACACTGAACACTGCTTCACGTCTCTTGTGCCAACAGAGTTGCATGAAAACCTCAAAACACTGACAACGACGAACGGAAACATCGAGTTGAAATTAACCTTTCTGACGAGGATGTTTCGCCAGTAAGTGCTTCATAATTTCTAAGAGAGAAGCACAGAGCAGCTGCTGATGACAGCTGAACTGAGGTACAGGCCCGGTGACGTCACACAGTTGAACCAGTATGTTGCCATTTATATTTTGTTTGGGTTATTTTGATGAGTCATTTGATGTAACACATGAGGCTTTAATGTTTAATTATCTTTGTTCAGTGTTGATATAGATTTTGATGCAGATTCCATACAGTTTAATAGTGTTTTCTACTTTTATTATGTGGTTGGAGGCTTTAAAATATTGCTCCAGGACCGTGAGTGTGCGATGCCAGAGTTATGGGTGTTATCTACTAGGGACACACTCACACACACACACACACACACACACACACACACACACACACACACACACACCACACACACACACACACACACATTTTCACACACATAACAGCATTTAGGAACCTGTGTAAGGAATCATTCAGAATCTTGTACACCACATAAGTAAGACCAATCCTGGAGTATGCAGCCCCAGCATGGAGCCCGTGCCTTGTCAAGCACAAGACGAAGCTGGAAAAAGTCCAAAGGTATGCCACTAGACTAGTCCCAGAACTAAGAGGCATGAGTTACGAGGAAAGGCTGCGGGAAATGCACCATACGACACTGGAAGACAGAAGAGTAAGGGGAGACATGATCATAACCTACAAAATTTTTCAAGGGGAATCGACCGGGTAAACAAGGACAAACTATTCAACACTGGTGGGACGTGACCAAGGGACACAGGTGGAAACTGAGTACCCACATGAGCCACAGAGACGTTAGAAGGAACTTTTTCAGTGTCAGAGTAGTTAACAGATGGAATGCATTAGGCAGTGATGTGGTGGAGGCTGACTCCATACACAGTTTCAAATGTAGATATGATAGAGCCCAGTAGGCTCAGGAACCTGTACACCAGTTGATTGACAGTTGAGAGGCGGGACCAAAGAGCCAAAGCTCAACCCCCGCAAGCACAAATAGATGAGTACAAATAGGTGAGTACACACACACACACATAGAGGAAGCAGCCCGAAACAGCTGTCTAACTCACAGGTACCTATTTACCGCTAGATTAACAGGATCATCAGGGTGAAAGAAACTCTGCCCAATTGTTTCTGCCATCGCCGGAAATCGATCCCCCGGACCCTAGGATTACGAATTCCGACCTCTGTCCACTCAACCACCAGGCCCCCCATATAGTGGCATGTGTGTACTTACCTTGTTGTACTTAACTAGTTGTGCTTGCGGGGTTGAGCTCTGGCTCTTTGGTCCAGCCTCTCAACCGTCAATCAACTGAGCGTGTATAGTGGCAGGTGTGTTAGCATGGAGGATTTGTGGTGGAGGTTGTGTTATGGTGGTGGATGTGTGGTGGAAGGTGTGTGGTGTCGGGTGCGGGGGGGGGGGTCTGGCGTGAGGAGTGGAGGAAGGAGAGTTAGGGAGGAAGAGGGGAGAGTATAGGAGATACGGAGGAATGAGGAAGGCAGCGAGGGAGGCCGAGAGGGAGGGAGGCCGCCAGGGAGGGAGCGTGGAGAAGGGTAAAGTCTTAGAGCCAGTGTTCCGTCAGAGCCAATAAACGCGACTAATGGGTTTGTCGCGTCTCCTTTCCGTCCACCTGCAGGCTCCCGCCTACCCCCGCCCCCCCCCCACCCCCACCCTCACGCTGACCACAGACCCTCACCTCACTAGCCACTGTCCCCTCTCACACTGGCCACTGTCCCCTCTCACACTGGCCACTGTCCCCTCTCACACTGGCCACTGTCCCCTCTCACACTGGCAAGAGACTCCTCACCATACTAGAAACAGACCTCCCTATTATACTAGTTACAGACCCCTCACAGTGGTCACCACTACCTTAATACGGGCCACACACCGCCCCTCACAGTGGTCACAACTATCTTAACACGGGCCACACACCGCCCCTCACAGTGGTCACAACTATCTTAACACGGGCCACACACCGCCCCTCACAGTGGTCACAACTATCTTAACACGGGCCACACACCGCCCCATCAACAGACATCAAGACTGCAATCAGTTATTAATCATCATCTTCCAGTAACCTAACCTCAACTGTCATCCACCAGTCACTTGATATGAACCATCATCTACCAGCACGCAGATATCAACCATCATCTACCAGCACGCAGATATCAACCATCATCTACCAGCACGCAGATATCAACCATCATCTACCAGCACGCAGATATCAACCATCATCTACCAGCACGCAGATATCAACCATCATCTACCAGCACGCGGATATCAACCATCATCTACCAGACTCCTGGCATCAACCCTTATCCACCAGTCCTGACATCAACCATTATCTACCAGCCTCCTAACATCAACCATCAACCACCACCCATCTGACATTAAATCATCACCCACCTGACATTAAATCATCACCCACCTGACATCAGTCATACACACTACTCCACTATCCATCACGACACACCACTGTCCATACACACTATCCATCACGACACACCACTGTCCATACACACTATCCATCACGACACACCACTGTCCATACACACTATCCATCACGACACACCACTATCCATACACACTATCCATCACGACACACCACTATCCATACACACTATCCATCACGACACACCACTATCCATACACACTATCCATCATGACACACCACTATCCATACACACTATCCATCACGACATTTAAAAATCATTCATCAATTAAATACATCCCAACTCTCACTCCCATAAGTCATAATCCTTGTGATTTATAACAGCAAATTCAGGCGATGCAAATCGTTGTATATAAAACATGAATGCAAATTACATGTCGATATAATTATTAATGTTTTGGCAATGTTGGATGATCCTGGGAATGTTAGTAAAACACTTTAATTATTTAATTGTTAAATCAAATGGTAATTTATTTCTGACAAATTGATTCTAGTAAACTCTTTATGTGGTAAACGTAACCCCTGAAGAACAAGCCCTTGTAAACTAGCCGTAGTAAAATAGCCCAAACAACCAAACTATAGTAAACTACGGGTTATAAGGAGAATGTTAACAAGCGAAGCAATAATTAGCTTCCTCCATGGACTCCATCGACGGTCTGGACGGTCTGCTACTTCGCCAGAACCACCTCAATATTATTGCTGAAGTTCTCGCTGAACGACTGTTTCCGTGAGCATGTAGACAGACCAACAGACACACTGCCAGGTGGACGGTGCTGGTGACTCCCTTGTACCTCCGGCCACCACTGCCTCCCTCCCGATGGTTACCGTATATTATTTATATGGCTTAACACCTAACAGGACGGAGTGGACGGGTGAGCATATATGACTGTTGTTCACTCAAACTTCAACCTATTCATACTTATTCTGTTTTTTAGTTTGTTAACCATTTTCAAAACCACCCAGCATATGGCCTCGAGTACCAGAGGTTCCAACTGTCCTAAAGTCCTCTAAGGTGGACTAGCATCAGTAAAGCTTGCTGAGGTAGTTAACAAATATAATTTTATATCGCTAGCTACGCCTGCATATATGGAGGTGTAGCTAGCGCTAGTAAATATTACTGAGTGAGACGCTCACTGAACGAACGTGTGTAAACTAGTAAGGCATGAACACATTCTAGTAAATCTATACAATAATTAGTTGACTAAATAATGTAATTGTAAATGAATTGATTTTCCTGTTATTGCTTCAAGTAACGTCCCAAGAGCCGATGGATATGAAATAGTTATTCAAAATATTATCAGTTTCTTCTTCATTATCAAGTATATGATCAAACTTTATATCAAAGACACCGTATTTTCCACGACCTTTAAAAGATATAATTGGAATAGTACTTGAGGGTGTTCTTAACTATCATTACTAACCTAATCTCATTAGTTCTCTTTCTTAGTTTTAACTTTTTTCTTCATATTTAACATTAATTTCACATCCAGACAGAAAAAGAACAATTGAGATAGAAAACAGAAACAGGACGAATGAAAGAAGAAGAAAAAATTATGAACACTGAATTTTAAACAGAAGAAAAACTATTTTACATATATAATTTATACAGAACTAAGTTTACATACAGTTTACATACAGTTAAATACAGTTTAAAACACAGTTGTGAAAAGTATCATGAGCTCTCACTCACCATTCACACCCTTTCCCCTCTCCTGCTGTCTTATCTCATTTGTCGCCTCTTTACCGGCCAGAAACGAATATACTAAAAGAGTCTTTGTGACATCCGCGGGTATATGGTAAAATAAAATAGTTCTGTATAAATTATATATGTAAAATAAGTCAGATAAAAAGTCCAAGTGATAACATCAACATTATTAAGAGCTTCTGGCCGGTAATCGAACCCGAGAGGGAACAGAGGCTTCTGGTCAACCTGTCAGAAATCTACACACAAGCCCCATACGATCGTTAAGTTAGGTTAACTTATGTTAGGTTAAGTTAATTGACGAATGGTTTGACTATATCTTGTTATGTGGACGCAAAGGTCTTATAATAATTGTGCGACGAGTTAGTGTGTGACGATTTGGGAGTCTGAAGAGATGACTAACCCTGGGTCAGATGTGGATGGGTCAGGTCGACCACAAGTGCTCCCGCGGGGACCCAGATGCTCTAGACTCTAACCTGACCCAACTAGAGGTCCGTAGGGTCGCGTTTCATGTTTTGTGTCCAGCTCCATGTAATGTCATCCACCCCTCACCCCACACTCCCTCCTCGTCCCCACCACATACCAATAGCCATATATATATATATATATATATATATATATATATATATATATATATATATATATATATATATATATATATATATATTTTATTATAGGCGGAAAAACCACATGTGAAAAATATAGAAGGCTTAACGCGTTTTCGGCTTAATTCGCCTTCATCAGAGCAAAGTAGAAGTTGGCTTCATTCTACTTTACTCTGATGAAGGCGAATTAAGCCGAAAACGCATTAAGCATTCTCTATTTTTCACATGTGATTTTTCCGCATACTTGGATCAGTGTTTTTGTGATCGTTGTTGCATATTATTATTATTATTATTATATATATATATATATATATATATATATATATATATATATATATATATATATATATATATGCATACATATATTGTTTACATATATTCTGTATACTATAGATATATTATATGGGGAGTATAGTATTATTTTCTATATTTCAAAATTGTAATAATATTCTACCCACTATAGTATAGTCCGCACTATACTATAAAAAACACACGACACTGTGGAGAAGTCTTCTTTGTTTTATAGTAAATGATTGTCTCACTCTACGTAAATGTAGATGAGAATGAGAAAGAGAATGAGATAGAGAAAGAGAGGGAGATAGAGAAAGGCAGGAGAAAATGTCTGGATGCCGACAGCGTCCGTCAGTAATTTGATTTATCATAATATTCATTAGGGATCGATGGTGTAATCTGATAGCCAGCCGGGCTCTCACCCACCTTCCCTACCCTGCCACCACCAGCCTCCCCTACCCTGCCACCACCACCCTCCCCTACCCTGCCACCACCAGCCTCCCTACCCTGCCACCACCAGCCTCCCCTACCCTGCCACCACCAGCCTCCCCTACCCTGCCACCACCAGCCTCCCCTACCTGCCACCACCAGCCTCCCCTACCCTGCCACCACCAGCCTCCCTACCCTGCCACCACCAGCCTCCCCTACCCTGCCACCACCAGCCTCCCCTACCCTGCCACCACCAGCCCCCCTACCCTGCCACCACCAGCCTCCCCTACCCTGCCACCACCAGCCTCCCCTACCCTGCCACCACCAGCCTCCCCTACCCTGCCACCACCAGCCTCCCCTACCTGCCACCACCAGCCTCCCTACCCTGCCACCACCACCTCCCCTACCCTGCCACCCCCCCCCAACAGCCTCCCCTACCCTGCCACCACCAGCCTCCCCTACCCTGCCACCACCAGCCTCCCCTACCCTGCCACCACCAGCCTCCCCTACCCTGCCACCACCAGCCTCCCTACCCTGCCACCACCAGCCTCCCCTACCCTGCCACCACCAGCCTCCCCTACCCTGCCACCACCAGCCTCCCTACCCTGCCACCACAGCCTCCCCTACCCTGCCACCACCAGCCTCCCTACCCTGCCACCACCAGCCTCCCCTACCCTGCCACCACCAGCCTCCCCTACCCTGCCACCACCAGCCTCCCCTACCCTGCCACCACCAGCCTCCCCTACCCTGCCACCACCAGCCTCCCCTACCCTGCCACCACCAGCCTCCCCTACCCTGCCACACCAGCCTCCCCTACCCTGCCACCACCAGCCTCCCCTACCCTGCCACCACCAGCCTCCCCTACCCTGCCACCACCAGCCTCCCCTACCCTGCCACCACAGCCTCCCGAACCCTCCCCTACCCAGACCACACCCAGCCCTGATCCACCACCACCCCCCCCCCTACCCTGCCACCACCAGCCTCCCCTACCCTGCCACCACCAGCCTCCCCTACCCTGCCACCACCAGCCTCCCCTACCCTGCCACCACCAGCCTCCCCTACCCTGCCACCACCAGCCTCCCCTACCCTGCCACCACCACCCTCCCCTACCCTGCCACCACCAGCCTGTACTATATGTCTTTTGTATTACTATCCAATGTATTATTATATATCAATTAACATGATGTTAAGTGACGTGGGCTACTACTGGTTGATGGATATTGCAATACTTTGCATTGTGAGGATATATACTATATATCCTCACAATGGTGGTGGCAGGGCTATGAGATCATGCTCTGTTATATTATACTTGTATCATTGTTTCAACTATGTATTGATGAATATTGTGTTAGAGAAGAGTGCTAACGCTGAGCCGGACGACTAGGCTAAATTCATTTGAATCCTCCCATCCCCCCCCCCAACCCCCATTTTGCTTGCCTACCGAGATTAAGTATTGAAAAGTCGAGTGGATTGGAATTATCTGCTTGAATCTTATTATTTCATCATTGTGTGCTTATATGCTTATACCATTTTATATTGTGAGTTGTATACTGTGATGCTCATTTACATCTGTGAATGCTCAAAGCTTTATTGACTTGTAATTTTAGTTATATGAGTTAAAATGTTTGAAAGCGAACTTTACGGTTGTGTTGCAGTGTTGGCACCGGTGCGTCAAGGTCAGTGGTCTGTAGAGTTTGGTTGAGGACGGACGCACGTCGGTCCCACTCCAGGTGTCTGTAATTTTATTGGTCTACGGACCCTGTAATCATATTGATGTAAACTGAGAGTACTATATGAAGATGGATCAGGACCAATACGATTGTTCACCTTTATTAGAACGTTTGTGGAACAGGTGGTTATCTTGAGGTTATCTTGAGATGATTTGGGGGCTTTTTTAGTGTCCCCGCGCCCTGGTCCTCGACCAGGCCTCCACCCCCAGGAAGCAGCCCGTGACAGCTGACTAACACCCAGGTACCTATTTTACTGCTAGGTAACAGGGGCATAGGGTGAAAGAAACTCTGCCTATTGTTTCTCGCCGGCGCCTGGGATCGAACCCAGGACCACACGATCACAAGTCCAGCGTGCTGTCCGCTCGGCCGACCGGCTCCCTCGGTGGTAGGTGACTTTATTTTGTGTAAGCAGTTTTCTGACTGCAGGGACGCACCTTGGCCCGTCCGTCATTGGGTGTAGAGTGGTGGGTGGCTGAGGACTTTACCGTGATATTGAGGATCCTTATTGAGACTTGACTCCTGCCCCACTTAACTGATGATGTGTCCCCTCCATACTGTGTTCATGACCAGAGATCATGCCAGGAACTAGTGTCCCACTGCGCTAGGTTGGAGCCACTAGTGTCAGCTAGCCCTTTGATTGATATACTTGTGATTATTGATCCTGTAGAACAGTTGAGTTATGCAACTGTGATTTTGTTCAGGGTGAACATATGAGGACTGTTATGGTCATTTTGTTCTTGAGGAACAGTTGTTTACATATATATGTATTATAGTGTTATGCATGTAATTGTGCCCCAGTAAACTGGTAACTTTTTATTAAGCTTTCCATAACCCCTAGACAATATTATTGTAGGCCAGGTGGCTCTTTTGTGACTTCTGGAAGATTCTACGTCGCCAGCGATGCTGTGGGTAAAGCAGACACGACACCTGCCACCACCAGCCTCCCCCCTCCTGCCACCACCAGCCTCCCCCCTCCTGCCACCACCAGCCTCCCTCTCCTGCCACCACCTCCCTCTTGTGCTCTGCCACCACCGACCGTCCTTGTCATTCCACCACCCATTCTATTCCTATTCCTCAGTTGAAACAGGAGTCGGTCAGCCAGTCGTATTAGACATGAAAGCAAGTCTTGTCAGTAAGCTACTTCTGATTTGTCAGTCAATCATTTCCCACATGTCCATTGCAAGAGCAGGCCGGGCAGGTAGCATCATCCTCACAGCAACACTCGTCAGTAACACCAAGGATGAAATGAATGCTGAATGTCAATGCGAATAATATATCTAATTTTCCTATAAAGAACATATTTTGCGTCATTAAAAGTATTATCTGAGCACGTGCCTCACGTGCTGCTCAGCATCAGCTGGTCTCTGGATCACGTGCTGCACAGCATCAGCTGGTCTCTGGATCACGTGCTGCTCAGCATCAGCTGGTCTCTGGATCACGTGCTGCACAGCATCAGCTGATCTATGGATCACGTGCTGCTCAGCATCAGCTGGTCTCTGGATCACGTGCTGCTCAGCATCAGCTGGTCTCTGGATCACGTGCTGCTCAGCATCAGCTGGTCTCTGGATCACGTGCTGCTCAGCATCAGCTGGTCTCTGGATCACGTGCTGCTCAGCATCAGCTGGTCTCTGGATCACGTGCTGCTCAGCATCAGCTGGTCTCTGGATCACGTGCTGCTCAGCATCAGCTGGTCTCTGGATCACGTGCTGCACAGCATCAGCTGGTCTCTGGATCACGTGCTGCTCAGCATCAGCTGGTCTCTGGATCACGTGCTGCACAGCATCAGCTGATCTATGGATCACGTGCTGCTCAGCATCAGCTGGTCTCTGGATCACGTGCTGCTCAGCATCAGCTGGTCTCTGGATCACGTGCTGCTCAGCATCAGCTGGTCTCTGGATCACGTGCTGCTCAGCATCAGCTGGTCTCTGGATCACGTGCTGCTCAGCATCAGCTGGTCTCTGGATCACGTGCTGCTCAGCATCAGCTGGTCTCTGGATCACGTGCTGCTCAGCATCAGCTGGTCTCTGGATCACGTGCTGCTCAGCATCAGCTGATCTATGGATCACGTGCTGCTCAGCATCAGCTGGTCTCTGGATCACGTGCTGCTCAGCATCAGCTGGTCTCTGGATCACGTGCTGCTCAGCATCAGCTGGTCTCTGGATCACGTGCTGCTCAGCATCAGCTGGTCTCTGGATCACGTGCTGCTCAGCATCAGCTGGTCTCTGGATCACGTGCTGCTCAGCATCAGCTGGTCTCTGGATCACGTGCTGCTCAGCATCAGCTGGTCTCTGGATCACGTGCTGCTCAGCATCAGCTGGTCTCTGGATCACGTGCTGCACAGCATCAGCTGGTCTCTGGATCACGTGCTGCACAGCATCAGCTGGTCTCTGGATCACGTGCTGCTCAGCATCAGCTGGTCTCTGGATCACGTGCTGCTCAGCATCAGCTGATCTATGTGTCACGTGCTGCTCAGCATCAGCTGGTCTCTGGATCACGTGCTGCTCAGCATCAGCTGGTCTCTGGATCACGTGCTGCTCAGCATCAGCTGGTCTCTGGATCACGTGCTGCACAGCATCAGCTGGTCTCTGGATCACGTGCTGCTCAGCATCAGCTGGTCTCTGGATCACGTGCTGCTCAGCATCAGCTGGTCTCTGGATCACGTGCTGCACAGCATCAGCTGGTCTCTGGATCACGTGCTGCTCAGCATCAGCTGGTCTCTGGATCACGTGCTGCTCAGCATCAGCTGGTCTCTGGATCACGTGCTGCTCAGCATCAGCTGGTCTCTGGATCACGTGCTGCTCAGCATCAGCTGGTCTCTGGATCACGTGCTGCACAGCATCAGCTGGTCTCTGGATCACGTGCTGCTCAGCATCAGCTGGTCTCTGGATCACGTGCTGCTCAGCATCAGCTGGTCTCTGGATCACGTGCTGCACAGCATCAGCTGGTCTCTGGATCACGTGCTGCTCAGCATCAGCTGGTCTCTGGATCACGTGCTGCACAGCATCAGCTGATCTATGGATCACGTGCTGCTCAGCATCAGCTGGTCTCTGGATCACGTGCTGCTCAGCATCAGCTGGTCTCCAACGGAAATTGAACTATCGGCAATTTTGATTAATTCTCAAAAAACTGGCCAGCTGCTCCATCCCTTGCGACACTGAGTCAGTGGTGGGGGCCACTGAGTCAGTGGTGGGGGCCACTGAGTCAGTGGTGGGGGCCACTGAGTCAGTGGTGGGGGCCACTGAGTCAGTGGTGGGGGCCACTGAGTCAGTGGTGGGGGCCACTGAGTCAGTGGTGGGGGCCACTGAGTCAGTGGTGGGGGCCACTGAGTCAGTGGTGGGGGCCACTGAGTCAGTGGTGGGGGCCACTGAGTCAGTGGTGGGGGCCACTGAGTCAGTGGTGGGGGCCACTGAGTCAGTGGTGGAGCCACAGAACGCCAGGGTTGGTATACTCTTAGATAGTTACACGACCTGACCTCCCACCACCGGCTAGACGCCCAGATGGTAAACAAACATAAACATAATCATTCATGAGTCAGATACGTGATTCATAATGGGACACACATACAATGGTGTGTCTGATCATGTCCGTGTGGCATGGTCTGCGTTAAACAGTTTAGAATAAACCCGGCCGGCCTGCCCAGAGCGTGTTGAGCAAGATCTTCACCCACAAAGGAGCTCAAACATGCTGCTGAAAACCCACCTGTGTCCCTCACTCTGGCTCGTGGACGTCAGAATAACAGGGAGGCGAGAACTTGTGCAGCGCTCATTAGGGAGGTCCCGTGCTCCAGCGATACCAAGCATCAGTAAGTTATGAGGAGGGAACCTGCTCCCGTCTCCAGGGGTCCAGGGGAGGGAGGGAAGCTGGTCCCGTGTCCAGGGGTCCAGGGGAGGGAACCTGCTCCCGTGTCCAGGGGTCCAGGGGAGGGAACCTGCTCCCGTGTCCAAGGGTCCAGGGGAGGGAGGGAACCTGCTCCCGTGTCCAGGGGTCCAGGGGAGGGAACCTGCTCCCGTGTCCAGGGGAGGGAGGGAAGCTGGTCCCGTGTCCAGGGGAGGGAGGGAAGCTGGTCCCGTGTCCAGGGGAGGGAGGGAAGCTGGTCCCGTGTCCAGGGGAGGAAGGGAAGCTAGTCCCGTGTCCAGAGGAGGGAGGGAAGCTGGTCCCGTGTCCAGGGGACGGAGGGAAGCTGGTCCCGTGTCCAGGGGAGGGAGGGAAGCTAGTCCCGTGTCCAGAGGAGGGAGGGAAGCTGGTCCCGTGTCCAGGGGAGGGAGGGAAGCTGGTCCCGAGTATTGCAGGAGGGAGGGAACCTGGCCGCATATATTAACGGGGAAAGGGAGGGATAATATTTTCCACTACTATTTTCCATCATTATTTTCACTTTTATTTCCACTGTTAACCATATTATAATATTGACTGTTTTCAAGTTGTTTACAGATGGTAGTTGTGGTGAGACTTACTGATTTGTGAGACTTTATTTCAATTGATGTCAAATTGACCGATATTTACGAAATATGCAAAACATGACGAAGCTTTTTTTCAGTTTTGCAGTATTTAAAGTCTTTACAAATTCTTATTTGTATCTGTATTATTATTGGCTGTGTTAGTGTATGGTTGCTTAATAAGTTCCTCCCTGGTAAACACTGTGAGAGTTACCCTATCCTCTCCACCTCCATATGTATATTAAACTGCAGATAAGATGTAAAGGCTTTTGGTAAATACCTTTACACAATACTTAGGAAATCCAGAAATTGTTTGTCATTAACAATACTCATCCCAATACTTTATTCGATATATGTGAAGACTTTCCCTCCCTCATATCTGCACTTAATAACATAATCCAAAACTGTCAAGTGTGTACACACGTCAGAGCCATTATGGTGTTATGCGCAACACAAAAGTGAAGATCACTCAATGCTCCACAAGGCCAGAATATAGCGGAATAACACTATAATAAGCACAAACTGCCATGCTAGTCTGGCAACACTCGCCAGGTCTCTTTTGCTGTGAAAGTAATATTTTTCACATTTTTCTGTAGTTTTTCTAGTTTTGTTTTACATCTGTAAATTTTATTATGTTTAATTCATGAAGATGTTAACACGCGATGAATAATGTGAAAACGTATAACCACGAAGGGAAAATTAAACAAAAAATTAGTTGAGCGTTTTAGTGTAAATCAACACATTATCAAAAATATAAAAAAGGCAATTTTTACTTAAAATACTCATATGGTATTCATGTGAAAGCGAATACTCATTCGTATTTAGAGTCAAACACGCGTTTTTCTCTGAATACCCTTTATTGTCTTCGCTGAGGTTATGGGTCCCTAAAATTGCTCCTGTGGTGGTACCCCTTTACACTTAAAATATATAGGCAGGAAAAACAAGGTGATGTATGTGGTGAAAAACATGTCTTTACAATCTTTGCTTCTTGAGTGTTTTAGTAATGCGCATCAATCTGACCTTTGACCTAGAAT
>WNGS01033470.1:14818708-14842611 GCA_020271785.1 Procambarus virginalis | reverse complement strand
GTCACCACCACACCACCAACCCACACGCTGCCAGCTGTGGCCTGGCCAGCTGCCCACCACCACACTGTGGGTCACCACCACACCACCAACCCACACGCTGCCAGCTGTGGCCTGGCCAGCTGCCCCACCACCACACTGTGGGTCACCACCACACCACCAACCCACACGCTGCCAGCTGTGGCCTGGCCAGCTGCCCACCACCACACTGTGGGTCACACCACACCACCAACCCACACGCTGCCAGCTGTGGCCTGGCCAGCTGCCCACCACCACACTGTGGGTCACCACCACACCACCAACCCACACGCTGCCAGCTGTGGCCTGGCCAGCTGCCCACCACCACACTGTGGGTCACCACCACACCACCAACCCACACGCTGCCAGCTGTGGCCTGGCCAGCTGCCCACCACCACACTGTGGGTCACCACCACACCACCAACCCACACGCTGCCAGCTGTGGCCTGGCCAGCTGCCCACCCCACACTGTGGGTCACCACCACACAACCAACCCACACGCTGCCAGCTGTGGCCTGGCCAGCTGCCCACCACCACACTGTGGGTCACCACCACACCACCAACCCACACGCTGCCAGCTGTGGCCTGGCCAGCTGCCCACCACCACACTGTGGGTCGCCACCACACCACCAACCCACACACTCCATTACTTGGCCTAGAAGCCACCCACAACACACCATGTGTGTCCCGGCTGGACGGGACACACTTGATTTGGTCGACTTGTCGGTTTGGTCGACTGGTCGGCACCAAAGGGCTCAGCACCCGGCTGGTCGGGCCCCCAGGGCTCAGAACCCAGCTGGTCGGGCCCCAGGGCTCAGCATCCGGTTGGTCGGGCCCCAAAGGGCTCAGCACACACAGTCAGCAGAGAGGCAATAGGTCACCTGCGGCCGAGGCACCGCCCTCCTCCTCCTCTCACTCGCTGCACAACAATCAACTAATGGCTGCCCGTTCTTCAACATTCCAAAACGTTAAAACTTGTAACATTTATTGCAAGACAATTCAACAATCAGCTAATGACAAATTCTGCAACTAAGGGTAAAATATCAAGGAACAATAAACAAAAAAGATTGCAAGCTTGGTGAAACAAATTACAAGAGCAGAGAAGCTAAAGTTACACTGAGTATTGCCAGAGCTGCAGCTGCTGTCATTGTGCTCTTGGAGACTAACAAGTTACTACCATAATTTCCGGTGTTTTTATCTTACTAACACGAGCAATTGCTAAGTTCTCTGACTTTATGAAAATCTGTCATTCATCATATTAGAGGAAAAGGTTCAAATTTGCCAATATATATCTTTATAGTAAGTTGCAAGATGCCTTGCTGCTAACAGAGCTGTCCTTCCTCTTGTTGCACCAGTCACAGTGGTCACCAGTCACAGTGGTCACCAGTCACAGTGGTCACCAGTCACAGTGGTCACCACCCACAGTGGTCACCACCCACAGTGGTCCCAGTCACAGTGGTCCCAGTCACAGTGGTCACTGTCACAGTAGTCACCAGTCACAGTGGTCACCAGTCCAGTGGTCACCAGTCACAGTGGTCACCACCCACGTGGTCACCACCCCACAGTGGTCAACCAGTCACAGTGGTCACCAGTCACAGTGGTCACCAGTCACAGTGGTCACCACCCACAGTGGTCACCAACCCACAGTGGTCACCACCCCAGTGGTCACCACCCACAGTGGGTCACCAGTCCACAGTGGTCACCAGTCCACAGTGGTCACCACCCACAGTGGTCACCACCCACTTGGTCACCACCCACAGTGGTCCCAGTCACAGTGGTCACCAGTCCCAGTGGTCACCACCCACAGTTGGTCACCACCCACAGTGGTCACCAGTCACACTGGTCACCAGTCACAGTGGTCACCAGTCACAGTGGTCACCAGTCAGTGGTCACCAGTCACCAGTGGTCACCACCCACAGTGGTCACCACCCACAGTGGTCACCACCCACAGTGGTCACCACCCAGTGGTCACCACCCACATGGTGCCACCAGTCACAGTGGTCACCAGTCACAGTGGTCACCAGTCCACAGTGGTCACCAGTCACAGTGGTCACTACTGCTGTACTCACCTAGTTGTGCTTGTGGGGGTTGAGTTCTGGCTCTTTGGTCCCGCCTCTCAACCGTCAATCTACTGGTGTACAGATTACTGAGCCTATTAGGCTCTATCATATCAACATTTTAAACTGTATGGAGTCACTTCCTAGTGCATCGTTTATTACTACTCTGACGCAGAAAAAGTTCTTTCCAGTCCTTGTGGCTCATTTGGGTACTTAGTTTCCACCTGCGGCCCTTGTTCGCGTACCACCCGTGCTAAATAATCTGCTCTTATCTACCATGTCAATTCACCTGAGAATTTTGTATGTGGTGATCATGTCTCCCCAAGGTCTTCTGTCATCCAGCGACTTGGAGTGCAATTCACGTAGTCTTTCCTCGTAACACATACCAGTTCTGGGGACTAGTTTAGTTTAAATGTATGAACCTTCTCCACCTTTGGCTTATGTTTGACTAAGTATGGAATTATGTTGGGGCCGCATACTCAAGGATTGGTCTCATTTTTGTGGTATACAAAGTTCTGAATGATTCCTTACACAAGTTTCTACAGGCCGTTCTGATGTTAGCCAGCCTTGCATACGCCGCTCATGATATATTTTGTGTGTGATCCAGGGACATGTTCGGCGTGATATCAACTTCAAGATCTTTGTCTTTGTCCGTTTCGTGGAGGACTTCGTAGATGTGGAGGTCCTACTCCACACCTACTGTACGTCCACCCTACCCTCTCTCACTCACTCACTCTCTCTCTCTCTCTCTCTCTCTCTCTCTCTCTCTCTCTCTCTCTCTCTCTCTCTCTCTCTCTCCTCGCTCCTCCGTCAGCCATTGTAACTCTGCAGCTTTAATTCTTATTTTCACACCACTCTCGGGATCAAGAGCCTCCCGTTCATCCTCGCCCACACTCTCCTCTCCCACGCCCACACTCTCCTCTCCCTCGCCCACACTCTCCTCTCCCACGCCCACACTCTCCTCTCCCACGCCCACACTCTCCTCTCCCTCGCCCACACTCTCCTCTCCCTCACCCACACTCTCCTCTCCCACGCCCACACTCTCCTCTCCCACGCCCACACTCTCCTCTCCCTCGCCCACACTCTCCTCTCCCTCACCCACACTCTCCTCTCCCTCACCCACACTCTCCTCTCCCACGCCCACACTCTCCTCTCCCACGCCCACACTCTCCTCTCCCTCACCCACACCACATATGAATATAGAAGACAACTTGGTATACCAGCTTGTCATACTTCACAGACGGATCAGTAGACCAGCAGAGACAAGAGTCTGGAGCAGCAGTTAAGGCAGGAAATTCGGTAGTTACTTGGGTCCTCTCAAACAAGTGTTCAACTTTACAGAGATGCTGGCCATTCATAAGGCTTAGGTAAATGCTTAGAGATAACGAGAACTGCCATGAAAACCTTGCAACACGAACCCTTACATGACAGCATGTGTGTGACCACACATGTATAAAGCATTAATGCAAACTATCAAACGTCAAGATCGTTGAAAATTTATCACCTGGTTACCAAGTCATGCAGGAATTCCAGGGAATGACATTGTAGATGAAGAAGCAACACTTGCAACTAAGAGGAGGAATGCAGACATTTATATATCACAGAGTCTAGAACATATTAAAAGAGTAATTAAAGACTGAGCCAAGCAGAAGATGTACAGTGACCATTATGCAACAGCTGCAACATCAGGATGTGTAAGTTGGTACAAGAATTCAACCAACTATTAACCTCTTATTTTGATGAAGGAACAATTAACAAAGACAGAAGTGCACTTACACCTCTTCAGGCTTGGATACCCATGTGCATGAGCAACGGGCTCGAGAGAAAGAGAGGTATTGCATTGATCAGCACTGTGGAGGCCAGCCCGACACAGCACTGTGGAGGCCAGCCCGACACAGCACTGTGGAGGCCACCCCGACACAGCACTGTGGAGGCCACCCCGACACAGCACTGTGGAGGCCAGCCCGACACAGCACTGTGGAGGCCAGCCCGACACAGCACTGTGGAGGCCAGCCCGACACAGCACTGTGGAGGCCAGCCCGACACAGCACTGTGGAGGCCAGCCCGACACAGCACTGTGGAGGCCACCCCGACACAGCACTGTGGAGGCCACCCCGACACAGCACTGTGGAGGCCAGCCCGACACAGCACTGTGGAGGCCAGCCCGACACAGCACTGTGGAGGCCAGCCCGACACAGCACTGTGGAGGCCAGCCCGACACAGCACTGTGGAGGCCAGCCCGACACAGCACTGTGGAGGCCAGCCCGACACAGCACTGTGGAGGCCACCCCGACACAGCACTGTGGAGGCCACCCCGACACAGCACTGTGGAGGCCAGCCCGACACAGCACTGTGGAGGCCAGCCCGACACAGCACTGTGGAGGCCAGCCCGACACAGCACTGTGGAGGCCAGCCCGACACAGCACTGTGGAGGCCAGCCCGACACAGCACTGTGGAGGCCAGCCCGACACAGCACTGTGGAGGCCACCCCGACACAGCACTGTGGAGGCCAGCCCGACACAGCGCTGTGGAGGCCAGCCCGACACAGCACTGTGGAGGCCAGCCCGACACAGCGCTGTGGAGGCCAGCCCGACACAGCACTGTGGAGGCCACCCCGACACAGCACTGTGGAGGCCACCCCGACACAGCACTGTGGAGGCCACCCCGACACAGCACTGTGGAGGCCAGCCCGACACAGCACTGTGGAGGCCAGCCCGACACAGCGCTGTGGAGGCCAGCCCGACACAGCGCTGTGGAGGCCAGCCCGACACAGCACTGTGGAGGCCAGCCCGACACAGCGCTGTGGAGGCCAGCCCGACACAGCACTGTGGAGGCCAGCCCGACACAGCACTGTGGAGGCCAGCCCGACACAGCGCTGTGGAGGCCACCCCGACACAGCACTGTGGAGGCCAGCCGACACAGCACTGTGGAGGCAGCCCGACACAGCACTGTGGAGGCCGCCCGACACAGCACTGTGGAGGCCAGCCCGACACAGCACTGTGGAGGCCAGCCCGACACAGCGCTGTGGAGGCCAGCCCGACACAGCGCTTGGAGGCCAGCCCGACACAGCGCTGGGGAGGCCAGCCCGACACAGCACTGGAACATGTTGTACACAATCTTACTGAAGCCAACACAAGAGTCATAAATACTCATCCACCGCCTAAGACAGAAATTAGTGGGCCGGCAGAGGCTAGGTGCCCGCGGAGGAATTTCCCTNTTCCACCTGCGGCCCTTGTTCGCGTACCACCCGTGCTAATAATCTGCTCTTATCTACCATGTCAATTCACCTGAGAATTTTGTATGTGGTGATCATGTCTCCCCAAGGTCTTCTGTCATCCAGCGACTTGGAGTGCAATTCACGTAGTCTTTTCCTCGTAACACATACCAGTTCTGGGACTAGTTTAGTTTAATATGTATGAACCTTCTCCACCTTTGGCTTATGTTTGACTAAGTATGGAATTATGTTGGGGCCGCATACTCAAGGATTGGTCTCATTTTGTGGTATACAAAGTTCTGAATGATTCCTTACACAAGTTTCTACAGGCCGTTCTGATGTTAGCCAGCCTTGCATACGCCGCTCATGATATATTTTGTGTGTGATCCAGGGGACATGTTCGGCGTGATATCAACTTCAAGATCTTTGTCTTTGTCCGTTTCGTGGAGGAATTCGTAGGTGTGGAGGTCCTACTCCACACCTACTGTACGTCCACCCTACCCTCTCTCACTCACTCTCTCTCTCTCTCTCTCTCTCTCTCTCTCTCTCTCTCTCTCTCTCTCTCTCTCTCTCTCTCTCTCTCTCTCTCGCTCCTCCGTCAGCCATTGTAACTCTGCAGCTTTAATTCTTATTTTCACACCACTCTCGGGATCAAGAGCCTCCCGTTCATCCTCGCCCACACTCTCCTCTCCCACGCCTCTCCTCTCCCTCGCCCACACTCTCCTCTCCCACGCCCACACTCTCCTCTCCCACGCCCACACTCTCCTCTCCCACGCCCACACTCTCCTCTCCCTCGCCCACACTCTCCTCTCCCTCACCCACACACTCCTCTCCCTCGCCCACACTCTCCTCTCCCACGCCCACACTCTCCTCTCCCACGCCCACACTCTCCTCTCCCTCGCCCACACTCTCTCTCCCTCGCCCACACTCTCCTCTCCCACGCCCACACTCTCCTCTCCCCGCCCACACTCTCCTCTCCCTCGCCCACACTCTCCTCTCCCACGCCCACACTCTCCTCTCCCACGCCCACACTCTCCTCTCCCTCGCCCACACTCTCCTCTCCCACGCCCACACTCTCCTCTCCCACGCCCACACTCTCCTCTCCCTCACCCACACCACATATGAATATAGAAGACAACTTGGTATACCAGCTTGTCATACTTCACAGACGGATCAGTAGACCAGCAGAGACAAGAGTCTGGAGCAGCAGTTAAGGCAGGAAATTCGGTAGTTACTTGGGTCCTCTCAAACAAGTGTTCAACTTTACAGAGATGCTGGCCATTCATAAGGCTTAGGTAAATGCTTAGAGATAACGAGAACTGCCATGAAAACCTTGCAACACGAACCCTTACATGACAGCATGTGTGTGACCACACATGTATAAAGCATTAATGCAAACTATCAAACGTCAAGATCGTTGAAAATTTATCACCTGGTTACCAAGTCATGCAGGAATTCCAGGGAATGACATTGTAGATGAAGAGGAGGAATGCAGACATTTATATATCACAGAGTCTAGAACATATTAAAAGAGTAATTAAAGATTGAGCCAAGCAGAAGATGTACAGTGACCATTATGCAACAGCTGCAACATCAGGATGTGTAAGTTGGTACAAGAATTCAACCAACTATTAACCTCTTATTTTGATGAAGGAACAATTAAAAAAGACAGAAGTGCACTTACACCGCTTCAGGCTTGGATACCCATGTGCATGAGCAACGGGCTCGAGAGAAAGAGAGGTATTGCATTGATCAGCACTGTGGAGGCCAGCCCGACACAGCACTGTGGAGGCCAGCCCGACACAGCACTGTGGAGGCCAGCCCGACACAGCACTGTGGAGGCCACCCGACACAGCACTGTGGAGGCCAGCCCGACACAGCACTGTGGAGGCCAGCCCGACACAGCACTGTGGAGGCCAGCCCGACACAGCACTGTGGAGGCCAGCCCGACACAGCACTGTGGAGGCCAGCCCGACACAGCACTGTGGAGGCCAGCCCGACACAGCACTGTGGAGGCCAGCCCGACACAGCACTGTGGAGGCCAGCCCGACACAGCACTGTGGAGGCCAGCCCGACACAGCACTGTGGAGGCCAGCCCGACACAGCACTGTGGAGGCCAGCCCGACACAGCACTGTGGAGGCCAGCCCGACACAGCGCTGTGGAGGCCAGCCCGACACAGCACTGGAACATTGTTGTACACAATCTTACTGAAGCCAACACAAGAGTCATAAATACTCATCCACCACCTAAGACAGAATTAGTGGGCCGGCCAGAGGCTAGGTGCCCGCGGAGGAATTTCCCTGTCCCCCCCCTCCCCCCCCTCCCCCCCCCCTCCCCCCAAAAAATGCCCTTCACCCCCCCCCTCTTCTTGAAAATTGCAAAAATAAAAAATACCCCCAATGACATACCATAATAAAATACAGAATACAATACAACATGATCCAACAATGAGCAATATAATACATAATGATACAACAAAGAACAATATAATACAGCATGATACAACGAAAAAAATACAATATAGCATGATACATCAAAGATCAATATACGATACAGCAAAGGAGAACACAATACAGTATGATACAACAAAGAACACTATAATATAGCATAATTAAAAAAAGAACAATATAATACAGCATTGTTCAACAGAGAACAATACAATACAGCAAGATATATTTGTACAATAATTAATATATTATTACAATACCAATAGAAAATAAAATCATAATCAAATAATTAGCACAAACTAGTCCAATACTGTCCACCAGGTCATAGTCCAATACCGTCCACCAGGTCATAGTCCAATACTGTCCACCAGGTCATAGTCCAATACTGTCCACCAGGTCATAGTCCAATACCGTCCACCAGGTCATAGTCCAATACTGTCCACCAGGTCATAGTCCAATACTGTCCACCAGGTCATAGTCCAATACTGTCCACCAGGTCATAGTCCAATACTGTCCACCAGGTCATAGTCCAATACTGTCCACCAGGTCATAGTCCAATACTGTCCACCAGGTCATAGTCCAATACTGTCCACCAGGTCATAGTCCAATACTGTCCACCAGGTCATAGTCCAATACTGTCCACCAGGTCATAGTCCAATACTGTCCACCAGGTCATAGTCCAATACTGTCCACCAGGTCATCGTCTAATACTGTCCACCAGGTCATAGTCCAATACTGTCCACCAGGTCATAGTCCAATACTGTCCACCAGGTCATAGTCCAATACCGTCCACCAGGTCATAGTCCAATACTGTCCACCAGGTCATAGTCCAATACTGTCCACCAGGTCATAGTCCAATACTGTCCACGAGGTCATAGTCCAATACTGTCCACCAGGTCATCGTCTATACTGTCCACCAGGTCATAGTCCAATACTGTCCACCAGGTCATAGTCCAATACTGTCCACCAGGTCATAGTCCAATACTGTCCACCAGGTCATAGTCCAATACTGTCCACCAGGTCATCGTCTAATACTGTCCACCAGGTCATAGTCCAATACTGTCCACCAGGTCATAGTCCAATACTGTCCACCAGGTCATAGTCCAATACTGTCCACCAGGTCATCGTCCAATACTGTCCACCAGGTCATAGTCCAATACTGTCCACCAGGTCATAGTCCAATACTGTCCACCAGGTCATAGTCCAATACTGTCCACCACGTCATAGTCCAATACTGTCCACCAGGTCATGATACAGTACTATGAAGTGGTGGATCATACGATAGGGACATGAATACTGAGACAAATAGGGAGGCACTAAAGAGAGCCAGGAATGAGTACACAAGAATCAGGAGAGCAGTATAGAGCAACAGTTTGCAAATGACATTGTGGCAAAAGCAGAGGCAACTTAAAGAGTTTCAGAGCCATATATGGAGGAAAACAATGGTACGAGACATATAATTAAGACTTCAGGGACTGGGGGAGAAAATTCCTTCGTGAATGACAAAGAAGTGTGTGAGGAATTCAACAAGAGATTCCAGGGAGGTCTTCATACGTGAAGCAGATTGGTGACCAAGTAGGGGTAAAAAGAGGCAACTAGAAAGCATACTATCTTGAGGTTATCTTGAGATGATTTCGGGGCTTTTTAGTGTCCCCGCGGCCCGGTCCTCGACCAGGCATCCACCCCCAGGAAGTAGCCCGTGACAGCTGACTAACACCCAGGTACCTATTTTACTGCTAGGTAACAGGGGCATAGGGTGAAAGAAACTCTGCCCATTGTTTCTCGCCGGCGCCTGGGATCGAACTAGATCCCAATTCTGTCTACTAGACAGAATTGAAGTTAGCAAACTTAGTCTTTTAACGTTTTTGTGACGCCATCAGTCGTCATTTGCTCAAAACGCCACACCATTCCGATAACGACAGCAGTCGTCCTCTTCAACATGTCGGCTAATTTTAGGTCGCCATTTTGTTATTATATTTTGGTTTTACTGCATTTTTCAAATTACCATCATAAAGTACAAACTCTTTAGCTTAAAAAGATACCAAGTTGAACGCTTTACCATGCATAGTAGTTTCGCTGAACGCGTTGCAAGAAAAATACCGTTAAGCGATTTGCGCTTGGCCCATTAATTAAGACGCTGTTAGCGCACAAAATTGGTAAGGGAGCAAAAACATGAAAGGTAATTGAATGTAAGACAAGCAGTAGGACCAGACCAGGTATCACCATAGGTACTGAAGGAAGGAGCAGGGAGCTTGTGTTACCCACCCGTCAACCACAATGTTCAGCATTACATTAAAGACCGGAGTTATACCGGAAATATGGCAACAATGCAAATGTACATCCAATATTTCAGAATGTGGAGATACATGAAGCACTACCAGTCACAGTGCTGTACTGTACACCAGTGGCATGAACGTGTAGTTCCAGGCAAGACTGTACAACACGTCATCTGGGAAAGACTTTTAGAACATTTGGAAAAGTAACTTTCATAACAGAGACAAAACACGACCTCAGAAACGTAGTATCATGGTGGGGGGGGGGACGTCACTATGGTAGCACCATAGTGGGGGGACGTCACTATGGTAGCACCATGGTGAGGGTACGTCACTATGGTAGCACCATGGTGGGGGGACGTCACTATGGTAGCACCATGGTGGGGGGGGACGTCACTATGGTAGCACCATGGTGAGGGTACGTCACTATGGTAGCACCATGGTGGGGGTACGTCACTATGGTAGCACCATGGTGGGGGGACGTCACTATGGTAGCACCATGGTGGGACGGACGTCACTATGGTAGCACCATGGTGGGGGGGACGTCACTATGGTAGCACCATGGTGGGGGGGGGACGTCACTATGGTAGCACCATGGTGGGGGGGACGTCACTATGGTAGCACCATGGTGGGGGGGACGTCACTATGGTAGCACCATGGTGGGGGGACGTCACTATGGTAGCACCATGGTGGGGGGACGTCACTATGGTAGCATCATGGTGGGACGGACGTCACTATGGTAGCATCATGGTGGGGGACGTCACTATGGTAGCACCATGGTGGGACGGACGTCACTATGGTAGCACCATGGTGGGGGGGACGTCACTATGGTAGCACCATGGTGGGGGGACGTCACTATGGTAGCATCATGGTGGGACGGACGTCACTATGGTAGCACCATGGTGGGGGGGACGTCACTATGGTAGCACCATGGTGGGGGGGACGTCACTATGGTAGCACCATGGTGGGGGGGACGTCACTATGGTAGCACCATGGTGGGGGGACGTCACTATGGTAGCATCATGGTGGGACGGACGTCACTATGGTAGCACCATGGTGGGGGGGACGTCACTATGGTAGCACCATGGTGGGGGGGACGTCACTATGGTAGCACCATGGTGGGGGGGACGTCACTATGGTAGCACCATGGTGGGGGGACGTCACTATGGTAGCACCATGGTGGGGGGGGACGTCACTATGGTAGCACCATGGTGGGGGGACGTCACTATGGTAGCACCATGGTGGGGGGGACGTCACTATGGTAGCACCATGGTGGGGGGACGTCACTATGGTAGCACCATGGTGGGGGGGACGTCACTATGGTAGCACCATGGTGGGGGGACGTCACTATGGTAGCACCATGGTGGGGGGACGTCACTATGGTAGCACCATGGTGGGGGGACGTCACTATGGTAGCACCATGGTGGGGGGACGTCACTATGGTAGCACCATGGTGGGGGGGACGTCACTATGGTAGCACCATGGTGGGGGGACGTCACTATGGTAGCACCATGGTGGGACGGACGTCACTATGGTAGCACCATGGTGGGGGGGGACGTCACTATGGTAGCACCATGGTGGGGGGGACGTCACTATGGTAGCACCATGGTGGGGGGGACGTCACTATGGTAGCACCATGGTGGGACGGACGTCACTATGGTAGCACCATGGTGGGACGGACGTCACTGTGGCTCTCCCAACAGAATACTCGACACAAAATATATTTCACCTCTTCCTCCTCCTGTGGCAGGGTCTAGCGTCACTGGGATTCGTTCAGTGTTGCACGAAGCAACGTTCAAAACACCGCTTCATCTGACAATATACAGCAATAAAATAGCAACGCTTCAATTCCCTTAACAAGAAAAAAACAACAGCCACTCCTCCCAACTCTGATATTTTTATGTTATTTCTGTATAAACAGTCGAATTTGAAATTGGTAGAAAAAAGAAATTCTGTTCGAAACACAAAGAGAAAGCTTTGCAGCGGGCACAAATAAATCCACAAACAATCCCACAAGTTCCTGGTTCATTTCATAATAAAAAGGGGAATATGAAATATATATATTCATATCAAAATAACCAATCAACATTATTCGCTTAAAACGAAATCTCTGTTGATAATATTCTCCGGAAATAACATTATCATCGTCAAGCATTTTACAGCCTTAGACCTTAGACCTGCAGGCTTAGAACACCTGAGACCAACACCTGAGGACATGTCTCTAGCTTGCACGCTGAACAACTGTGGTTTAGTGATGATATAAGGTTAGAATGCTGTCAACAAGCAGGTGAGACAAAACAGTCAACAAGCTGGTGAGACAAAACTGTCAACAAGCTGGTGAGAGAATGATTTGACATCATCCTGGCATAAAATGAGCCTGATGATTATAGTGTATCTCTGTCTGTACCAACTGAGTGTACCGAGTGTACTTAATGTGTACCAAAATATTGTACTTGCCCAGTGTACCAACTGATTGTTAACTCTGGTCACCTTGGATTACCCTGGGTTAACAAGTTTAACCTGGGATTACTCTTGGTTAAGTAGGGGTCATGTCGGATTACCCTGGTGTTAGTACGGGTCCTCTGAGCTTAACCTGGGTTATTGCAGGTCACCTGGAATTACTTGGGATTACCCTCGGTTAAATAATGTAACGTTGGATTGACGTTGGATTGTCGTGGGTTAAGTATTCAACTGAGATTTCTCAGGATTAACGTGAGTTAGCCAGGGCTTGGTGTGCTCCCCTGCGACCAACACCATCATTTAGTATTCTTCAGAGTGATGTAAGTTGTCTCCACCAACCACCCGTCCTCATGGCCAGTTATACTCCCCGTCTTGAGTCCTGCCGCTAATTAATTTTTTCTTCTTTTCTCCATATTACTTTTTCTATTACACTTCATACCATTTCACTCACGTTTTTAAACAAATTTTTGGCTTTTAGTTTTGACTCAACGTATTATGGCGTTNATTATGTAATTCTGACTGTTCTAAAATTAATAAATTTTAGAACAGTTTAGATTTAATAGATTAGAACAGCTTGGATATTCAAGTCACGTGATGTGATTTTCAAAGGTTCTGAGATTTTCAAATTTTCTGGTATCCTTCCATAACCTTGAATTCTTAATTCGCATAGTCTAGTCGCATGGCTTCTTCATGTACCTGGGATTCTCAAGATGGCTGTAGTCACACTGGCGCTGTTTGGCGCTCCGTTACACCTGTCAAATGTCTGTGACTCCATAACTCCGTCTCACGCCACCTGGAAGTCAGCCCCATTAAGTGGACAGGCATCAGCTGTCAGCCGTTAGTGTCAGTTGCAGAAAATCTTGGCGGTGGGAAGGAGTTCCTGTGTTGTCGTCACAGCCGACAAATGGACAGTATTCGTCGGGTGTCGCCTGCCCGCAAGCCTCACTACCACGACTATATCGTAACTTCCGGCACGATTATTCGATAACAGTTGAGGCCACATGTGTATACGTGCTCTCTGGCCCTAGGAGGAAGGGGAGGAAGGGCAAGGTAAGTTGCTTACCTAACACTGCTTACCCATCAGTGACTAACGGGGAGGTGAGGTCTACCTCTTCATGCCCCGCCGGCTAATCTTATTGTACCTGTTGCCATTTAATTTAACTTTCTTGGCATTCGAATTTTTGTTATGTAGTTAGAGTTTAAAGTTGTGGCTGGAGGTAATTTCCACAACGACTTCTTTCAGTGTATTCCACTTGTTGGCCACCCGCACATGGTACCAGTATTTCTTGACATATTTCGTAAATGTAAAGTTACATAAGAAGGCATAAGTGGAGTTGGAAAACTCCAACTCCACTTATGCCTTCTACTTTCGGACAACTTAAAGAAGGTGCCCTATCCAACTTGCCTAATGCCCTTAGTATTTTGTATGTTGTGATCATATTTTCTCTCACTCTACTATAAAGTTGTAAAATTTAGTTTCCTTGACCTAACCTCGTAGCTTAATTATCGCAGTTGTGACATTATTCTTGTTGCACACTTCTGCACTTTTACAATTTTGATTTCGTGTTTCATGAGGTGAGGATTTCAGGTTGTGAGGCTGTAGTTCTAATGCTGACCAACATGAAATATGCTGCAGAGTCATGCTGTTTGTGCGTGTGTGTGTCTGGTGTTAGTGTTTGTGCGTGTGTGTCTGGTGTTGTTTGTGCGTGTGTGTCTGGTGTTGTTTGTGCGTGTGTGTCTGGTGCTGTTTGTGCGTGTGTGTCTGGTGTTGTTTGTGCGTGTGTGTCTGGTGTTGTTTGTGCGTGTGTGTCTGGTGTTGTTTGTGCGTGTGTGTCTGGTGTTGTTTGTGCGTGTGTGTCTGGTGTTGTTTGTGCGTGTGTGTCTGGTGTTGTTTGTGCGTGTGTGTCTGGTGTTAGTGTTCCCACTTACAAATTGTATTATTTTTATTGTTTTAGTTTCCTTTCCCTTCTTGGTATAAAATTACTGTAGTCTCCATTCTCCCATCTTCATAACCTTTCGCTGGTTGGGACTGAAGTGTAACCGGCACTTGTCTGCCGCCTCCTGGAGCTTGTCAAGGTCTTCCTGTAATGTCCTAGTCTATACGGTTATCATATTCTTCAGTATTTTTCCGTCATCAGCAAACATTGATATGTAGAAGCTCACTCCCGCGGGACGCTCCAACCACTTGGGCTGGACCGTAGAAAGACGGTCTCGCTTCATGCAGGTCGGCGTTCAATCCCCCGACCGTCCAAGTGGTTGGGCACCATTCCTTCCATTCCGTTTCATCACAAATTCTTATCCTGATCCCTTCCAAATGCTACATAGTCGTAATGGTTAGGGGCTTTCTCCTGATAGTTTCCCCCTTCCCGCGGGTAGCTCATTCACAAATCAGAAACAGTTGTGGTGCTGGGACTCTGCCATGGGGGACCCCACTTGCCTCTTCTCGCCTTCTCGACACCATTTAACTGATCCCTTGTTTTCTATTCTTCTGGTCTTCCCTTACTCAGTACAGTGTTGTGGAGGGAGCTGTTGGAGAGGGAACGTGGGCACTTGGGGAAAGAAGGACAGGCTGTGGCTTCTCTGAATGCATGGATTTTTTTTGATAGGGTGAACAAAGACAAACTATTTAGCATGGGCAGAATACGAACAAGGGGAGACAGGTGGAAACCTAGAACTCAAATGAGCCAAAGAGACATTATTTTTTTTGTTCAGTGTTAGGGTGGCTATCAAATGGAATGCATTAGGCAGTGATGTGGTAGAGGCAAACTCCAAACACAGTTTCGAATGTAGATATGGTAGAGCCCAATAGGTTCAGGAAATTGTACATTAGTTGAGAGGCGGGACTAAAGAGCCGAAGCTCAACCCCTGCAAATACAAATAGGTGAGTACACACGTGACCCTCTATGATCGTCCTTCAACGCCCACCAGTCACCCTGCAAAGTTTAGTGAAGCTAGCCCAAACGTCTGGCTTGTGGCTCAAGCCCACCATTATCATCCCTCTCCTCTCTCCAGCCAGATCCCATCACCCTATACATCACCATACTCCCTCTTCATTCCCTAAATTATCTCCCCCACCTCTCTCCTTCCTATCCACTTCCCTCTCTTTACCCTCTGCTCTGCCCTTTCTCTAGCGATACTTCTTCTCCAATCCACCTTTCCCTATCTCTCTTCATCCACCTTACAAACCTCTCCACCTCTTCCCCTTCCCCGTGGGGCAGCTAGCCACACCGTGTGTTCAGCCGTAGGAAGACATACATCACATTGACTTTAAGCCAGCTGACGCCACCAATAAAACCACAACACACAAAATTAATCATGGCAGTTACCGCCGGGCGGGCGACCTTCTCATCATGGCTCTCTGTAATATTTATTCTTGTAATTACTGTCCATCGTGACCCAGTCCTTTATGACCCCAGCAGTCACGTGTAGCAGCCAGTAGTCGCTTGTGACCCCAGTAGTCACGTGTAACAACCAGTAGTAGCTTGTGACCCCAGCAGTCACTTGTAGCAGCCAGTAGTCGCTTGTGACCCCAGCAGTCACGTGTAGCAGCCAGTAGTCGCTTGTGACCCCAGCAGTCACGTGTAGCAGCCAGTAGTCGCTTGTGACCCCAGCAGTCACGTGTAGCAGCCAGTAGTCGCTTGTGACCCCAGCAGTCACTTGTAACAACCAGTAGTAGCTTGTGACCCCAGTAGTCGCTTGTGACCCCAGCAGTCACTTGTAGCAGCCAGTAGTCGCTTGTGACCCCAGCAGTCACTTGTAGCAGCCAGTAGTAGCTTGTGACCCCAGTAGTCGCTTGTGACCCCAGCAGTCACGTGTAGCAGCCAGTAGTCGCTTGTGACCCCAGCAGTCACGTGTAGCAGCCAGTAGTCGCTTGTGACCCCAGCAGTCACTTGTAGCAGCCAGTAGTAGCTTGTGACCCCAGTAGTCGCTTGTGACCCCAGCAGTCACTTGTAGCAGCCAGTAGTCGCTTGTGACCCCAGCAGTCACTTGTAGCAGCCAGTAGTAGCTTGTGACCCCAGTAGTCGCTTGTGACCCCAGCAGTCACTTGTAGCAGCCAGTAGTCGCTTGTGACCCCAGCAGTCACTTGTAGCAGCCAGTAGTAGCTTGTGACCCCAGTAGTCGCTTGTGACCCCAGCAGTCACTTGTAGCAGCCAGTAGTCGCTTGTGACCCCAGCAGTCACGTGTAGCAGCCAGTAGTCGCTTGTGACCCCAGCAGTCACGTGTAGCAGCCAGTAGTCGCTTGTGACCCCAGCAGTCACTTGTAACAACCAGTAGTAGCTTGTGACCCCAGCAGTCACTTGTAGCAGCCAGTAGTAGCTTGTGACCCCAGCAGTCACTTGTAGCAGCCAGTAGTCGCTTGTGACCCCAGCAGTCACTTGTAGCAGCCAGTAGTAGCTTGTGACCCCAGTAGTCGCTTGTGACCCCAGTAGTCGCTTGTGACCCCAGTAGTCGCTTGTGACCCCAGTAGTCGCTTGTGACCCCAGTAGTCTCTTGTGACCCCAGTAGTCGCTTGTGACCCCAGTAGTCTCTTGTGACCCCAATAGTAGCCTGTCAACCCAACAGTCGTCTGTGACCTCAGAAGGTCAGGTGGTGGGTATCCAACAGCTCTTCAGTTAGGCTACAACTCCGGTAGGTGACAACTCCGATCGTGGAGTCGTCACAGTCGGTGACAACCAAGTTGGTTAGCTACACGGACGGTAGCTAGCCGCTCTGCCTACTGAACCACCAACACCCTTCCTTATAATAGGTGTTGGTGGTTCAGTAGGTAGAGCAGCTGGCTGCTGTCTATATGGTCGCCAGTTTCAGGCTCCGAGTGTCCAGTGTTCTCTAATTTTTCACGTGTTTTTCCGCATACTTGGATCAGTGTTTTTGTGATCGTTGATGCATATATATATATATATATATATATATATATATATATATATATATATATATATATATATATATATATATATGTCGTACCTAGTAGCCAGAACGCACTTCTCAGCCTACTATGCAAGGCCCGATTTGCCTAATAAGCCAAGTTTTCCTGAATTAATATATTTTCTCAAATTTTTTCTTATGAAATGATAAAGCTACCCATTTCATTATGTATGAGGTATTTTTTTTTTATTGGAGTTAAAATTAACGTAGTTATATGACCGAACCTAACCAACCCTACCTAACCTAACCTAACCTATCTTTATAGGTTAGGTTAGGTTAGGTAGCCGAAAAAGTTAGGTTAGGTTAGGTTAGGTTATGTAGGTTAGGTAGTCGAAAAACAATTAATTCATGAAAACTTGGCTTATTAGGCAAATCGGGCCCTGCATAGTAGGCTGAGAAGTGCGTTCTGGCTACTAGGTACGACATATATATATATATATATAACTGAAAACTCACACCCCAGAAGTGACTCGAACCCATACTGCCAGGAGCAACGCAACTGGTATGTACAGGGACGCCTTAATTCGCTCGACCATCACGACCGGACAAAAGGAAGTGATAGCCAAAGTAATAGCTTCGGTTATCACTTCCTTTTGTCCGTGATGGTCGAGCGGATTAAGGCGTCCCTGTACATACCAGTTGCGTTGCTCCTGGCAGTATGGGTTCGAGTCACTTCTGGGGTGTGAGTTTTCAGTTGCATATTGTCCTGGGGACCATTCAGGCTTGTTCGCATATATATATATATATATATATATATATATATATATATATATATATATATATATATATATATATATATATATGTATATTTTTTTTTTATATATTTTCAAATTTTATTAATGAAGTCAGTTATTTACGTTCAACTATTTTATGATTTAAAGTTGTTAATATATATATATATATATATATATATATATATATATATATATATATATATATATATATATAAACCTAGAAGGGGTACCACCTCTGGTGCAAGTGTAGGGACCCATAGCCTCGGAGAAGAAAATAAAGAGTACTCAGAGAAGACCTTGTGGATCCTCACGGAACACTTTGATATTTTCTTCTCCTACCACCCGTATTCTTTTGGTATGTGTGTATATTTATCTAACTTTATTTGAAAATGTCATTACACAAAAAAGTTACAGTATTGATTACATGCAGGGTACAAGTCTGCTTGTCACAAGTTGAAAAGCTCCTCCAGCTCCTCAGATGGCCGGCAGGAACCATGGAACCATATACTATATATGTGTATATATATATATATATATATATATATATATATATATATATATATATATATATATATATATTATATATATATATATATATATATATATATATATTATAGTAGGCATCCATCAGTCTCAGGAGACTATGGAGTTGCGCTCTGGTTGTCGGTCTGGAGTGGCCTCACCAGGGCGCAAAGCCAGGGTAGGTTGATTCGGGGGAGAAGCTGTTACCCAGGCAGCAGGTCCCCCCTCTCCACGGCGCTGAAAGTCTCTAATGGAAAGGCATACGCCAATACAATTGGTTCCAGGATAACAGTACCATGGAACTTAAATTACCACATTATATATATATATATATATATATATATATATATATATATATATATATATATATATATATATATATATATATAATGTGGTAATTCAAGTTCCATGGTACTGTTATCCTGAAGGCCTGAAGGCTGGAGCCACTATTCAGCTCCTTAATTACATGTGACGGTGGTGACACAATAAGTTCACCACGCCATCTGACGTCGACGGCCGCAATGTGTACATACGAAAGCGTGTGAGGCATGACGTCAGAACAAGGCGTCTACAGCCCAGCTTGGCGTCGCGGCGTCTTGCACGACATTAAAGGCCCCGACACATAGTGACCTCATACCTACTAGCACGAGGGGAAGTGGATATATATATTCTCTGGACCCGTGGAGAAAGTGGCTGTCGGCCACGGCCGTAAATGGTCATACTGATGTTTGAAGGTGAGAGGCGCTTGCCCCATGTTCACAGAGCCGTGTCCACACTTGCTGCTCGCGGCGGGGGGAAGTGGAAGTCATGAAAGACAAGCAATTAATGGTTCTACACCTGATGGGGGCAGCGAGGGAAGTGGAAGTAATCAGACAGGTGTGCCACTACCCAAAGTTCACTTGTGAGCTGCAGGTTTAAAAAAAAAGAACTTAATAGGTTTCTAAGACATAATGAAAGGCCTTAGCACAGTTGAAACGTCTGGTGGCGTCATAGACGCAAGAGTGACGTACTTGGAGAGGCGAAATATACATTTATACATTAACAAACATTTATAAAAATTGATATAATGAGATTGCCTTCTCTCTCGTCGCTTCATGTATCGCTAAATTAGGTTAATATAGAGGTATACAAATTTGTCTACAAATTATTAATTTGAAACTATAAAGAATCGTAATTTATATAAAATATACATTATGTACATAAAGACTCAACCACGGTAGCTAAGAGTGGCGAATATTTGACTGTAGAGACGAACTAGGTATACGTACAAGCGATAACAATCATAGTTTTTAGCCATTTATGAATTGTGTTTGACTGATGCCTCTCCCATCATTTACTCCGCCTCCCTCATCTTTCATCTAGTGTGTGTGTGTGTGTGTGTGTGTGTGTGTGTGTGTGTGCGTGCGTGCGTGTGTGTGGTGTGTGTGTGTGTGTGTGTGTGTGTGTGTGCGTGCGTGCGTGTGTGTGTGTGTGTGTGGTGTGTGTGTGTGTGTGTGTGCGTGTGTGTGTGTGTGTGTGTGTGTGTGTGTGTGTGTGTGTACTCACCTATATGTACTCACCTATATGTGTCTGCAGGATCGAGCATTGACTCTTGGATCCCGCCTTTCGAGCATCAGTTGTTTACAGCAATGACTCCTATCCCATTTCCCTATCATACCTGGTTTTAAAATTATGAATAGTATTTGCTTCCACAACCTGTTCCTTAAGTGCATTCCATTTTCCCACTACTCTCACGCTAAACGAAAACTTCCTAACATCTCTGTGACTCATCTGAGTTTCTAACTTCCATCCATGTCCCCTCGTTCTGTTACTATTCCGTGTGAACATTTCGTCTATGTCCACTCTGTCAATCCCTCTGAGTATTTTATACGTTCCTATCATGTCCCCCCTCTCCCTTCTTCTTTCTAGTGTCGTAAGGCATAGTTTCCCCAGGCGCTCCTCATACCCCATCCCTCGTAGCTCTGGGACGAGTCTCGTTGCAAACCTCTGAACCTTTTCCAGTTTCATTATGTGCTTCTTTAGATGGGGACTCCATGATGAGGCGGCATACTCTAAGACTGGCCTCACGTAGGCAGTGTAAAGAGCCCTAAATGCCTCCTTACTTAGGTTTCTGAATGATGTTCTAACTTTTGCCAGTGTAGAGTACGCTGCTGTCGTTATCCTATTTATATGTGCCTCAGGAGATAGATTAGGTGTTACGTCCACACCCAGGTCTCTTTCGCGCGTCGTCACAGGTAGGCTGTTCCCTTCATTGTGTACTGTCCCTTTGGTCTCCTATCTCCTAGTCCCATTTCCATAACTTTACATTTGCTCGTGTTGAATTCCAGTAGCCATTTCTCTGACCATCTCTGCAACCTGTTCAGGTCCTCTTGGAGGATCCTGCAATCCTCATCTGTCACAACTCTTCTCATCAACTTTGCGTCATCCGCAAACATCAACATGTAGGACTCTACACCCGTAAACATGTCGTTAACATATACAAGAAATAGAATTGGTCCCAGCACCGATCCTTGTGGTACTCCACTTGTTACTGTTCGCCAGTCCGACTTCTCGCCCCTTACCGTAACTCTTTGGCTCCTTCCTGTGTGTGTGTGTGTGTGTGTGCGTGCGTGCGTGTGTGTGTGTGTGTGTGGGTGTGTGTGTGGTTGTGTGTGTGTGCGTGCGTGCGTGTGGGGTGTGTGTGTGTGTGTTGGGTGTGTGTGTGGTGCGTGGATATATATATATATATATATATATATATATATAGATATATATATATATATATATTGTATATATATATTATATATATATATATATATATATTGTATATATATATATATATATATATATATATATATATATATATATATATATATATGGGCTCAATCATATCTACACTTGAAACTGTGTATGGAGTCAGCCTCCACCACATCACTTCCTAATGCATTCCATTTGTTAACCACTCTGACACTAACAAAAATTCTTTCTAATATCTCTTTGGTTCATTTGGGCACTCAATTTCCCCCTGTGTCCCCTAGTGCGTGTGCTCCTTGTGTTAAATAGTCTGTCTTTATCTACCCTATCAATTCCTCCGAGAATCTTGTATGTGGTGATCATGTCCCCTCTAACTCTTCCGTCTCCCAGTGACGTGAGGTTTAATTCCCGTAGTCTCTCCTCGTAGCTCATATCCCTCTGTTCGGGTACTAGTCTGGTGGTAAACCTTTGAACCTTTTCCAGTTTAGTCTTATGCTTGACTAGATAAGGACTCCATGCCTAGTCAAGCATAAGACTAAAGACAATTCCATAAGTGACTGTGTGTGTGTGTGTGTGTGTGTGTGTGTGTGTGTGTGTGTGTGTGTGTGTGTGTGTGTGTGTGTGTGTGTGTGTGTAGTTAAAACAATTACGTTTCTGGTTTGTCCAAATTTAATAATGCAAAAGTCAATTAACTTTCTGGTGGTCCATCACAACAAATTGGTACTTTCGACCGAATAGTTACTATAAGCACTATAATTTATGGAGGATGTATTATTTAATGACTGAATAACCTAGGTATAACATTTCCCTGACTTCCTTCCTCTTAGGCCGTCACCTAACGTTAGGCCGTCGTCATTAGCAGGCCGTTACTAACACTAAAGCAGGCCGTTACTAACACTACAGCAGGCCGTTACTAACTCTACAGCAGGCTGTTATCTGGGCCATGTCGGCTGCTGATCTTTCAAGGGCAATGATGTGTGACACCTGATGATGCTCCAAAGATTTTTAGAGTGATCATAAATTCCTTCAACAACAAAAGCCTTTTAACAAAATTGGTTTAGTGTTTTACTTCCCAACGGCTTAGTGTAACCTATATATAAAGGCAAGACCACAAACACTCCTCGGCTCCCACAACCAAACATTTCCCAAATGCGTGGAGTAATTGGCCTCTGACATTTAGATAACAAATATTTCACAGCGAGAGAGAGAGGAATCGAGTGTAGTAGAGTAAGTGTGAAAGGGTAAGGAGAGGTAGCGAGGTCACTAACTTCCTGAGAATACCTTGTGACGAGGGAGTGTGTGTGTGGGGGCCCCCGCCGGGAGACACCAGCCATCGATCACCGCCCGGGCCCACCACCCACCTAACACCAGTTTGATTTTTTTTCCGTCAGACGTTCGTGTCTTCATGCAAAAATGCAAAAGATTTTTTTTAACATTTCAGGATCTTCCTCCACTTGAAACTTAAATCTAAACATATGGAGACACAAGCTCAAGAAGAGGGTCAACGTGTACCCATACACCACACATGTAAACATTGTGTGTTCTATCGCTATAAAGTATAAGACAACCGTACAATATCGCTTCGGAAGTGTGAAAGATTATTTGAAAATCTTTCAGCAAAAGAAACCCCACAGAGAAGGTAATAGTCTTGGGGCCACCACACACACAGCAGGCACCAGTCTTGGGGCCCACCACACACAGCAGGCACCAGTGTGGGGGCCCACCACACACAGCAGGCACCAGTCTGGGGGCCCACCACACACAGCAGGCACCAGTGTGGGGGCCCACCACACACAGCAGGCACCAGTCTGGGGGCCCACCACACACAGCAGGCACCAGTCCTGGGGCCCACCACACACAGCAGGCACCAGTCCTGGGGCCCACCACACACAGCAGGCACCAGTCTGGGGGCCCACCACACACAGCAGGCACAAGCCTGGGGGCCCACCACACACAGCAGGCACCAGTCCTGGGGCCCACCACACACAGCAGGCACCAGTCCTGGGGCCCACCTGCCTCGGTGACTCTGCGAGGTTTGAATATTTCATGGACTTTCCTCCCCTCCTCCCTCCTTCCCCCTCTCACACTCTCATGGACCTAACAGATGTGACGAGTGTCACCTGTGGCCGTCACTCGACAGCAGTTACTCGTCACTCGTCACAGTGACCACCATAACTCGTACACTGCGGCCCTCCTTCACACTTAGTGCCCTCACTCGTCACGTGTGGTTCTCCTTCACACCACCTACCCTTCCTCACGCTACCTGCCCTACCTCACATCCTGCCCTTCAACACCCTCTGCCCTCATTGATCAGCAGTGAATCTCACTCGTCAACAGTGGCCATCCCTCACACCTCTGCCCCTCTTCACACTCTCCCTAACCCTACACACAGCCCGGCATGCTGAGTTATCTTGTATTATCAAGTCCAAGTCCCGTTAATCATTTAACAGTTGTACTGTCCAAACAAGGCCAATTTAGGATGTAATCATTGTGTGTAGGTCAGTAGCCGTTGTTTGTCTTGTGT
>WNGS01033470.1:14796019-14806900 GCA_020271785.1 Procambarus virginalis | reverse complement strand
CCTTCCAACCCGTCCCATCTCAAATCCTTATTCTGACCGCCTTCAAGTGTTATATAGTCGTAATGGCTTGGCGCTTTCTCCTGATAATTCCATTTCATTAAAACACTCCCCAATCACTCGGAATGGGTAATGATATGAGCAAGATCCGGCCAGCAAGGAAGATACATTACAGGTAGAGACATGCAGGTTCTCGCCCAGGAGGCCTCGGCGAGGACCAGGCCGCGGGGACGCTAAGTCCCGAAAACCATCACAAGGGGTAGGTCATAGGAGTTGAAATACTTTAGTGTAGGTAATTTTTGGTATGAGCCAAAGTGTAGGTGAAGGCTGAAGAGTGTTTGAAGCAGAGACGGATTGGAAGAGACGCGAATGTAGAGAGGGGGAAGCAATGGTGCCCAACCACCTGGACGGTCGGGGATTGAACGCCGACCTGCATGAAGCAAGACCGTTGCTCTACCGTCCAGCCTAAGTGGTTTGGTGGGAGTGCTTTAAGCACAGTGTGGATTAGTACCTGGCGTTAATCCATCAGCAGAAATAGCAACTATGAAAGGTGTACATTTTTGTGTTCTACAGTGATCGACTTCCTGAGTGAATGTGCGACTTATACAAGGGTGTGTTAGATGGATGGATGGCCATCGGATCAACCTCTAAATGGCTGAATAGGACATTCGTCAGCACCAAGGTGTTTAGTATATGTTACTGATCGCTTAGCTGAATGCTAAGGTGAGTGTTCCGTCCAGAAGGTAAGTTACTTGACAGCATATATGGGTCTCTGTGGATGAATGAACTGCTAGAGGCAACAACGAGACGCTGAAACTTTGGGCAATTTCGGGAATATCCAAATGGCCGGGCTAATGTTGTGCGGCTGTCGAATAGGCGGCTGTACGCCTGCACGCCAACCACCAGTTAGTTGACCAACTGCACTGGAGCGATCGACCTACCCACATGCAGGGAGTGACCTACCCACATGCAGGGAGTGACCTACCCACATGCTGGGAGCGACCTACTCACATGCAGGGAGCGACCTACCCACATGCTGGGAGCGACCTACCCACATGCAGGGAGTGACCTACCCACATGCAGGGAGTGACCTACCCACATGCTGGGAGCGACCTACCCACATGCTGGGAGCGACCTACCCACATGCAGGGAGCGACCTACCCACATGCAGGGAGCGACCTACCCACATGCAGGGAGCGACCTACCCACATGCAGGGAGTGACCTACCCACATGCTGGGAGTGACCTACCCACATGCAGGGAGTGACCTACCCACATGCTGGGAGTGACCTACCCACATGCAGGAGTGACCTACCCACATGCTGGGAGCGACCTACCCACATGCTGGGAGCGACCTACCCACATGCTGGGAGCGACCTACCCACATGCTGGGAGCGACCTACCCACATGCTGGGAGTGACCTACCCACATGCTGGGAGCGACCTACCCACATGCTGGGAGCGACCTACCCACATGCTGGGAGCGACCTACCCACATGCTGGGAGCGACCTACCCACATGCTGGGAGTGACCTACCCACATGCTGGGAGCGACCTACTCACATGCAGGGAGCGACCTACCCACATGCTGGAGTGACCTACCCACATGCAGGGAGTGACCTACCCACATGCTGGGAGTGACCTACCCACATGCAGGGAGTGGCCTACCCACATGCTGGGAGTGACCTACCCACATGCAGGGAGTGACCTACCCACATGCTGGGAGTGACCTACCCACATGCAGGGAGTGACCTACCCACATGCTGGGAGTGACCTACCCACATGCAGGGAGTGACCTACCCACATGCTGGGAGCGACCTACCCACATGCTGGGAGCGACCTACCCACATGCAGGGAGTGACCTACCCACATGCTGGGAGCGACCTACCCACATGCAGGGAGCGACCTACCACATGCTGGGAGCGACCTACCCACATGCTGGGAGCGACCTACCCACATGCAGGGAGCGACCTACCCACATGCTGGGCGACCTACCCACATGCTGGGAGCGACCTACCCACATGCAGGGAGTGACCTACCCCATGCTGGGAGCGACCTACCCACATGCAGGGAGTGACCTACCCACATGCAGGGAGTGACCTACCCACATGCTGGAGCGACCTACTCACATGCAGGAGCGACCTACCCACATGCAGGAGCGACCTACCCACATGCAGGGAGCGACCTACCACATGCAGGGAGCGACCTACTCACATGCAGGAGCGACCTACTCACATGCTGGGAGCGACCTACCCACATGCTGGGAGCGACCTACCCACATGCAGGAGCGACCTACCCACATGCAGGGAGCGACCTACCCCATGCAGGGAGCGACCTACTCACATGCTGGGAGCGACCTACTCACATGCTGGGAGCGACCTACTCACATGCAGGGAGCGACCTACTCACATGCAGGGAGCGACCTACTCACATGCTGGGAGCGACCTACCCACATGCTGGGAGCGACCTACTCACATGCTGGGAGCGACCTACCCACATGCTGGGAGTGACCTACCCACATGCTGGGAGCGACCTACTCACATGCAGGGAGCGACCTACTCACATGCTGGGAGCGACCTACCCACATGCTGGGAGCGACCTACTCACATGCTGGGAGCGACCTACCCACATGCTGGGAGCGACCTACTCACATGCAGGGAGCGACCTACTCACATGCTGGGAGCGACCTACCCACATGCTGGGAGCGACCTACTCACATGCTGGGAGCGACCTACCCACATGCAGGGAGTGACCTACCCACATGCTGGGAGCGACCTACTCACATGCAGGGAGCGACCTACTCACATGCAGGGAGCGACCTACTCACATGCTGGGAGCGACCTACCCACATGCTGGGAGCGACCTACTCACATGCTGGGAGCGACCTACCCACATGCTGGGAGCGACCTACCCACATGCTGGGAGCGACCTACCCACATGCTGGGAGCGACCTACTCACATGCTGGGAGCGACCTACTCACATGCAGGGAGCGACCTACTCACATGCAGGGAGCGACCTACTCACATGCTGGGAGCGACCTACCCACATGCTGGGAGCGACCTACTCACATGCTGGGAGCGACCTACCCACATGCTGGGAGCGACCTACTCACATGCAGGGAGCGACCTACTCACATGCAGGGAGCGACCTACTCACATGCAGGGAGCGACCTACCCACATGCTGGAGCGACCTACTCACACACAGGGAGCGACCTACCCACATGCAGGGAGCGACCTACTCACACACAGGGAGCGACCTACCCACATGCAGGGAGCGACCTACCCACTTAACTATAATCCATTTCCATCTGCACATGTCCAACCACTTGGATCTGCTATGTACCAAACCTTCCACAATTGTATAACAATGTCCAGCAACCATTTATTCAACATTATTCTTCAGTTCCCTGCCAATCACGTCCTAATGTAAAAACAGTCATTATCTAATAAATTTTTGAAGCTGAAATGTAAAGTGACAACTCTTACTAATGTCCCTGATGAGAAAACTTCAGGGAACTTGGCAATAATTGATGTTAAGATAATAGTGGGCCTATTTAACAGAATCTGTCTCCTGAAGCACACACATTAAGTGTATTGCATCAGCTGCATATGCAACGTTGAGCAACATAAGAACCGTTGGCATGGATGAAGGCGGGTTTTATGTTTTAGTGTGTTTTAGTGTGTTGTTTAAGTAAACATTCCACAACAGGAGACCACGAGCTCTCCACCTGTCGACTCCCACCAGGTGACCACCTCTCCAACTTTGCTCCTTAAATAAGAAGTACCTAAAAAGTCAGATCTTCACTAAGAAGTATCTGGAGTCTGATTTCCACTAAGAATTAATCTAAGACTAATGTTCACCATTAACAAGTACCCTAAGACTGATTTTCTCCATTAAGAAGAACCCTAAGTCTGATGTTCTCCATTACAAAGTACTTTCAGTCTGATCTTGAAGTAACCCCCTGGGGAAATACAACGAACCACTCACTCCAAATTCTTGAAGTTTTTCTCCATAAACCATAATGCCACAGCTTGTCAACGGCTGCAGCAGCACCCAGCCTGTCTGCTGCCACAGCTTGTCAACGGCTGCAGCAGCACCCAGCACTGTCTGCTGCCACAGCTTGTCAACGGCTGCAGCAGCACCCAGCACTGTCTGCTGCCACAGCTTGTCAACGGCTGCAGCAGCACCCAGCACTGTCTGCTGCCACAGCTTGTCAACGGCTACAGCAGCACCCAGCACTGTCTGCTGCCACAGTTTGTCAACGGCTACAGCAGCACCCAGCACTGTCTGCTGCCACAGCTTGTCAACGGCTACAGCAGCACCCAGCACTGTCTGCTGCCACAGCTTGTCAACGGCTGCAGCAGCACCCAGCACTGTCTGTTGCCACAGCTTGTCAACGGCTGCAGCAGCACCCAGCACTGTCTGCTGCCACAGTTTGTCAACGGCTACAGCAGCACCCAGCACTGTCTGTTGCCACAGCTTGTCAACGGCTACAGCAGCACCTAGCACTGTCTGCTGCCACAGTTTGTCAACGGCTACAGCAGCACCCAGCACTGTCTGCTGCCACAGCTTGTCAACGGCTACAGCAGCACCCAGCACTGTCTGCTGCCACAGCTTGTCAACGGCTACAGCAGCACCCAGCACTGTCTGCTGCCACAGCTTGTCAACGGCTACAGCAGCACCTAGCACTGTCTGTTGCCACAGCTTGTCAACGGCTACAGCAGCACCTAGCACTGTCTGCTGCCACAGCTTGTCAACGCTGCAGCAGCACCCAGCACTGTCTGCTGCCACAGCTTGTCAACGGCTACAGCAGCACCCAGCACTGTCTGCTGCCACAGCTTGTCAACGGCTACAGCAGCACCCAGCACTGTCTGTTGCCACAGCTTGTCAACGGCTACAGCAGCACCTAGCACTGTCTGCTGCCACAGCTTGTCAACGCTGCAGCAGCACCCAGCACTGTCTGCTGCCACAGCTTGTCAACGGCTACAGCAGCACCTAGCACTGTCTGCTGCCACAGCTTGTCAACGCTGCAGCAGCACCCAGCACTGTCTGCTGCCACAGCTTGTCAACGGCTACAGCAGCACCTAGCACTGTCTGCTGCCACAGCTTGTCAACGCTGCAGCAGCACCCAGCACTGTCTGCTGCCACAGCTTGTCAACGGCTGCAGCAGCACCTAGCACTGTCTGCTGCCACAGCTTGTCAACGCTGCAGCAGCACCCAGCACTGTCTGCTGCCACAGCTTGTCAACGGCTACAGCAGCACCCAGCACTGTCTGCTGCCACCGCTTGTCAACGGCTACAGCAGCACCCAGCACTGTCTGCTGCCACAGCTTGTCAACGGCTACAGCAGCACCCAGCACTGTCTGCTGCCACAGCTTGTCAACGGCTGCAGCAGCACCCAGCACTGTCTGCTGCCACAGCTTGTCAACGGCTACAGCAGCACCCAGCACTGTCTGCTGCCACAGCTTGTCAACGGCTGCAGCAGCACCCAGCACTGTCTGCTGCCACAGCTTGTCAACGGCTACAGCAGTACCTAGCACTGTCTGCTGCCACAGCTTGTCAACGGCTACAGCAGCACCCAGCACTGTCTGCTGCCACAGCTTGTCAACGGCTGCAGCAGCACCCAGCACTGTCTGCTGCCACAGCTTGTCAACGGCTACAGCAGCACCCAGCACTGTCTGCTGCCACAGCTTGTCAACGGCTGCAGCAGCACCCAGCACTGTCTGCTGCCACAGCTTGTCAACGGCTGCAGCAGCACCCAGCACTGTCTGCTGCCCACTTCCTTCCCGGCCCATCACCTCTCCTCTACATCGTATTCATTTATCATTTTTCTCGCTGCCTCCGCCCTCTCTCTGACATAACTAATGCATCAACACCACTTTAATTATAAGACACTTAAATATACGGTAGGTTAATGCAACAATGCAACACAAAACAAAGATTAATATTGACATTGCAGAGTGCAATGTGACCGCGCAGATAAAGATGAGTTACACATTACAGTCATGTAAGCGGCCATAAAGGCAAATTGCTTGACTCAACCTGCAATTATGCAAATCAGCATTGTCATAAATTGCTTGGCAGGTGCCTGTGGTAATATAAAAGTAAAGATACAAAGCGCCAAAAATTATAGATATTAATTTTACATTTTACAAAGGGGTCCGAAATTTTTGCCGTGCGCCATATGCAAATCCTAAGATTTTAAGTATTCACTTTCAGGGGAGTCATTGAAAGGTCTCTCGAAGCCTCCAACAAAAATGTGTAAAATTAGGTTTGTAAATTTGTGAATGGGGCGACTAATGGGATGTGAGGGTCAGAGGAGTGTGGCTCGTCATCACTTTATTGCGGCAAGACACATACTCTTATCCGGAAAATGGATGAGTAAATATTAGCATTAACCGAAGGCCCGTATGTCTATGGAGGTCGAGTGCCTCCATAGACTCTAGTGGCTCCTTCCCTCTATTGGGGAGGAGGGAGAGGGAGAGTTGGAGGGAGGCAGGGAGAGTTGGAGGGAGGCAGGGAGAGTTGGAGGGAGGCAGGGAGGGAGAGTTGGAGGGAGGCAGGGAGGGAAAAATAAAGAAGATGGGATGTTTATATACAAAGAAAAAGTTAAACTCGGTCGAGTATGAGAAACATTTGTTTTTTCTCGAGCTTTGAGCAGGTTTATGAGTTTGTTGTCACTGGATGAATCCAAAGTACTTATTGTAACACAGACTCATCTAGTGAACGGCAAGGGAACTATCAGCAGAAAGCTTCAGTACGACTATATTGCACTTGCAAGGGACGAGGATAAGAATTTGGGGTGGGACGGGAGGGGAGGAATGGAGCCCAACCACTTGGACGGTCGGGGATTGAACGCCGACTTGCATGAAGCGAGACCGTCGCTCTACCGTCCAGCCTAAGTGGATGGACTGTAAAGCGATAGGGAAGGGAAGGGAGAGAGAGAGAGAGAGAGAGAGAGAGAGAGAGAGAGAGAGAGAGAGAGAGAGAGAGAGAGAGAGAGAGAGAGAGAGAGAGAGAGAGAGAGAGAAACAGACAGACAGACAGACAGACAGACAGACAGACAGACAGACAGACAGACAGACAGACAGACAGACAGACAGACAGACAGACAGACAGGGGCACAAGCACTAGGGGACACAAGTGGAAATTTAGTGCCCAAATGAGTCACAGAGATATTAGAAAGATTTATTTTAGTGACAGAGTGGTTGACAAATGGAATGCATTAGGCAGTGATGGGGTGGAGGCTGACTCCATACACAGTTTCAGGTGTAGATATGATAGAGCTCAATAGGCTCAGGAACCTGTACACCAGTTGATTGACAGTTGAGAGGCGGGACCAAAGAGCCAGAGCTCAACCCCCGCAAGCACAAATAGGTGAGTACAGACAGACAGACAGACAGGCAGACAGACAAAGACAGACAGTGACAGCCTAATATAAGGCCATGAAGGAGAAGAGGTCATGGAGTTGCATTACAAGTAAAGATATTGACTGAAAGAATATCTTATTTCTCGTGCAAGTTTTATTTCAAGCCTTTCCCTGTGTTTCCTTTCTTTCACTTCTTTGTCTGAAAATTCCTGTCTAATTCCTTTACGTTCTCCATTGATTAAATTTGCCTTGTAGGTTGTCTTCCAGTCTTCGTGAACCTTTGTTCAACGTCTCTCCGTGTCCTGGAGGCTCAGGCCTCCTTTTGTTAGTCCCGCAACACTTACACTCACCGCTCAGTGTGTTAGTCCCGCAACACTTACACTCACCGCTCAGTGTTAGTCCCGCAACACTTACACTCACCGCTCAGTGTGTTAGTCCCGCAACACTTACACTCACCGCTCAGTGTGTTAGTCCCCCAACACTTACACTCACCGCTCAGTGTTAGTCCCCCCAACACTTACACTCACCGCTCAGTGTGTTAGTCCCGCAACACTTACACTCACCGCTCAGTGTTAGTCCCCCCAACACTTACACTCACCGCTCAGTGTTAGTCCCCCCAACACTTACACTCACCGCTCAGTGTGTTAGTCCCGCAACACTTACACTCACCGCTCAGTGTTAGTCCCCCCAACACTTACACTCACCGCTCAGTGTGTTAGTCCCCCAACACTTACACTCACCGCTCAGTGTTAGTCCCCCAACACTTACACTCACCGCTCAGTGTGTTAGTCCCGCAACACTTACACTCACCGCTCAGTGTGTTAGTCCCCAACACTTACACTCACCGCTCAGTGTTAGTCCCCCCAACACTTACACTCACCGCTCAGTGTGTTAGTCCCGCAACACTTACACTCACCGCTCAGTGTGTTAGTCCCCCAACACTTACACTCACCGCTCAGTGTTAGTCCCCCAACACTTACACTCACCGCTCAGTGTTAGTCCTGCAACACTTACACTCACCGCTCAGTGTGTTAGTCCCCCAACACTTACACTCACCGCTCAGTGTTAGTCCCGCAACACTTACACTCACCGCTCAGTGTGTTAGTCCCCCAACACTTACACTCACCGCTCAGTGTGTTAGTCCCCCAACACTTACACTCACCGCTCAGTGTTAGTCCCGCAACACTTACACTCACCGCTCAGTGTGTTAGTCCCGCAACACTTACACTCACTGCTCAGTGTTAGTCCCCCCAACACTTACACTCACCGCTCAGTGTGTTAGTCCCCCAACACTTACACTCACCGCTCAGTGTGTTAGTCCCCCCAACACTTACACTCACCGCTCAGTGTTAGTCCCCCAACACTTACACTCACCGCTCAGTGTGTTAGTCCCGCAACACTTACACTCACCGCTCAGTGTTAGTCCCCCCAACACTTACACTCACCGCTCAGTGTTAGTCCCGCAACACTTACACTCACCGCTCAGTGTGTTAGTCCCGCAACACTTACACTCACCGCTCAGTGTGTTAGTCCCGCAACACTTACACTCACCGCTCAGTGTTAGTCCCCCAACACTTACACTCACCGCTCAGTGTTAGTCCCGCAACACTTACACTCACCGCTCAGTGTTAGTCCCCCCAACACTTACACTCACCGCTCAGTGTTAGTCCCGCAACACTTACACTCACCGCTCAGTGTGTTAGTCCCGCAACACTTACACTCACCGCTCAGTGTGTTAGTCCCGCAACACTTACACTCACCGCTCAGTGTGTTAGTCCCGCAACACTTACACATACCGCTCAGTGTGTTCAAAACACAAGAACAAGTGAAAGAAATGCGTTAAATCATTGGAGTAGCCAAATATAATGAAATACAAATTACTGCATATAAAAAAACACAATAATTATTAAATCCCAAGACCGATAACTCGAGGATAAACTCAAGGGAAGTGAAGATCAGGACGGCCGTCTCCAGGGCCATCTCTGCTCCTATTACAAAAGTCAATTTACCTAAACGTGTCTGTGGGTGAGACGGTCCAGGTAGGACCACCAGTCATATTTTTTGCTTGACACTGACATTTTCCTGAAACTTTACCTTGGCGGTGATGAATGGGTTAGACCGCAGCTTTGGTCAAGGATCGGTATTTAATTTCAGCTCTGACCGGATCTTCGACATTTCACCGCTATCAAATTGTGATACTAATATTTGGCCTGGAATTTATACTGTTCTTGGTAGCCATCAAGAGGGGAAGTGTTGACATGATCGGCCAGCGTGATGCTTGACGTTGTTGAATGATGATAACTGGCAGGATACTAGGAGCTGGCAGGATACTAGGAGCTGGCAGTATACTAAGAGCTGGCAGGATACTAGGAGCTGGCAGGATACTAGGAGCTGGCAGTATACTAAGAGCTGGCAGGATACTAGGAGCTGGCAGGATACTAAGAGCTGACAGGATACTAGGAGCTGGCAGGATACTAAGAGCTGGCAGTATACTAAGAGCTAGCAGGATACTAGGAGCTGGCAGGATACTAAGAGCTGGCAGGATACTAGGAGCTGGCAGGATACTAAGAGCTGGCAGGATACTAGGAGCTGGCAGGATACTAGGAGCTGGCAGGATACTAGGAGCTGGCAGTATACTAAGAGCTGGCAGGATACTAGGAGCTGGCAGTATACTAAGAGCTGGCAGGATACTAGGAGCTGGCAGTATACTAAGAGCTGGCAGGATACTAGGAGCTGGCAGGATACTAGGAGCTGGCAGTATACTAAGAGCTGGCAGGATACTAGGAGCTGGCAGTATACTAAGAGCTGGCAGGATACTAGGAGCTGGCAGGATACTAGGAGCTGGCAGGATACTAAGAGCTGGCAGGATACTAGGAGCTGGCAGGATACTAGGAGCTGGCAGGATACTAGGAGCTGGCAGGATACTAAGAGCTGGCAGGATACTAGGAGCTGGCAGGATACTAGGAGCTGGCAGGATACTAAGAGCTGGCAGGATACTGCGATATGGCTGGGTGCTGGTGGGTAGCTGGATGCTGGAGGGGCTAGCAGGATGCTGGGTGCTGGTGGGTAGCTGGATGCTGGAGGGGCTAGCAGGATGCTGGGTGCTGGTGGGTAGCTGGATGCTGAGGGGCTAGCAGGATGCTGGGGGCTGGTGGGTAGCTGGATGCTGGAGGGGCTAGCAGGATGCTGGGGGCTGGTTGGATGATGTGTAGCTGTGAGCGAGAGAAGCTGTGTAGCGGTAGAAGAGAAGAGCTGTGAAGCTGTGGAGGAGAGCAAATTTGAAACGGTAGAAGAAAGCATCTGTGAAGCTTTCCTTTGCCTTGATCAGTCTTGTCCAAGGTTGTGCCAGCAGTCTCGTCTAACATCAGGTAAAGGTGTTTCACAGCGTTACCTCAATATATCTATTCTCTCTCTGGTAGAAGTTGTGTTGATAATAACTTGTGGTAGACATGCTGTGTTCTATAAGGAACCAAATATTTGCAATGACTGACGGACAAGCCGAGGAAGGATAGTTGAA
>WNGS01033470.1:14729817-14772502 GCA_020271785.1 Procambarus virginalis | reverse complement strand
TTTAGGAGTGAATCGTATTCCGTTAATTTTGGGCTGTCAAAAGAAGGAGCACACCTGAGGAAATAGGTAAGTCTGGGCAAGGCCAGGCACCTTGTAAGAAGGTACAACGCATCATGAGCATCCAAAGCCCCTATTCGCGCCTCCATCCTCCTCAGGTCTTTAAGCTTTTCTTCGAGGACTACCTCAATGGCGTTCGAGCCCAGAGGTGCCCCTAGCAGCACACTGTCGGTGGGAACGATCACTTGGGCTCCTGGCAATAAGATTTGTACTGCATTTATGATTGGTTGGTTGGACGAGATGATTTCACACTTTGATGGATTTAGTGTAAGGCCTAACTCCTCTCCCCTAGATTTCACTAGCTGAAGATCTCCTAGTAGGGATTCCTGTGTCCCTGCCAGGGTGCCATCGTCCAGGAACCAGATGTTGAATTCGCTGGACAACCTACTTGTGACCTCCTTAGCTGCCATGCAGAAAAGAAAAGGGGCAAGTGGGTCTCCCTGCTGGACACCTTCTGCGGAAACAACTTCATGTTCCCCAAACAACAGTGTCGATTCCCTACTGTACCCTGCTGAAACGAAAGGAAGTAGACAAGGAAAGCTGGTTCGAACTGCTTCCAGTACCACATCCCTTTTTACCTGGTTGAAGGCATTTTTAAAGTCTAATTTAATTAATGCCTTATTTACTGGGAGGTCCTTGATATAGGCTCGTGCTGCATGAGCTGCTGCTTCACAGCCATGGGGGACACCAAAACCTAGTTGATGGGGTCGAAGCATCGTTGCAGCGTCTATGCTGATTTTTCTGACAGCTGCCCTAGCAACAAGGCGCCGAAGTGTGTTGCCCACGGCAATGGGTCTGACTCCACCATCCTTCTTCTTAAGGGCACAAAGGGATGCTCCGAAGAAGAACGGTTTAATTGTGTCTGGGATCAACCCGGAGAGACAGTCGTTGACAAACTTCGTGATCTCTGACAGTAGTGTCTCGGCAACTTCGCCGAGAACTGGGTTTGTCATCTCCTTGAGGTGCTGAGGTCTTACTCCAGTGTATCCCCCTGCTGAGCCTGGTGGAAATGACATGATGGCTTTGTATACCTCTGATGCTTGGAGGAATAGAGGTCCCATGTCTGGGGCATTTGTGTCCCGAGCAGTGGGTTCCCATGATACTCTGGGAGGGTGCTTCTCTCTCAGTGAGTCGGCAGTTGCTGTATCTCTAGGGGCGATTGTTTCTTCACAATATATATATATATATATATATATATATATATATATATATATATATATATATATATATATATATATATATATATATATATATATATATATATAATGGCACTGGGATGTTCATAATTGGTAATATTTCTTAAAGAAACCATCAACCAAACTTTATCAAGACAGCTGCACCCAAACACTTACCTATGCCCAGATACTACATACCTTCGTCTCAATCTCTTTGTTTTCGTTCTGAAAGTGGAGCTTCAGTTTGGTTTTGGAGTCATCTGAGGAACCCTTGAGCTGAGAGAACTTGTAGCGCCAGTGGTACTCCCTCGTCTCTGTGTCGTAGAGAGCGAAGCCTCCCGACCAGTCCAGCGTCAGGCCAGATGATCTCCCGCCTTGTGTTACCGCGAATGTTTTGTTCTGAAATGGTTGTTGAGCGAGGCTGAGTATGGTGACTGTATAAAAAAAAGAGTAAGGAATATCAAATTTTAGAATTATTTACTGTCTGCTCGAGTTTAGGTACTATTCATTATTTTATGGGGTTTGGCTTTGTTTTGTGCATGTTTTTGGTCGGTCTAATTGCAACAAATATCTAGACAAAAATAAAAACAAACTGAGCACTGTTTAAACACAGACATGATTGTTTACCTAGTAAATATCTTCTCTAACACATGGGTACTGTTCCTCGATCTTATTAGTCACAGGCGCTAGTTATATGCCCAGTGCCAGTCCCAGGCAAATCAAAGAAATGTGTGGGCGTGCTGCCGAGGTCCACTTGAACATCACTCACTTTTGTGACTCTTCAGATATAAGGAGAATGTTCGGCGAACTTACTGTAGGGGGTGGTACTTCCCTCCCTTCATCCCTCTACTAGAGAACACCAAACACCACTTCGGTGTTGTATGCTTACCTTTATATATTTATTCACCACAATAGATTCCTTGCAGGCTCTCCATTCTCCACCCATAACCAGTTGATATCTCCTCTCCTCTCAATAACCATACGTGCACGCCTTCCCTTTCTTATCAATAGCCAGCTGTGCATACCTTTAATGTCAATCTAATATCCATCCGTGCATAAGTGCTCTCTCCACCCAATTACAGTTTTGTATATCTCTCATCTCTTCTAACGTGTTCCTGGCGCCTTCTTTTTCTCTGTGGCTGAGACTCACCCCAAGTCTGGTAACAGCGTTGTAGACGGCACGGTGCCAGGCATTTTCAATCCTGAGGAGGTCTTGGCGGGTCTCAACGCTGAGGTAACGAGACTCCTGCATGGCCGTCTGCAGGAGGAAGCAGTGTTGCCTCTCGTCTACATACTCCGACTCCTTGATCACTCGGAACATGGTCTGGTGAACAGCCCAGACTGACGCACGCTCAACCCAGTCGTGCGTGTTCAACTGCAGGGGGAGACAGAGGGCAAGTCTTAGTGAGATGTTAAGGAAGACATATACATAAAACAGAGGCACATTAGTAGTTACTACTGAGGAATTGAGCAAGTAGGAACGAAAAGTAGAAGATATGTAACGTTGAAAGTAATAAAGCAGTTATTACTAGAAAACTGAGTGAGAGATAGCTCAGAGAAAGGTCAGGAGGGTCCACCACCACGGACAATATGGATCAGCTGACGAGCCACATGACACGAACTGTATCTTGAGATGGTTTCGGGGCTTAGTGTCCCCGCGGCCCGGTCCTTGACCAGGCCTCCACCCCCAGGAAGCAGCCCGTGACAGCTGACTAACTCCCAGGCACCTATTTACTGCTAGGAAACAGGGGCATCAGGGTGAAAGAAACTCTGCCCATTGTTTCTCTCCGGCGCCCGGGATTGAACCCGGGACCACAGGATCACGCGTCCAGTGTTCTGTCCGCTCAGACGCCAGCTCCCTGTATAATAAAAACTGATAACCAAGTAAAAGACTAGCTGTGAAGAGCAGAGACGAGCTTCTAGCGCAGCATCCAAGGACCTGCTTGATGGAGTTGTCAGGCGCACCAATAGCTGATCAAGGGAGCTGAGAGCTGAGTGGAGAATAAAGGACGCTGTAAAACACCTATTGACTAACACGATTCGGTTTCTATATTTATATCTCACTACAACAACTAAAACAAGTATAATTTATCTAGGCTGTATTTGAAACAATCAAGATATTCTTCGTCTTTTACCATACCTAGCATCATGTTCCTTAAATCAACCCAAATTTGTCCACAGCAGTATTTACCAAGGATCGAAGAGACTTGAGGCAGAATAGCAGTGAGCCGGATGAGGCAAAGGACGAAGACTGAACGAGAGTGAGGGCTGCGGCCAGGGTGTAGGCTGGATTAATTGTGAATGGCAAGAAGAAAGCTACAGATAATAAATATACAGTTAATTAATGTACTTTACTGCACATCCTTTTAAGCTGAACCTCAACGTAAGCTGGCACAGAAACCTGTGTGAAGTACGGAAAAGTACAGAGAATTCAAGTATCCAGGGAAGACTTGATAGCAGCAGCAGCGGGGGAAATATTGTTTGGTGATATCATGAAAAGTGGACGACAGACCACTGAAATATTATCTAAAACAGTGCAAAGTTACAAATTAAATAAAATTTCAGCCGAGATTTAACAGACCAAAGGAAGTTGTTAAACATAATGAACAATCTTACTGAAAACCAGCATACGAGTGATCAATACTCCTCTACTGCCTAAGACAAAAATGAGTGACATTTAGTGAGCCAGCCGGAGGCTTATAGACGAATAGGAATATTCCTGCAAAAAAGTGATAAGCCTTTAGTTGACGGGGTTGGGAGGCTAGTAGCCTGGAGTATACCTGGAATGGGTTCTGGAAATTGTTGGGAGATAACTCCAATAGGAATTGGGGCTATCCTAAGTTGAATAAGGACATGGTTACACCAAAGGAAACAAAGTGTTAGTATAAATGAAGTTAATATAAATGCCCGTGTCTCCCTCGCTCCCATCACAATCGACTTGATAATGGTCCGAAACGTCGTCGTCTCTTTATCTTCTAGTGTGTGGTCTGGTCAATATAAATGAAGTCGGGACGAAACAAAATTTTGAGCTGGAAATAAATTCAGAAGACTCAAAATTGCTTCAAGACGATCATGATAGGTTTTGAAATGGACGATAGATTGGCAGCTGCAGTTTATTTCTGAAAAAATATAGGGTCGTGAGGCTAGGTATTTAACGAGTGGCATAATAAACATTTTATTCCGCCGGAAATAACAAATATTACGCTTCATTTTTATACCATACCCATTAAGATATCTAAAATGAAAACAAAGTTGTGATATATTTAATTTAAAAACAAAAATAAGACTTTGTTGATAAAAAGAGTATTCATGTAAAACGCTTTAGCTGGCTCAGGTCAACACAATTTTGCTACTGCGGTAAAACAGAAAAACACTATAAAAACTAGTTTTCTCAACAGTTAAACTATGACTGATGTTTTTGTACATCACAATTTAAAATAATTACAGTTTTTATAACACCTGAGCTTTACGAAGCAAAAAAGTATAGACAGATTGGTGACACGGAAGGCATAAAATACTTGGGTAAAATTAAAAGTGGAAACAGGAAATACTTATAATAAATGTGTTGTAATGAGAGGACAATAATATAAGGTGAAGGCACAGATGGGCCATGGTAATAGACACGAGGCATTGTAATAATAGACAAAGTAGACAAGGAGCACAGACAAGGAGGGGGGAAGACGAATACAAGTTGGTCGGGAACCTTAGCAGTGAGGACGATACCTGAAACGGGTAAATATGAGCCGAGGTTCGATCTATCAGGCTCGGATGGTTAAATAGGTGAGAACAAACACAAATTTCAATGTGAAACTTATTTTATGTTTCCTAAACATTCGTAAGGAAACGAAGTGGTAAGAGAGAGGAAAGATGGAGGAAGAAAAGGAGGTGGAATAAAAAAAGGAAGTATAAAATAAGGAAGAGGAGGAATAAGATAAGAAGAAGTGAATTTTAAGGATAAATTACTCACGGGAGGAGTGTCGAACATATAGATATCAGTACCCTTGAGAGCGATGAACTTGGGCTTCCAATTCTGCCAGGGAAGGTTTTGGTTGAGGACGCCCTCACACACCCAGCCCATGTATAGTACGTGTTCAGACGCAGGGAAGCTTGAGTTGTACAGCTTCATCTGGAACAACAAGAGTCAAAAGGTCAGTGTGGAACTCAACTTCAATTGAAATGCACAGTGAAAAAGAAAGTCACTGTTGCCCGCAAATTTAGAAACAAGAGGCGAGTCAGAGAGTCAATAAGACGCAGTTTCATCTGAAAATCGATATAAAGCAAAGCCCTTACATTCACTACCCATTCCTAAGCCAAATGTATTCCATACGTCAGTCGCCGTAGGTCACATTTGTATTACCTTAAATACAAATTAATATTATTATGAAAATAGTAACCCACTATTTTTGAAAACACGAAGAAACGTTGACTTAATATTTCGATCCCACCCGGAATCCTATTCAGCAGTGAGCGAGAATGATTGATTGATTGATGAAGATTAAATCCCCCAAGAGGTGGCGCAGGCATGAATAGCCTATAAGAGCGAGAATGACTGTTGTTGTTGTTTTAGATTCAGCAACTTAGAACAAATAGTTCCAAGTAGCACGGACTATGGTGAGCCCGTAAGTGGAGGCTCTTTGGAGTCATTATCTGTATCAATAGCTGATACTGGAGATCTGGGGATGGGGTCCGTGGACGCGCCAATCCTGTCCAAGCGAGAATTACAGCTGTAACTGCTCTGATGGGGTTAAGTCAGGTGTCCTGGGAAGAGGTAAAAGCATTGGGTAATTTGTCGTTACAACAACAACTTTGTTACATAATCGCTCACCCTATGTGGTAACCACTTCATGAGGAGATATTAAAATTTGGATATTGTTTATAAAAGTAGATTCTATTATTTTTCTTTTGAAGCCATAGTGTTTGGGGTCAATTATACAAGAGTTATCCATATAATTTTATAATCGGTCATCCGTCATCCGACATTTGATATTCGACTCTCAATCAACTTTAATTGTGTCGATACAAGAAGCTATCTCCATTACTTCGAAATGCAAGACCCTATGCAAGGTCTTGCATTTTTTCAATATTAATGAGCATTTGCCAGTCTTCCCACCATTTGTGGAGTTCAAGTAGATGTCTTTGCAAGACTTCAATATCATTCTCGCTTCCTACTTTGCCATAGATCTTAGTGTCATCTGCAGATCCGATGATATGATTTGTAATATTCATATTGATGTATGCGACAAAAAGTTGGCCCCAAGATGGAAACTTACAGTACCACTTTCACCACAATTCTCTAGCCAGATTCATTTTCATTTAGGTCGACCATTTGCTTTCTTTGTTTTAACCATTGTTTTATCCATTCTAGTATTTTAAAATTTATTCCATGAACGTGTAATTTTTTTGCCAGTCTTACACGTGGTACCGTATCAAAAGCTTGAGAGAAGTCAATTTATATTACGTCTACTGGTAGACCTTTGTCTGAATAGCCGGCTTGGCGCCTTCTTTTGATAAGTATTTACTTTGTCAACAAATGTATATGCTTATCTCTCAGAATGTTCGGTAATATGTTTATTGTTTGTGATGTGTGTTTATATATGTATGAACACGTTGTACTGAACGGGGTGAAAATAGCTTGAACTACCTCATCACTTTGTGTGTATTTTACCTCAATAAACCTATTTCAATTTCTTACTTTGTCTGAATTGGTGGCTACTCATCTGACGCATGGTAAAGTCCATGATGTTACTCACCAGGATGGTTAGGCCAATGTTGGCACATACCCGGAGGATGGTCACGCCGATGATGTTACTCACAAGGCAGGTTAGGCCGATGGTTTACTCACCTGGGGAGGATGGAAACGCCGATCTTACTCACCTGTGTCGGGGTTTCACGGTGTTCTCGTTAGTGAAGGGTTAAAGCAACAGTAGACTGGATCTCCTTTCCAGGCGGTTGCTCCAACAATAACCCTTACTCACCGTCGTTCGGCGGGTCTTCCCTCGATCCTCTAGGCTCCACTGCTGGCCTCGGAGAGTAACCCCAGTCGGTCTCACAACCGGCCCTTAAATTGTAAGATGAGTGGGAGCACAGATCGTTCCCTCAATCTGTGGCCCGCCCCGACACCGAACTCTTACACAGCCTTCAAGGTCGCCAACTGGTTTTTTTTAGGTGTCCAGAAACACTGCAGTGGTCAGGTGTAATTGTGGCAAGAGCAAATTCCAATAATATGGTATCAGGCAGGTCACTCAGCTTTACTTCGTTACACGGTCACAAGATAAATGGAGGGGATGATATCAAACACCAAAGAGTTTTGGTATTTTACTTAAAAGACAACGAGAAATATATATGCATCAATGTATCAGGAATAATATATGACAATTGCTCCATTCATAGCATAATAATCTGAAGCGCACCGATATGGTAACATCGGCACGTGTCACCTGTCAGAATGTCAGCTGACCGGGCCCCTCGCGATCGTGGGAACAGACTAGTACTTGTTTATCTAATTCTGTCACGATCCCCGTTTATTTAACTTTTTCCAAAACACTATTCAACATTCACATGGCTTACTTATGATTTCACTGGCCTCACGATCAACATCTTATTCACAATACTCTCACAGTGACTTTTCACCGTACCAAAAGATTACTCTATTCTTAATAATATTTACTGTGAATGCACTCACTTGATCACTGAACTTTTCTTTATATCTATACTTTCTCTTAAAGAGATATCACTGGCAATCACTTCACGTATATGATATTATTCAGTACACAGGCGTGTCATATATAAATCAGTAATCAAATTTCGGGCATATATATATATACATCATGAAGCTCAATACACAGGCATTTATATCGATAGATTATGGAGATCAACACACAGGCATTTATATCGATAGATTGTGGAGATCAACACACGGGCACTTATATCAATAGATTATAGAGATCAATCCACAGGCATTTATATCAATAGATTATAGAGAACAACACACCAATATCTGGTTTACTAGCAATATATATATATATAATAATAATACTCACTGGAGATTAATAATAGTCACAGTAAATTCTCTGATGAATCTTGGTGCTTGCACACACCCACACATAGATATATATGTAAACTGATACTGTGAGCGCTCTGGGCAGGCTCACCACATACTGTGCACTCTGTGACTTAGACTCAAGTGAGACTTGCTCACGACATATAAAATATCCTGACAAGAATATATTAGCTAACTAAAGGGGAAATGGGAGGGTAACTGTAAACACCTACTTCACCTATCCTAGGATGACAGTTGGGTTGTAGCTCCTGGTCCAGGCTCTCGCCTCGTACACCATCCAGAAACACAAGCCCCACGCCTTAGGATGTCGCGTCTCGCCGCTTCTGTACACAGCAGGTCCGTGCTCCTTCCTCTACAGTACGTCGCAGGGTTGAAGTCGGTCTCCTGGCTGTCAACTTTCCTCCCAACTACGGCAGCCAGCCTACGTCTCGGCGGTCGTCGCACGTTTCCCAATTAGTTCTTGTCACTGTATTCCCAGAGGAACTGCCTCTCACCACTACGAAGTCACTGTGAAGTTATCAGCTGTCCCAGACGAGGCTGCTTGAGCTCCACACACACAGCACCCGACTTCAGAGCACTTGAAGCTCACTTCACTGTCAATTCCCTCGTCGTCTAGATATATCGCTAGGTATTTGGGAAGACTTCTCGACGTGCTTGCATCCAACTGTTGACTTGTAGGGTTCCACGAAGGTGGGGTTACTGTCAAACTTGACAGGATCGTCGATCACACGTTCAACCCGGTTGACAAGGCTGTCAACCCGGTTCACTCACGGTGGGTGGCCCGGCCACTAAGCTGTCTCTTATACTGGTGAACTGCTAACGACGACACACGTCGATGCCCGGCCCACTTCTTGCAACGCACCTGTCCCCTGAGCACTTGTTGCTCAATATTCTGTCAATTCCTTATCTGAGCCACTTCTGGGTTGCAGGAAGACCTCACAGAGTGCGTGCCAACAACTGGAGACGCTTAAATCCACCGGAGTTCGGTAAATCCGTCACTCTGACAGGATGACCGATCGCGCGTCCTACCTCTCGGACGTGTCGTGAAAGACTGATATCGTCTGGCGCCAACACGGCCGGACTCCCCATGCCTATGTGACGTCACTTTTCCCAAAGTTGGTTTTCATTGGCTCCCAGTGCCAAGTCGCTGACGGTGACCAATCTGGCGCCACTGACGTCACACAGTTTTGGCGGGAGAACAGACTCGCCAGCGCCATATTGCCTTCCTAAAGGGCCTATCCCACAGGCCAAAATACTACATTTTCGCAAATTTCTCGGCTCTTCGAAAATACTGTTCTCTCCCACATATGTTCAATTGATGCCTGCAATGTAGAGAACGCTCGGGAATAGTGGACATGACTCTTACAGCAGGCGTGGGAGAATTAGAAGGGGGGGAACACCGTCACACCTGAAGGATGGTAAGGCCGATGATGTTACTCCGCTGAAGGTTGGTAAGGCCGATGGTGTTACTTGGAGGATGGTAAGGCCAATGGCCCTACCACCTTAATTTCAGGTGGTGTTACCTGTAGGATTGTAAGGCTGATGATGTTACTCACCTGGAGGTTGGTAAGGCCGATGATGTTGTTGGTGATGTGTTTGATCCACTGGGACAGCATGGCGGCGTCTTGGCAGTGCACCACACCAGTACTGATGCCGTTGATACCCCGCACCTCGAACGCTTGCGGCCGCAGCTTGTCGGTGCCGAAGATGTACCGTGTGATGTAGGCCATCATGAGTGGCACTGTAGGGAGGGCACGGGTGGTGGAGAGTGGCAGAGAGTGAGACAGAGGCATAGACAGAAACAGAGACAGAGGGACACAGATAGACAGAACAGAGTAATATATAGATTAAAGGTAAACCGGTGAAGTTTACGAATAAAGTATGTGACTTTGTTTATGTTCTTCCATTAACAGCATTTGTTGTCAATTACAAAAATCGTCTTCTGTTTTATACATATTTGCACTATTATATATAATGAAATAAAACTGCAGACAACAAACCTAATCCGATAGTTTTAAAATAAGTAACTAAATAATGAAAAGGAATAACGCCCTTCCTTTAAATTATCAAGCAATTAGATTCAGTTCAGTATTTGGTATATTCATGTAAGTCATCATTCAGCGTCAAGTTGAAAGAAATTTATAGAGTCATCAACTAATTAAAATTTCCCGTGAAGGTTACTCATTATATAAAGCACATGTAGCAGCAGCTGAAGTATTATTTTTCCAAGGCAACCACTAAAAGATGGCTTAATTTAAAGCTAACGAAGAACATGACAAACCAGAGTCTCAAGGCTTAAAACAATACTCTACTAAATTATATGTCAAATGAAACAAAATACTTTTTTCTTATTCAACAGGCAGACATTCAGAACAGCTTTCTAAAAAAACGTATTAGAGAAAAAAATCGTGCAAACTGTTTAAAATTAAGTTTAACAAATAATTTTCTTCAAATTCGCATCCTACATCATTTGAACGCAATAAGCTGTGGCTGCTTGATTGACTTTATATTAGCATGCAATTACAATGTTATTTGATGCCAGAATTTAATGAGTACTGATGCCTGTATGATAATCAAAGACGTTAGGCGACGTCACCTGAGAGCATCATTAGCTGAATTAATGGGGAAAGCAATGTCAAAGATGTCAGCCGATGTCAAGTATAAAAGGGCATTTCTGAGTAATCTATCAGAGTACAGCTAAGGAACAAGACAGAAGACTGACTAGAGGATGACTGAGAGGAACACCCACCTGTAACTATATCCACCCATTGCTTCTCCACCTTTGGTCCGTTGGGGGTGGAGTCTGCAGTGGAGGTGTTGGTGGCTGTGCTGGTGGGAGTGGTGGAGGTGGCGTTAGAGATGCCGTTCGGAGTGTGCTTCGAGATGACTTCGTTCCGACTGTTGTTGACTTTGTTGAGGTTGTTGGTGGTTGTGCTTGTGTTGGAGGTGTCGGTGGTAGTGCTATTATTGGAGACGATGGAATCAGTTTGGTCACTATTTGATATTTTGTGATTGGAGATCTTGGCAGAGGTGGGGGTGGAGGAGGGGGTGGTTGGGGTTGTGGGATCAGAAGGGGAGCGCCAGCCATCTTCAGGCCTGAGCTGTGACGCTGTGCTCTCTGTTGTGCTGCTCAACGTGTCTGTCATTACACAGGAAACAGATTAATTTGATTCACCTTATTTTCTCGTCTATGTTTTTGGTTAATGTTTGCTCGTACCACAGCAACCGCGATACTAACGCCTGCTGATATTTTTACGATATTTGAACATATCACTCTAACCTAATACTTAATATACAATTCATTCACCACCCCAAATGAGCTTCAGTAAGCTGGTTGGTCCGTAAGCAAAAGTGTTACGGTTTTAATAAACTCTGTGAGGTTGAAAGGCCTTAAGCTCAACACCAAACCAAAGATTCAGGGAATGTCAATCATGCATGCATCGACACCAAGCAGTTAATCAACTCGCACTTTTACACCTGTAATTAAACATCTTAAATACCATCTAGAGCTAACAAACCTCAAACTCTTCTAGGAAATAGCATAATTAATTAACACCCACCCACTTTTACTAGCATGATACATTACCAGCTATCAACATATACTAATTAACATTGTGACCTAACAGCCAGTTAGTTGAACACAATATATTGCAGTGATTGTAATAATATATGCATACGAGAAACATTCAGAAACTTAAATGTGAAAATTTATCAAATTAGATATGTTGTGTCCATAGCATCAGCAATGTTTCTGTGACACAGAACCAGGAGCAACACCTCATAAATTGTAATACTCCAAACACATCATCAAAGTAAAATACATTAGGAGACAGTGAATAGAATCTGCTGCCATTAGACAGTACAGAAGAGACCAATAAAATTTTCAGCTTTAGAGCCCTATTTGTCAAATTATTGTAACAAAAATATAAATTATAACATAATCCCTGACCTCTGTGACGTCACCGTGTCTGCCCCTCAACTTCTCTCCTTGTGCTGCTACTCACTGTCCCTCTCTTAGACTTGACAATCCTTACTGGCGAAACATCGCCATTAATAAAGGTTACTCTCAACTTGATGTTTCTGTAAAAATCCTACCAGCCTAGCCAACTACGTAGAATCATCAGCCCATTCTCGCGAGCGTTCCCAACGTCAAGAGACTGTCGCACTAAAGTGGCTTATCTTAACCTACCAGAGAACCCACGTACAGAAAACGGGACACTATGTCAACATAACTACCTAGCATCACATGTAACAACCAGCAATCAGCCGGAACAGTCCCTCTTTAAGTTATTAATTATGGAGCGCATAACAATTGCGGCGGGTGTAGTTTTATGTTATTTGTTTACGAGCCACAATTAGTGCACTCCGGGGACACTGACAAATGGAATGGCATCAGAATTCTATTCGCTGGACGGGAACTTGTGGGCACTCTGTCTCGAGTGATCTCAGGCCAGATGGTGATGGGCAGGTTCGGCCGTGTCAATGTTTAATAATACCCAAATTTTGTAATGCCAGAATTTTTAATAATACCGAAAAACTCAAAAGTCCAAAAATTTATTTATAATGTTCTATGGTAAGTTCCTCAAGACAACAGTTGTATAGTTCATAACAAAGAGGAATTAGCTCAACAAGTGACCTCTAGCGAGAACTATTTAACTGATAAGGATCGAGGGCTTCAATTGACCTAATTACGTAAATTTACAACCTAACAATAATCAACAATATCTAATATCGCCCTTAACAAGGTAATTATAAACAAATGTGCAGGATGTGAGCGTGTCCGTGAGGTCGGGACGGGTGATGGAGCCTGGAGGACGGACATCATCTTCAGCAGTAATGGGATCAAACCTATTATATCTGCCTCACTGTCTTTATAATGACGAAAGAAAATGTATGAGTGACAATTTGTTTGTCATTTATCAGAGAGACATAGACAGGATTAAATCCAAGGGAGAGATTCCAGTGTCAAGTGGCATTCTGCCTAGAAGATCAATGCCTGAATATCCTGGGCAATTGTCATCAACTGCCGACTGAATATATACTGCAAGGCCAAAGCGATATCTTTTGTTGACAATTGTGAGAGAGCTTCCTGGTCCCGAGTGTCCTCTCTGCCAGTGACGCCTGACACAGTCTGGGACGAGATAGTTGTGTCATCTGCCTTCATAAGTACTTGTCTTGTTTAGAGCTAAAATTGTGAACAAGTTCTGTGTGAATGCATAGTAAAGATCGCTAAGGAGTGTGCAGAGTTCAAGTAACCAGATTAAGTTCAGTTATTGTCAGTGTAATATTATTATTATCTTTTACGTCCCAGTGACTTAGAAGACTGTCATGACCTACATTTTGTTTATTCTGTACACTATTACATATTATATGTATGTGAAGTCGTTGGCTATTGTTTGGGTGTCCTTTCATAGCGGGCTCAGGTTGGGGAATGGTCTCAACTCCTTGGCTCTGTATTTTGTTCTATTCGGGTTAGTTATCTTCTGGAGGCGCCGTGTTGTCAGGACGTGGATTTCGTTATGCCGCCGGTTTACCGTGTGCCATTCTCATTCTCCGGTTGCTTTGTCGGTATCCTGGGTTTCTGTCTCTTGGTTGTCGGGAGGTGCATCGGGTGCTTTTGGGTCACGTAGCTCAGGGTGGAGGGGTTGTACTCACTGCTTGATTGGTGGGCGGTTTGGGGCGCTCTGTGCGGGCCGTTTCTCGCTCCTAAACAGCGGAAGTTGATGTTTAAGTTTCTTCACGAGACTCTGGCTACCATTGCCCGGTTGTTTATGTTGGGTATTGCGGGCTTGGATTCTGGCACCCATTGTGGGCAGCGTGAGTTCCAACTTCATGTTTTTGCCAACCCGTCCTCGACTCAAGTCCATTACATTCAGCGGTCGACCCCACAGACGCATTCATAAATTTTAACATGCTGTTCATTCAAAACGGGAATTTTCTCAAGTATAAATTAATATTATAATATATTGGCATATTGTGTATATATAGTCATAGGATAGGTTAGGTCAGGTGTTTAGGTTCTGTTGGCGATTATTTGTATTTATAGTACGTGGGTGAAGCATTTATAGCGTTGTGATTCGAACAAAATTCGTCAGTGAAGCACTTGGTCCGGATATGTTCGAACGCCAGCAGTTGTGAGTCGTGTGTAAACCGCTTTTCATTCATAAACAGGGGGTTTGGCGGGTGCATGGAATCACTTTTGGATCTTTGTTTGGAGGACGGGCTGGTTTTTGCACTTGTCGGCGGGTTTCTTGCTCGGACTAACTTCGGGGAACCATTGTTATCTTCTGTGGTCATGATTTGTGGGTGGATTTGCTGCGGTTTTTCTTCACGTCGTTTCCGAGGGGGAATTGTAAAATTCGTAACACTTTAGGGGTGTTGGTGACGAATTAGATTTTGTGTGATTTAAGAATGAGAAAAGGAGTGGTGCAAGGACTCTGCCCTGGGGTACAAAACTTTTCACTGTGATTTGACTTGACTGTATGATTGATCATTATTCTTTGCGTTTGTCTGAACATTGATTATCCATCGCCCTACTATACCTCTTATTCCTACTGATCTCATTTTATAGGCTATTAGTCCAATGCTACATTTATTAAATGCCTTTGCAAAGTCCGTATATACAGGAAGGAAAAGAACTCTCAGTGGGAAAGCGCCAAGCCATTACGACTATATAGCACTAGATAGGAGTCAGGATAAGGATTTGGGATAGGATGGGGGGTGAAGGTATTTTGTTTTCCTTCTAATAATTCCGTAATTTTGCCATAGTGGTTGAGTAATTTTACAAGGTAGGATCTTCCAGCTCTAAATAAATATTGACCTGGACTGTGAGGTTAATTTTTCTCCATAAATCTGGAGATCTGATTTCTTCTCTTTCAATTTTTTTTATTATGCGTGATGTTACTTCAACCGGTCTATAGTTTTACCCAATATTTTGCTAGCACACTGGTGTATTGGAGCTATATCTGCTGACAAGTGCTTCTGGTATCTCCCCTGCACCTGCGGGTTCTCCATGCAACCCTCAGTGCTCAAGCTACCGGTAATTTACATTTCTTCATAAATATGCAATTCCAGGAGTTGGGACCCTGTGCTGAGTGTTGTTTATTAGGAAGCTAAACATAGCATCATAATGTTCTTTTAGGATTTTCCTAATTTCTTTGTCGTCCTCTGTGTATAACCCGACGATTGCAGGTATAGACCCAATACTGATGGTTTTCGAGTTTGATTTCACATGCGTGAAAAAGTTATATATGCACATATAATCTTATACAGCTTTCTGTTCCAATTACATGTCTTCAGTCTAGTATGATTGTTTCAGCTTCTGCTCTATTTCTTCAATCTCCCTGTTTAAATTATTTTTTCTTTATTGGGATAGTCGTGTCTGCTTAAACAATTCAGTAATTATTTTCATTCTTCTGCAGTGTCGTCTGCTTTCCCTTTCAAGCATATTTGTAAGCTTTGCCAGTCAATTGTTCTGTTCCTTACATGGGAGTTGTGTTATTTAAGACGGTTTTCCCTTAGATGTTTGCAAGTTCTATGTTTATTTTTTCCCAGCAGTCCTCTTGTTAAAATTGTATTTATTAAATAGCCTCTCACGCTTGTTTGGATATATTACGAGCTTCTGACCATATTACGAGCTGTGAGTTGTAACTTGAACTTCAACGAGTCTTTGATCTGAGTGTGTAGTATCTGAGATTGTAATGTCTCTGATTTCTTCATTGTTTGTAAAGATCAGGTCAAGAATATTTTCGTTCCTAATTGGTTCTGTTATCTTCTGGGCGAAAGTTTTTCCTAGAATCTAAGTTGTTCTCTAAACCGTGTTTGGTTATTTCCAGGTGATATCCTTTTATAATGTTATTGTTATTATTCTTTATCTTAAACTGGGTAGAGTGAAGCCTCTAAAGAAGATAATATCTGGTAATGGGTTTCTAGATTATCGAGATTATTTTCTATTTTATCTGCTCTGAGATTATCTCAACCGTTGCATCTGATGGTTTGCATATTAGAATAATAACTAGGGGTTTATTTTCTTTACTTTAATTCAGGTATCTCTACCACCTCATTTGCAGAGCTTAGGAACTCTGAGTATTGGGTCATATCCTACTTACTCTATCATATCTATGAAATTATATTCTAGTATCCAGATCTGACTGTTCATGTAGTTTCCAGTATTGTTTCTGTGAAGGCTCCAAATAATGAATTTGCCTCCGTTGAGGACATTTATGTGAATGGTACTTTGTTTTCGCCGTTGATTTTAGGCCTTAATGTTGGCAAAGATAATAAGGTTACTCAGAAGAATTTTGACCGGTAAGTTTTTTCAGAGAGGTCCATTATGTATTGATTCATTATGTATTGAACTTGGTTTGATTTGCATTTGTTGCATGTTGTAGTTGCAGCTCTGTTGCAGTGCAACAAAGAGCAGTACATAGTAGTACAACATGAACATCATAACAGCATGAACAAGCCACAGGCGCCAGTCAGGCGGCAGCAGACAATGGAAAAAGTTACACCTCGCCTGTGGCTTGTCATGCTGTTATGATGTTCATGTTGTACTACTATGTACTGCTCTCTTGTCACAGCAGGGTGTAGTAGTAGATGGCTTTAGTGTGTACATGGCTCGTTCTGCCAGTTCCAAGGATTAGAAAGGATGTGAGGATGGTACTTACCATCGTTCTTGTTGAGGAAGGAGTGGCGGCCTTGTAGTGTCTGACAGTCAGGAGCACCTCGTCCCCCGCCTGACGCAGCTCGCCCACAGCCTCGTCATGGGTACACCGCAGCAGAGTCTGGTTGTTCACTGTCAACACACAAGACAAACACCCGTCACATGGTGCTGGTTGTTCACTGTCAACACACAAGACAAACACCCGTCACATGGTGCTGGTTGTTCACTGTCAACACACAAGACAAAACACCCGTCACATGGTGCTGGTTGTTCACTGTCAACACACAAGTCAAACACCCGTCACATGGTGCTGGTTGTTCACTGTCAACACACAAGACAAACACCCGTCACATGGTGCTGGTTGTTCACTGTCAACACACAAGACAAACACCCGTCACATGGTGCTGGTTGTTCACTGTCAACACACAAGACAAACACCCGTCACATGGTGCTGGTTGTTCACTGTCAACACACAAGACAACACCCGTCACATGGTGCTGGGTGTTCACTGTCAACACACAAGACAGCACCCGTCACATGGTGCTGGTTGTTCACTGTCAACACACAAGACAGCACCCGTCACATGGTGCTGGTTGTTCACTGTCAACACACAAGACAGCACCCGTCACATGGTGCTGGTTGTTCACTGTCAACACACAAAACAGCACCCGTCACATGGTGCTGGTTGTTCACTGTCAACACACAAGACAGCACCCGTCACATGGTGCTGGTTGTTCACTGTCAACACACAAGACAGCACCCGTCACATGGTGCTGGTTGTTCACTGTCAACACACAAGACAGCACCCGTCACATGGTGCTGGTTGTTCACTGACGGAATTGTTTCACACAAGGCGGAATGGACACAGAACATTTATCATGAAATGTCACTGAGGACAAGTGATCATTGTATATTAATATTTGATTACGTAGTTATAATGAAAGCTGTGGCAAGAAGAAGTTAAAAGGGGAGTGGAAAAATTAGATTTAATAATGGCAAGAACCAGAAGGTAAAATTATTATAGAGAGAATGCTAAGGGATAAAGACCTAAGAGACAAACAAGTAATGAAGGACTTCAAAACTAGCCAAGGATAAAGGGATAAAGGCGCCAACATACAAAATTACGATGTTTAGAGACAAAAGGAGAAATAAAAGACCATGGAAAATATTGGAAGCACAGACCAAAGGAAAACCCACACATATTTACAAGAGAGAGGAATAAATTCACAGGAATTCGTAGAGCAGCAGAGAAGTAGCATCCGAGGCAAGGATCAGCCTAAACCATTATATAGTCACATGAGGAAGATGGCGGTAAATGAATAACTAATCAGGCTACGCATAAGAGGAGGGTATAAAAGAATGATAAGGAAGTGTGTGAAGAACTGAATAAAAGGTTCTAGGAAGTTTTTAAGATTGAGCCAAAACTTTTCCCTGCTCAATGACTTCCAACTGAACAGGTGCTATCAAAAGAAAGACTGATTAAAATGGAATTACTCCATATCAATCAGTCTTCTGATTGCACCTGTTCAATTGACGATGCTAAACACTAGAGGATTAAAGAAACAATTAGACGATCTGAATGTGATGAAAGCCACAGGCCATCACAAGATCTCGCCGAGGATTCTAAAAAAGGCAGCTGCAACATTGTGTGTACCCCTTGCTATAGTCTTCAACTCCTCACTAGAAATGGAGAAACTTATGAACAAATCCACAAGAGCCGTGACGAGGGTTCGAACTTACGTCCGAAAGGATCCCAGACGCGCCTTAATCGACTGAGCTACGACATGGTATAAGAATTGCAACCGGGAAATCAATCTGACCTACCACGGCCCTTGTGGATTTGTTCATTTGATGCATCACGCTATTGTGATTTCTGTGTGTAATGGAGAAACTTGCTGACATTTGGAAAGTGGCAAATATGGTACCTGTATACAAGAAATGAGAAAGACAGGAGCCACTGAACTTCAGACCGGTATCACAACCAAGTATTCCCTGTAAGATATTAGAAAGACTAGTCAAAAGAATACTCGTCGATCACTTACAACATATAAATTTTGTTTCGAAACATTAACATGGATTCATCAAAGGAAAATCTTGCTTGACCAACTAACAGTCCCCTGTCCCCTGAAGCCCATACCAAGAGGATAACATCAGCAGCATATGCCAGGTTGGCCAACATAAGAACGGCCTTTAGAAACTTGTGTAAGGATTCATTCAGAACTTTGTATACCACTTATGCCAGATTAATCTTGGAGTACGCAGCTCCAGCATGGAGTCCATATCTAGTCAAGAATAAGACTAAGCTGGATAAGGTTCAAAGGTTTGCCACCAGACTAGTACCCGAGCTGAGAGGTATGAGCTGCTTGGAGAGACTACGAAAATTAAACCTCACGTCACTGGGAGACAGAAGAGTTAGAGGGGGACATGATCACCACATACAAGATTCTTAGAGGAATTGATAGGGTAGATAAAAACAATTTATTTAACACAAGGGGCACACGCACAAGGGAACACAGGTGGAAAATGAGAACCCAGATGAGCCAAAGAGATATTAGAAATAACTTTTTTAGTTTCAGAGTAGTTGACAAATAGAATGCATTAGGAAGTAATGTGGTGGAGGCAGACTCCATACACAGCTTCAAATGTAGATATGATAGAGCCTAATAGGCAAGGAATCTGTACATCAGTTGATTGATGGTTGAGAGGGGGGACCAAAGAGCTCTCTCTCTCTCCCACAATTCTTTACCTCCGCAACACTGCACTACCAACGAGGAGGAAGCCGGGAAAGATTTAACTTTGCTTTCACTTAAGATATAAAGGAGGAAGAGATTGATTTGTTATTGCTTCAGCCTTATTTTAAGTGGTGACTTTAGCTTCACTTCTCGTGACATCCCTGTATCCCTCGTACTGCCAAAACACACACAGGTAATAGCAGTACCTTCTCTTGCTCACCGTGATCGCTATGCTTGTCGGGGACAAATATATGTTGGGCTTAACGATGCCCCCCTGTCTATTCTCAGAATGCAAACCTCAACAGTTGTCTAACTCCCAGGTACCTATCTACTGCTAGGTAAGGAAAAACAACAGATTAAAGGCAATTTGCTCCAGCTTGTTGTGAACCAAGTGTGCTAACTACTGGACAATAAGGAGCCCTAAGAGGCTTCCCGAATCTTGCGGGTGAGGGACGCCTCTCCACCCACACCCCAAGGGAATTATGGATTGCAGATTTTAAAGAAACTATTTAAAGTTTAACACAGAATATTCTAACTAATTGTTTACAAGACACAGATGTAATTGTTATAAGAGGAGGGACGAGGCACTCGTCATACAGCTGCCAACATGTATTCACTAGCCGTGTCCACCTTCTTGCTCCACCACTCCGTTACCTTAACTTTACAGTCACACCCTCCTCCACTTTCAGCTCTTCAGACAGACCACGCCCTCAAAATGTTCATAAAACCTTTTGCCTGAGCTGTACAAAGTACTGTACATGGTTCCTCAACTCATGGACATCCTTGTGGTAATAATCCTCACTACCACATTGATATTTCCATAAACTTAAAATCCCTCGTACATACAACCCAAGCCCAACATTGTTACACACCTTACCAAACCCTCAGCTCACCAGCCTCCATCAAAGTTGCTCACTCATATGAAGGAGGAAGAAAGGAAAAATGCAGAGGCTAAAGAGGTGGAGAATAAAAATGATGACGAAGAGAAGGAAAAATTTAGTCTCGCTCACCCTTGAGTATGGCGTCGCCGACGAAGAGCTTGCCTGTGAGGTCGGCGGCTTGATCCTTAAATATCCGGGAGATGAGAATAGGCAGCTTGTGCTCGGACCCTCCCTTGATGCTAAGGCCCAAGCCGGAGTTGCGCTGTCGGATGACCTTCACTCGCCGGATCTGTAGGCGAGATGAGGCGGGTTACCACCAGTGACAGTAGATGAGAGTGGTGATGAGTGCCTGATACTCATCATCATCATTATCAGCGACGTAGACAGACTCTAGGCCAGACAACCTCTGGCAATTAAGACAAGGACAAGCGAGGCGTGGAACGTGAAGGTGAAAAAGAACATATGTTCCAGTTACGGAGATAAGAGCCGAAGACAAGTAAATAGGAGACTTTATACAAGAGAGAAGAAACCCAGTATTGTGTACTGTTGGGGGTAAAACAAAGTACAATGTCTCCTATTTCCAACATTTAAAGATGAAATTCGGTGTTTACCAAGCGTGATGGATCAGAGGCATAAACACCGCCCGTTCACATACAAGATAAAATAAAAACAAAACAAACAAGCGAAGAACGAAGAAGAACAGATAGAGAAGGGAGACGGACCACTCGAGAAGAGAGAAACAGAACTGACTGGCAGAGAAGAGTAGAGACAAAGAAGCAGAACAAGGTAGTAGGTACAAGACCAGCCAAGGAACACTGGCACGGCATGAAGGGTAATCTGTTGTGGATTTACCTGCTGCTGGATACATTATTTACACCCCAGGCGGAGCAATGGCGCGGGCCTAGGAAGACGAGAGAGGAAGGGGCAGTGAGGGAGGGGAAGGAACAGTTGTTGCTGGTGGGGACGAAGAGAGGAGAAAAAGGATGCCACTGACAAGGAATAATATGTTGATAATGCGTGAGAAGACGAGAAAAGGAAAGAGGTAATATGACACACCGAGACACTACGTGATCCTCTAAGAGAAGGAAGCTGCTTACACACACTACCATTAATGTCTCGCCTACATGCATCACTTCCACTCTCGCAACAATAACAGCATCGCACGTACACACTATAATTCTCCCTCTCAACTCACACACAGGTTGCACTTGCAGTGAAATATCAGCTGAGATGATATTCAAACGTTCAAACGTTTGAATATTCCCGTCTTTTGAATATTCCCATGCCACAGGTAACGGTAGCGCAATATTCACCTTCCCATTAAACGTTCATTGAACAACATGCAATAGTTGAGGAATGCTGATCTAATAACACTGATCTGTAAAGTATTCTGAACTGTTAACGTTCATCTGGAATGATTATATAACTGTCAATATAGTTATTGGAACAGGCATTCAATTCACAACAATCACAAGATATGATCAACCGAGACTTTATCTTGTGAAATTGGTTACTGAACCAACAACACCCTCAACAGGAGGCCTGACCCATCAACACCACACAGGAGACCTGACCCATCAACACCACACAGGAGGCCTGACCCATCAACACCACACAGGAGGCCTGACCCATCAACACCACACAGGAGGCCTGACCCATCAACACCACACAGGAGACCTGACCCATCAACACCACACAGGAGGCCTGACCCATCAACACCACACAGGAGACCTGACCCATCAACACCACACAGGAGACCTGACCCATCAACACCACACAGGAGGCCTGACCCATCAACACCACACAGGAGACCTGACCCATCAACACCACACAGGAGGCCTGACCCATCAACACCACACAGGAGGCCTGACCCATCAACACCACACAGGAGGCCTGACCCATCAACACCACACAGGAGACCTGACCCATCAACACCACACAGGAGGCCTGACCCATCAACACCACACAGGAGGCCTGACCCATCAACACCACACAGGAGACCTGACCCATCAACACCACACAGGAGACCTGACCCATCAACACCACACAGGAGCCTGACCCATCAACACCACACAGGAGGCCTGACTCATCAACACCACACAGGAGGCCTGACCCATCAACACCACACAGGAGACCTGACCCATCAACACCACACAGGAGGCCTGACCCATCAACACCACACAGGAGGCCTGACCCATCAACACCCTCAACAGGAGGCCTGACCCATCAACACCACACAGGAGACCTGACCCATCAACACCACACAGGAGGCCTGACCCATCAACACCACACAGGAGGCCCGACCCATCAACACCACACAGGAGACCTGACCCATCAACACCCTCAATAGGAGGCCTGACCCATCAACACCACACAGGAGACCTGATCCATCAACACCACACAGGAGGCCTGACCCATCAACACCACACAGGAGACCTGACCCATCAACACCACACAGGAGGCCTGACCCATCAACACCACACAGGAGGCCTGACCCATCAACACCACACAGGAGGCCTGACCCATCAACACCACACAGGAGACCTGACCCATCAACACCACACAGGAGGCCTGACCCATCAACACCACACAGGAGACCTGACCCATCAACACCACACAGGAGGCCTGACCCATCAACACCACACAGGAGACCTGACCCATCAACACCCTCAATAGGAGGCCTGACCCATCAACACCACACAGGAGACCTGACCCATCAACACCACACAGGAGGCCTGACCCATCAACACCACACAGGAGACCTGACCCATCAACACCACACAGGAGACCTGACCCATCAACACCACACAGGAGACCTGACCCATCAACACCACACAGGAGGCCTGACCCATCAACACCACACAGGAGGCCTGACCCATCAACACCACACAGGAGACCTGACCCATCAACACCACACAGGAGGCCTGACCCATCAACACCACACAGGAGACCTGACCCATCAACACCACACAGGAGGCCTGACCCATCAACACCACACAGGAGGCCTGACCCATCAACACCACACAGGAGACCTGACCCATTAACACCACACAGGAGGCCTGACCCATCAACACCACACAGGAGGCCTGACCCATCAACACCACACAGGAGGCCTGACCCATCAACACCACACAGGAGGCCTGACCCATCAACACCACACAGGAGGCCTGACCCATCAACACCACACAGGAGACCTGACCCATCAACACCACACAGGAGGCCTGACCCATCAACACCACACAGGAGACCTGACCCATCAACACCACACAGGAGGCCTGACCCATCAACACCACACAGGAGGCCTGACCCATCAACACCCTCAATAGGAGGCCTGATCCATCAACACCACACAGGAGACCTGACCCATCAACACCACACAGGAGGCCTGACCCATCAACACCACACAGGAGGCCTGACCCATCAACACCCTCAATAGGAGGCCTGACCCATCAACACCACACAGGAGACCTGACCCATCAACACCCTCAATAGGAGGCCTGACCCATCAACACCACACAGGAGACCTGACCCATCAACACCACACAGGAGACCTGACCCATCAACACCACACAGGAGGCCTGACCCATCAACACCACACAGGAGGCCTGACCCATCAACACCACACAGGAGGCCTGACCCATCAACACCACACAGGAGGCCTGACCCATCAACACCACACAGGAGACCTGACCCATCAACACCACACAGGAGGCCTGACCCATCAACACCACACAGGAGGCCTGACCCATCAACACCACACAGGAGGCCTGACCCATCAACACCACACAGGAGACCTGACCCATCAACACCACACAGGAGGCCTGACCCATCAACACCACACAGGAGACCTGACCCATCAACACCACACAGGAGACCTGACCCATCAACACCACACAGGAGGCCTGACCCATCAACACCACACAGGAGACCTGACCCATCAACACCACACAGGAGGCCTGACCCATCAACACCACACAGGAGACCTGACCCATCAACACCACACAGGAGGCCTGACCCATCAACACCACACAGGAGGCCTGACCCATCAACACCACACAGGAGACCTGACCCATCAACACCACACATGTAACAATAACGCTCCTGCAGGAATTGTAAACAAGAATGTAATATTACCAAGTTTTTTAATTATCACATTTAGGTACATTTGCAGCACTTATGCAGCTACCCTAACCTATATTATAGTTACATAGTGTGTGTGTGTCAAGAGCTAGCTACCTATGTCAAACTAAGAAATCCCAATCTCAAAAGGGCATGCGATCAATAGCCTGCGCTTGCAAACTTTGGATTCAGTATGAGGATATCCTCCAGAACACGAGAGTAAATAAAGCAGTAACAAAGCTGCATGTACCTCATACATTAGACCCTTCGAACCGGCAGGTTCGAAGGGTCTAATGACCTTGACACTCAATAATGTAATGTGTAAAATCATGACTGAATTTTTCCTCACAGAGTTTACACATGGAATACTCAGGTTTGGGAGATTCGTCCCGTATAGCAACCTGTCACAGGTAACGGTAGCCCAATCTGATCCTTGAAACCACCAAGTCACACTGTTACAAACAAATGAAAAAATGAAAAAAAAAGAAAAAAGTTGGTCAAATAGTCATGTATTTAAGCAGCCTTCCATTAGTTCCTCCTCCTCTCTTCCTAGGACAACTTTTCCAATGAGCCAATAGTTTATATTTCCGTAACATTCTCCTCTTTCTCTGACAACCAGAGGGACAGGAAACCACCCGCTGCAGTTCGCCTTTGAGCTACAATCTCCAAACTTTTCAAGATGCTGATGAAAAAAGTTTGTTTATCTAAAAACGTCCGTCTCTTTGCTTTACGTTCTTCTCTGGAAAAAGTCGGAGGCGGAGTGGCCCTACTCATGAGAAAGGAGTTTCTCGTGAGTAGTGGAGTTTCAAGGAGATGGTTATCCCAGGCAGAAAGGGGGTTCAGACACTACATAACAAGCACCATGATGACAATGGGAGGGCCAAGAGTAGTAGTAGCGGTGATATATAACCCTCCACCAAACGACACAAGCCCCATACAAGAGAATGACAAAAACAACATGGCAGTTAACAATATAATTGAGAGGGCAGCCTCTCCTGTCTGTAGAATTCGATCCCATATGATCATCATGGGGGACTTCAATCACGGAAGAATAGACTGGCAGAACAAGGAACCGCATGGAGGAGAGGAAATAAGGAGAGCTAAACTATTGGAGGCGGTAACTAAAAACGTTTTAAGCCAGCATGTCAGGGAACCCACAAGAATGAAAGGAAACGATGAACCAGCGAGACTCGACCTAGTCTTCACTCTGAACGAATCCGACATAAGGGAAATCGGCTTTCAGGCCCCAGTAGGAATGAGCGATCACAGTGTACCGACGTTTGAGTATCTGGTCGAAGAAGGGTTAATGTACTCAAGGAAGGGACCTGAAAACAAATGGCCCACATCCAAAGAATAATATCGGCGGCGTATGCGAGGCTGGCTAACATTATAACTTCCTTTAGAAAGCTGTGTAAGGAAACTTTCAGAACCTTTTATACCACGCATGCAAGGCCAATCCTGGCATATGCAGCCCCAGCATGGAGCCCATACCTTGTCAAGCACAAGACGAAGCTGGAAAAAGTTCAGATGTATGCCACAAGGCTAGTCCCAGAACTAAGAGGCATGAGTTACGAGGAAAGGCTGAGTGAACTGCACCTCACGTCGCTGGAAGACAGAAGAGCTCGGAGGAACATGATCACCACACACAAAATTCTCATGGGAATTGACAGGGTAGACAAGGAAGGATTATTTAACACGGGTGCAGCGCTTCAACCACATAGATTTTTTCAGTAATTTTTATTTGAAATTAATCTGCATAAGTTTTGAAGTGAAGGGTGACCCAGGGCTGTGAAGGGTGACCAAGGACTGTGAAGGGTGACCAATGACTGTGAAGGATGACCAAGGACTGTGAAGGGTGACCAAGGACTGTGAAGGGTGACCAATGACTGTGAAGGATGACCAAGGACTGTGAAGGGTGACCAAGGACTGTGAAGGGTGACCAAGGACTGTGAAGGGTGACCAAGGACTGTGAAGGATGACCAAGGACTGTGAAGGGTGACCAAGGACTGTGAAGGGTGACCAAGGACTGTGAAGGGTGACCAAGGACTGTGAAGGGTGACCCAGGACTGTGAAGGGTGACCCAGGACTGTGAAGGGTGACCCAGGACTGTGAAAGGTAATCTCAGACTGTGAAGGGTGACCCAGGACTGTGAAGGGTGACCCAGGACTGTGAAGGGTGACCCAGGACTGTGAAGGGTGACCCAGGACTGTGAAGGGTGACCCAGGACTGTGAAAGGTAATCTCAGACTGTGAAGGGTCACCCAGGACTGTGAAGGGTGACCCAGGACTGTGAAGGGTGACCCGGACTGTGAAGGGTGACCCAGGACTGTGAAGGGTGACCCGGGACTGTGAAGGGTGACCCAGGACTGTGAAGGGTGACCGGGACAGTGAAGGGTGACCCAGGACTGTGAAGGGTGACCCGGGACTGTGAAGGTGACCAAGGACTGTGAAGGGTGACCCGGGACTGTGAAGGGTGACCAAGGACTGTGAAGGGTGACCCAGGACTGTGAAGGGTGACCAAGGACTGTGAAGGGTGACCAAGGACTGTGAAGGGTGACCCGGGACTGTGAAGGGTGACCCAGGACTGTGAAGGGTGACCCAGGACTGTGAAGGGTGACCCAGGACTGTGAAGGGTGACCCAGGACTGTGAAGGGTGACCAAGGACTGTGAAGGGTGACCCGGGACTGTGAAGGGTGACCCAGGACTGTGAAGGGTGACCCAGGACTGTGAAGGGTGACCCAGGACTGTGAAGGGTGACCCAGGACTGTGAAGGGTGACCAAGGACTGTGAAGGGTGACCAAGGACTGTGAAGGATGACCAAGGACTGTGAAGGGTGACCCAGGACTGTGAAGGGTGACCCAGGACTGTGAAGGGTGACCCAGGACTGTGAAGGGTGACCTCTTAATAATGCAGAAGACGTCACCAACATTGACTGAAAGAAAATTTAAACACTATTTGTGCGCTGATTTCACGCCTTTGCGCTAGCGAATGAGTTATTTTGGCGAAACTGGAAAGGGATTGGTGGTTGTAACGATGCTCGTCTATGTGCGTCTGGTACCACTGAATAGCCAATTTGCAAAGCTGCCGCTCCAGCCCGTTGGCTGGCTGATGTGGTGTGGAAAATCAATAACATCTATATTCACTGGCAGAACTGGCCCCCATGATAACTGGTGTATCAAACACACTCATTAGTTCTCCATCACAGTAAACACAGCAACACTGAATGCCCCAGAGTGGTGCTGAACTGTGTACCGTAGTTAAGATGAGCCTCGCTGTGAGACACCAACCAGACCATACTTGTCGTGTGGGGAGCCAGACGAGCCCTCGGTAAACCGCGGGGCTCTACTGGCAACCTTTCATGCTAGCTACCAACGGTACTCACCCTAATACCTACAGTACCCAGACTACCAGCGACGGTACTTAGAAGCCAACGTACCACACACTCTCAAAAATCCTTTTACCCTACTTACGAAGGTAGGCTGCCCGCCATACTCACCCTGGCGTCAGGACCATTAGCCTCAAGGTTCTTGGTGCTGATGACGAGTTGTTCTCGCTGAAGGACGAGGGAGTCTGAGGTGAGGATGAGCTTCATGGGCTGCTGCCTCGACTTGCCGTCACTCACGCTCACCAGACCAGCGTGCATCTGCGGGTACAGGCAACCTCGTTACAAATGTGTATGTGGGGGGGGGGGGAGCACAGAGCAGCACGTGATGGTATATATGTGTGGGGAGCACAGAGCAGCACGTGTTGGTATATGTGTCGGGTAATAGCACAGGACAGCACGTGTGTGTGTGTGTGTGTGTGTGTGTGTGTGTGTGTGTGTGTGTGTGTGTGTGTGTGTGTGTGTGTGTGTGTGTGTGTGTGTGTGTGTGTACTCACCTATATGTACTCACCTATATGTGTCTGCAGGATCGAGCATTGACTCTTGGATCCCGCCTTTCGAGCATCAGTTGTTTACAGCAATGACTCCTGTCCCATTTCCCTATCATACCTGGTTTTAAAATTATGAATAGTATTTGCTTCCACAACCTGTTCCTTAAGTGCATTCCATTTTCCCACTACTCTCACGCCAAAAGAAAACTTCCTAACATCTCTGTGACTCATCTGAGTTTCCAACTTCCATCCATGTCCCCTCGTTCTGTTACTATTCCGTGTGAACATTTCGTCTATGTCCACTGTCAATCCCTCTGAGTATTTTATACGTTCCTATCATGTCCCCTCTCTCCCTTCTTCTTTCTAGTGTCGTAAGGCACAGTTCCCTCATGCGCTCCTCATACCCCATCCCTCGTAGCTCTGGGACGAGTCTCGTTGCAAACCTCTGAACCTTTTCAGTTTCATTATATGCTTCTTCAGATGGGGACTCCATGATGAGGCGGCATACTCTAAGACTGGCCTCACGTTATCCTATTTATATGTGCCTCAGGAGATAGATTAGGTGTTACGTCCACACCCAGGTCTCTTTCGCGCGTCGTCACAGGTAGGCTGTTCCCCTTCATTGTGTACTGAACCTTTGGTCTCCTATCTCCAAGTCCCATTTCCATAACTTTACATTTGCTCGTGTTGAATTCCAGTAGCCATTTCTCTGACCATCTCTGCAACCTGTTCAGGTCCTCTTGGAGGATCCTGCAATCCTCATCTGTCACAACTCTTCTCATCAACTTTGCGTCATCCGCAAACATCGACATGTAGGACTCTACACCCGTAAACATATCGTTAACATATACAAGAAATAGAATTGGTCCCAGTACCGATCCTTGTGGTACTCCACTTGTTACTGTTCGCCAGTCCGTGGGCTGTTGCCCACGGACTGGCGGGCTGCCCACGGGCTGCCCACGGACTGCCCACGGACTGTGTGTGTGTGTGTGTGTGCACGCGCTTGTGTATGTGTGTGAGTGTGGACATTAAACTTGCCTTTCATTCCACTGCACACCTGGCAGTTATCTGGTCAAAACCTAGATGTTCTGCGCCTTTTGCCTTCCAGAATACATATATGAAAATGCCTTCTATTTCTGCCCGACTCGAAGTTAATGAAGGATGTGTCCGCCTTTCTAATAAGAATAATGTTAGCATTTCTTTTACATTGACCTGGGCTCTAGGAGACTAATCACGGACCCCCACGCCTGTGAGGCAGAGGCTTATCCTCTAAGCTGTAAGTGGTCTTATTTAAATAATTATGAAATGTTTATTTCCACGGAAGTGTGGATGACAAATTTTGTGTAGTCATTTGTTGGTCTGCGAGATGCTTGTCTGACGAGATGATGCTACATCCACCGATCTTGAATTATTTCCTCATTTATTACCTCGTTCTCTCAGTAATTTGCAATCTATTTATCTATTTCAATATCTTATTATTTTTCCTTTCTGTGTTTCCCTACACATGTTGTTTCGTCTGTCTTTTACTTTCCCCCGATCTGTGTCCCCACTCACCATCACCAGCGAGGTCTTTCCTCCACTGACACTACACCTGCACAACTGACACTACACCTGCACAAGTGACACCACACCTGCACAAGTGACACTACACCGCACAAGTGACACTACACCTGCACAAGTGACACTACACCTGCACAAGTGACACTACACCTGCACAAGTGACACTACACCTTCACAAGTGACACCACACCAGCACAAGTGACACCACACCTGCACAAGTGACACCACACCTGCACAAGTGACATACAACTGCACAACTGACATACACCTGCACAATGACACTACACCTGCACAAGTGACACCACACCAGCACAAGTGACACTACACCTGCACAAGTGACACCACACAGCACAAGTGACACTACACCTGCACAAGTGACACTACACCGCACAAGTGACACTACACCTGCACAAGTGACACTACACCTTCACAAGTGACACCACACCAGCACAAGTGACACACACCTGCACAAGTGACACCACACCAGCACAAGTGACACTACACCTGCACAAGTGACACCACACCAGCACAAGTGACACTACACCTTCACAAGTGACACCACACCAGCACAAGTGACACTACACCTGCACAAGTGACACCACACCAGCACAAGTGACACTACACCTGCACAAGTGACACCACACCAGCACAAGTGACAATACACCTGCACAAGTGACACTACACCTGCACAAGTGACACCACACCAGCACAAGTGACACTACACCTTCACAAGTGACATACACCACACCAGCACAACTGACACTACACCTTCACAAGTGGACACTACACCTGCACAACTGACACTACACCTTCACAAGTGACACTACACCTGCACAACTGACACTACACCTTCACAAGTGACACTACACCTGCACAAGTGACATACACCTGCACAAGTGACACCCAACAAGCACAAGTGACACTACACCGCACAAGTGACACCACACCAGCACAAGTGACACTACACCTGCACAAGTGACACTACACCTGCACAAGTGACACCACACCCCAGCACAAGTGACACTACACCTTCACAAGTGACACACACCAGCACAACTGACACTACACCTTCACAAGTGGACACTACACCTGCACAACTGACACTACACCTTCACAAGTGACACTACACTGCACAAGTGACACTACACCTGCACAAGTGACACTACACCTTCACAAGTGAACTACACCTGCACAAGTGACACTACACCTTCACAAGTGACACCACACCAGCACAAGTGACACTACACCTGCACAAGTGACACCACACCTGCACAAGTGACACTACACCTGCACAAGTGACACTACACCTGTCCAAGTGACACCACACCTGTACAAGTGACACCACACCTGTCCAAGTGACACTACCCTGTCAGTAATCTCAGAAATGATGATATTTAAAAACTTTCTCTTGTGTATTATTAATTTAACTCTTCTGCTGTTCGTTATGCTTTATTCAATCTCCTTTGTTGCTATACTGACCTGTTCTTGTCTTGTGCTGCTCGACGTAACAATCGCAGCAGGAAGGTGAACACAGAAACACCTTACATCATTTACCATATTGGTTCATGCTTAAAATATTCAATGTTTCTCTCGCTTTTCTTCTTTAGTACTGTTATCTTATTTAATTAATTNAGTTCAGTTATTGTCAGTGTAATTTATTATTATCTTTTACGTCCCAGTGACTTAGAAGACTGTCATGACCTACATTTTGTTTATTCTGTACACTATTACATATTATATGTATGTGAAGTCGTTGGCTATTGTTTGGTGTCCTTTCATAGCGGGCTCAGGTTGGGGAATGGTCTCAACTCCTTGGCTCTGTATTTTGTTCTATTCGGGTTAGTTATCTTCTGGAGGCGCCGTGTTGTCAGGACGTGGATTTCGTTATGCCGCCGTTTACCGTGTGCCATTCTCATTCTCCGGTGCTTTGTCGGTATCCTGGGTTTCTGTCTCTTGGTTGTCGGGAGGTGCATCGGGTGCTTTTGGGTCACGTAGCTCAGGGTGGAGGGGTTGTACTCACTGCTTGATTGGTGGGCGGTTTGGGGCGCTCTGTGCGGGCCGTTTCTCGCTCCTAAACAGCGGAAGTTGATGTTTAAGTTTCTTCACGAGACTCTGGCTACCATTGCCCGGTGTTTATGTTGGGTATTGCGGGCTTGGATTCTGGCACCCATTGTGGGCAGCGTGAGTTCCAACTTCATGTTTTTGCCAACCCGTCCTCGACTCAAGTCCATTACATTCAGCGGTCGACCCCACAGACGCATTCATAAATTTTAACATGCTGTTCATTCAAAACGGGAATTTTCTCAAGTATAAATTAATATTATATATATTGGCATATTGTGTATATATAGTCATAGGATAGGTTAGGTCAGGTGTTTAGGTTCTGTTGGCGATTATTTGTATTTATAGTACGTGGGTGAAGCATTTATAGCGTTGTGATTCGAACAAAATTCGTCAGTGAAGCACTTGGTCCGGATATGTTCGAACGCCAGCAGTTGTGAGTCGTGTGTAAACCGCTTTTCATTCATAAACAGGGGGTTTGGCGGGTGCATGGAATCACTTTTGGATCTTTGTTTGGAGGACGGGCTGGTTTTTGCACTTGTCGGCGGGTTTCTTGCTCGGACTAACTTCGGGGAACCATTGTTATCTTCTGTGGTCATGATTTGTGGGTGGATTTGCTGCGGTTTTTCTTCACGTCGTTTCCGAGGGGAATTGTAAAATTCGTAACACTTTAGGGGTGTTGGTGACGAATTAGATTTTGTGTGATTTAAGAATGAGAAAAGGAGTGGTGCAAGGACTCTGCCCTGGGGTACAAAACTTTTCACTGTGATTTGACTTGACTGTATGATTGATCATTATTCTTTGCGTTTGTCTGAACATTGATTATCCATCGCCCTACTATACCTCTTATTCCTACTGATCTCATTTTATAGGCTATTAGTCCAATGCTACATTTATTAAATGCCTTTGCAAAGTCCGTATATACAGGAAGGAAAAGAACTCTCAGTGGGAAAGCGCCAAGCCATTACGACTATATAGCACTAGATAGGAGTCAGGATAAGGATTTGGGATAGGATGGGGGGTGAAGGTATTTTGTTTTCCTTCTAATAATTCCGTAATTTTGCCATAGTGGTTGAGTAATTTTACAAGGTAGGATCTTCCAGCTCTAAATAAATATTGACCTGGACTGTGAGGTTAATTTTTCTCCATAAATCTGGAGATCTGATTTCTTCTCTTTCAATTTTTTTTATTATGCGTGATGTTACTTCAACCGGTCTATAGTTTTACCCAATATTTTGCTAGCACACTGGTGTATTGGAGCTATATCTGCTGACAAGTGCTTCTGGTATCTCCCCTGCACCTGCGGGTTCTCCATGCAACCCTCAGTGCTCAAGCTACCGGTAATTTACATTTCTTCATAAATATGCAATTCCAGGAGTTGGGACCCTGTGCTGAGTGTTGTTTATTAGGAAGCTAAACATAGCATCATAATGTTCTTTTAGGATTTTCCTAATTTCTTTGTCGTCCTCTGTGTATAACCCGACGATTGCAGGTATAGACCCAATACTGATGGTTTTCGAGTTTGATTTCACATGCGTGAAAAAGTTATATATGCACATATAATCTTATACAGCTTTCTGTTCCAATTACATGTCTTCAGTCTAGTATGATTGTTTCAGCTTCTGCTCTATTTCTTCAATCTCCCTGTTTAAATTATTTTTTCTTTATTGGGATAGTCGTGTCTGCTTAAACAATTCAGTAATTATTTTCATTCTTCTGCAGTGTCGTCTGCTTTCCCTTTCAAGCATATTTTGTAAGCTTTGCCAGTCAATTGTTCTGTTCCTTACATGGGAGTTGTGTTATTTAAGACGGTTTTCCCTTAGATGTTTGCAAGTTCTATGTTTATTTTTTCCCAGCAGTCCTCTTGTTAAAATTGTATTTATTAAATAGCCTCTCACGCTTGTTTGGATATATTACGAGCTTCTGACCATATTACGAGCTGTGAGTTGTAACTTGAACTTCAACGAGTCTTTGATCTGAGTGTGTAGTATCTGAGATTGTAATGTCTCTGATTTCTTCATTGTTTGTAAAGATCAGGTCAAGAATATTTTCGTTCCTAATTGGTTCTGTTATCTTCTGGGCGAAAGTTTTTCCTAGAATCTAAGTTGTTCTCTAAACCGTGTTTGGTTATTTCCAGGATGATATCCTTTTATAATGTTATTGTTTATTATTCTTTATCTTAAACTGGGTAGAGTGAAGCCTCTAAAGAAGATATATCTGGTAATGGGTTTCTAGATTATCGAGATTATTTTCTATTTTATCTGCTCTGAGATTATCTCAACCGTTGCATCTGATGGTTTGCATATTAGAATAATAACTAGGGGTTTATTTTCTTTACTTTAATTCCAGGTATCTCTACCACCTCATTTGCAGAGCTTAGGAACTCTGAGTATTGGGTCATATCCTACTTACTCTATCATATCTATGTAAATTATATTCTAGTATCCAGATCTGACTGTTCATGTAGTTTCCAGTATTGTTTCTGTGAAGGCTCCAAATAATGAATTTGCCTCCGTTGAGGACATTTATGTGAATGGTACTTTGTTTTTCGCCGTTGATTTTAGGCCTTTAATGTTGGCAAAGATAAATAAGGTTACTCAGAAGAATTTTGACCGGTAAGTTTTTTCAGAGAGGTCCATTATATATTGATTCATTATGTATTGAACTTGGTTTGATTTGCATTTGTTGCATGTTGTAGTTGCAGCTCTGTTGCAGTGCAACAAGAGAGCAGTACATAGTAGTACAACATGAACATCATAACAGCATGAACAAGCCACAGGCGCCAGTCAGGCGGCAGCAGACAATGGAAAAGTTACACCTCGCCTGTGGCTTGTTCATGCTGTTATGATGTTCATGTTGTACTACTATGTACTGCTCTCTTGTCACAGCAGGGTGTAGTAGTAGATGGCTTTAGTGTGTACATGGCTCGTTCTGCCAGTTCCAAGGATTAGAAAGGATGTGAGGATGGTACTTACCATCGTTCTTGTTGAGGAAGGGAGTGGCGGCCTTGTAGTGTCTGACAGTCAGGAGCACCTCGTCCCCCGCCTGACGCAGCTCGCCCACAGCCTCGTCATGGGTACACCGCAGCAGGGTCTGGTTGTTCACTGTCAACACACAAGACAAACACCCGTCACATGGTGCTGGTTGTTCACTGTCAACACACAAGACAAACACCCGTCACATGGTGCTGGTTGTTCACTGTCAACACACAAGACAAACACCCGTCACATGGTGCTGGTTGTTCACTGTCAACACACAAGTCAAACACCCGTCACATGGTGCTGGTTGTTCACTGTCAACACACAAGACAAACACCCGTCACATGGTGCTGGTTGTTCACTGTCAACACACAAGACAAACACCCGTCACATGGTGCTGGTTGTTCACTGTCAACACACAAGACAAACACCCGTCACATGGTGCTGGTTGTTCACTGTCAACACACAAGACAAACACCCGTCACATGGTGCTGGTTGTTCACTGTCAACACACAAGACAGCACCCGTCACATGGTGCTGGTTGTTCACTGTCAACACACAAGACAAACACCCGTCACATGGTGCTGGTTGTTCACTGTCAACACACAAGACAGCACCCGTCACATGGTGCTGGTTGTTCACTGTCAACACACAAGACAGCACCCGTCACATGGTGCTGGTTGTTCACTGTCAACACACAAGACAGCACCCGTCACATGGTGCTGGTTGTTCACTGTCAACACACAAGACAGCACCCGTCACATGGTGCTGGTTGTTCACTGTCAACACACAAGACAGCACCCGTCACATGGTGCTGGTTGTTCACTGTCAACACACAAGACAGCACCCGTCACATGGTGCTGGTTGTTCACTGTCAACACACAAGACAGCACCCGTCACATGGTGCTGGTTGTTCACTGTCAACACACAAGACAGCACCCGTCACATGGTGCTGGTTGTTCACTGTCAACACACAAGACAGCACCCGTCACATGGTGCTGGTTGTTCACTGTCAACACACAAGACAGCACCCGTCACATGGTGCTGGTTGTTCACTGTCAACACACAAGACAGCACCCGTCACATGGTGCTGGTTGTTCACTGTCAACACACAAGACAGCACCCGTCACATGGTGCTGGTTGTTCACTGTCAACACACAAGACAGCACCCGTCACATGGTGCTGGTTGTTCACTGTCAACACACAAGACAGCACCCGTCACATGGTGCTGGTTGTTCACTGTCAACACACAAGACAGCACCCGTCACATGGTGCTGGTTGTTCACTGTCAACACACAAGACAGCACCCGTCACATGGTGCTGGTTGTTCACTGTCAACACACAAGACAGCACCCGTCACATGGTGCTGGTTGTTCACTGTCAACACACAAGACAGCACCCGTCACATGGTGCTGGTTGTTCACTGTCAACACACAAGACAGCACCCGTCACATGGTGCTGGTTGTTCACTGTCAACACACAAGACAGCACCCGTCACATGGTGCTGGTTGTTCACTGTCAACACACAAGACAGCACCCGTCACATGGTGCTGGTTGTTCACTGTCAACACACAAGACAGCACCCGTCACATGGTGCTGGTTGTTCACTGTCAACACACAAGACAGCACCCGTCACATGGTGCTGGTTGTTCACTGTCAACACACAAGACAGCACCCGTCACATGGTGCTGGTTGTTCACTGTCAACACACAAGACAGCACCCGTCACATGGTGCTGGTTGTTCACTGTCAACACACAAGACAGCACCCGTCACATGGTGCTGGTTGTTCACTGTCAACACACAAGACAGCACCCGTCACATGGTGCTGGTTGTTCACTGACGGAATTGTTTCACACAAGGCGGAATGGACACAGAACATTTATCATGAAATGTCACTGAGGACAAGTGATCATTGTATATTAATATTTGATTACGTAGTTATAATGAAAGCTGTGGCAAGAAGTAGTTAAAAGGGGAGTGGAAAAATTAGATTTTAATAATGGCAAGAACCAGAAGGTAAAATTATTATAGAGAGAATGCTAAGGGATAAAGACCTAAGAGACAAAACAAGTAATGAAGGACTTCAAAACTAGCCAAGGATAAAGGGATAAAGGCGCCAAGATACAAAATTACGATGTTTAGAGACAAAAAGGAGAAATAAAAGACCATGGAAAAATATTGGAAGCACAGACCAAAGGAAAACCCACAACATATTTACAAGAGAGAGGAATAAATTCACAGGAATTCGTAGAGCAGCAGAGAAGTAGCATCCGAGGCCAAGGATCAGCCTAAACCATTATATAGTCACATGAGGAAGATGGCGGTAAATGAATAACTAATCAGGCTACGCATAAGAGGAGGGTATAAAAAGAATGATAAGGAAGTGTGTGAAGAACTCAATAAAAGGTTCTAGGAAGTTTTTAAGATTGAGCCAAAACTTTTCCCTGCTCAATGACTTCCAACTGAACAGGTGCTATCAAAAGAAAGACTGATTAAAATGGAATTACTCCATATCAATCAGTCTTCTGATTGCACCTGTTCAATTGACGATGCTAAACACTAGAGGATTAAAGAAACAATTAGACGATCTGAATGTGATGAAAGCCACAGGCCATCACAAGATCTCGCCGAGGATTCTAAAAAAGGCAGCTGCAACATTGTGTGTACCCCTTGCTATAGTCTTCAACTCCTCACTAGAAATGGAGAAACTTATGAACAAATCCACAAGAGCCGTGACGAGGGTTCGAACTTACGTCCGAAAGGATCCCAGACGCGCCTTAATCGACTGAGCTACGACATGGTATAAGAATTGCAACCGGGAAATCAATCTGACCTACCACGGCCCTTGTGGATTTGTTCATTTGATGCATCACGCTATTGTGATTTCTGTGTGTAATGGAGAAACTTGCTGACATTTGGAAAGTGGCAAATATGGTACCTGTATACAAGAAATGAGAAAGACAGGAGCCACTGAACTTCAGACCGGTATCACAACCAAGTATTCCCTGTAAGATATTAGAAAGACTAGTCAAAAGAATACTCGTCGATCACTTACAACATATAAATTTTGTTTCGAAACATTAACATGGATTCATCAAAGGAAAATCTTGCTTGACCAACTAACAGTCCCCTGTCCCCTGAAGCCCATACCAAGAGGATAACATCAGCAGCATATGCCAGGTTGGCCAATATAAGAACGGCCTTTAGAAACTTGTGTAAGGATTCATTCAGAACTTTGTATACCACTTATGCCAGATTAATCTTGGAGTACGCAGCTCCAGCATGGAGTCCATATCTAGTCAAGAATAAGACTAAGCTGGATAAGGTTCAAAGGTTTGCCACCAGACTAGTACCCGAGCTGAGAGGTATGAGCTGCTTGGAGAGACTACGAAAATTAAACCTCACGTCACTGGGAGACAGAAGAGTTAGAGGGGGACATGATCACCACATACAAGATTCTTCGAGGAATTGATAGGGTAGATAAAAACAATTTTTTTAACACAAGGGGCACACGCACAAGGGAACACAGGTGGAAAATGAGAACCCAGATGAGCCAAAGAGATATTAGAAATAACTTTTTTAGTTTCAGAGTAGTTGACAAATAGAATGCATTAGGAAGTAATGTGGTGGAGGCAGACTCCATACACAGCTTCAAATGTAGATATGATAGAGCCTAATAGGCAAGGAATCTGTACATCAGTTGATTGATGGTTGAGAGGGGGGACCAAAGAGCTCTCTCTCTCTCCCACAATTCTTTACCTCCGCAACACTGCACTGCCAACGAGGAGGAAGCCGGGAAAGATTTAACTTTGCTTTCACTTAAGATATAAAGGAGGAAGAGATTGATTTGTTATTGCTTCAGCCTTATTTTAAGTGGTGACTTTAGCTTCACTTCTGGTGACATCCCTGTATCCCTCGTACTGCCAAAACACACACAGGTAATAGCAGTACCTTCTCTTGCTCACCGTGATCGCTATGCTTGTCGGGGACAAATATATGTTGGGCTTAACGATGCCCCCTGTCTATTCTCAGAATGCAAACCTCAACAGTTGTCTAACTCCCAGGTACCTATCTACTGCTAGGTAAGGAAAAACAACAGATTAAAGGAAATTTGCTCCAGCTTGTTGTGAACCAAGTGTGCTAACTACTGGACAATAAGGAGCCCTAAGAGGCTTCCCGAATCTTGCGGGTGAGGGACGCCTCTCCACCCACACCCCAAGGGAATTATGGATTGCAGATTTTAAAGAAACTATTTAAAGTTTAACACAGAATATTCTAACTAATTGTTTACAAGACACAGATGTAATTGTTATAAGAGGAGGGACGAGGCACTCGTCATACAGCTGCCAACATGTATTCACTAGCCGTGTCCACCTTCTTGCTCCACCACTCCGTTACCTTAACTTTACAGTCACACCCTCCTCCACTTTCAGCTCTTCAGACAGACCACGCCCTCAAAATGTTCATAAAAGCTTTTGCCTGAGCTGTACAAAGTACTGTACATGGTTCCTCAACTCATGGACATCCTTGTGGTAATAATCCTCACTACCACATTGATATTTCCATAAACTTAAAATCCCTCGTACATACAACCCAAGCCCAACATTGTTACACACCTTACCAAACCCTCAGCTCACCAGCCTCCATCAAAGTTGCTCACTCATATGAAGGAGGAAGAAAGGAAAAATGCAGAGGCTAAAGAGGTGGAGAATAAAAATGATGACGAAGAGAAGGAAAAAATTTAGTCTCGCTCACCCTTGAGTATGGCGTCGCCGACGAAGAGCTTGCCTGTGAGGTCGGCGGCTTGATCCTTAAATATCCGGGAGATGAGAATAGGCAGCTTGTGCTCGGACCCTCCCTTGATGCTAAGGCCCAAGCCGGAGTTGCGCTGTCGGATGACCTTCACTCGCCGGATCTGTAGGCGAGATGAGGGCGGGTTACCACCAGTGACAGAGTAGATGAGAGTGGTGATGAGTGCCTGATACTCATCATCATCATTATCAGCGACGTAGACAGACTCTAGGCCAGACAACCTCTGGGAATTAAGACAAGGACAAGCGAGGCGTGGAACGTGAAGGTGAAAAAGAACATATGTTCCAGTTACGGAGATAAGAGCCGAAGACAAGTAAATAGGAGACTTTATACAAGAGAGAAGAAACCCAGTATTGTGTACTGTTGGGGGTAAAACAAAGTACAATGTCTCCTATTTCCAACATTTAAAGATGAAATTCGGTGTTTACTAAGCGTGATGGATCAGAGGCATAAACACCGCCGCGTTCACATACAAGATAAAATAAAAACAAAACAAAACAAGCGAAGAACGAAGAAGAACAGATAGAGAAGGGAGACGGACCACTCGAGAAGAAGAGAGAAACAGAACTGACTGGCAGAGAAGAGTAGAGACAAAGAAGCAGAACAAGGTAGTAGGTACAAGACCAGCCAAGGAACACTGGCACGGCATGAAGGGTAATCTGTTGTGGATTTACCTGCTGCTGGATACATTATTTACACCCCAGGCGGAGCAATGGCGCGGGCCTAGGAAGACGAGAGAGGAAGGGGCAGTGAGGGAGGGGAAGGAACAGTTGTTGCTGGTGGGGACGAAGAGAGGAGAAAAAGGATGCCACTGACAAGGAATAATATGTTGATAATGCGTGAGAAGACGAGAAAAGGAAAGAGGTAATATGACACACCGAGACACACTACGTGATCCTCTAAGAGAAGGAAGCTGCTTACACACACTACCATTAATGTCTCGCCTACATGCATCACTTCCACTCTCGCAACAATAACAGCATCGCACGTACACACTATAATTCTCCCTCTCAACTCACACACAGGTTGCACTTGCAGTGAAATATCAGCTGAGATGATATTCAAACGTTCAAACGTTTGAATATTCCCGTCTTTTGAATATTCCCATGCCACAGGTAACGGTAGCGCAATATTCACCTTCCCATTAAACGTTCATTGAACAACATGCAATAGTTGAGGAATGCTGATCTAATAACACTGATCTGTAAAGTATTCTGAACGGTTAACGTTCATCTGGAATGATTATATAACTGTCAATATAGTTATTGGAACAGGCATTCAATTCACAACAATCACAAGATATGATCAACCGAGACTTTTATCTTGTGAAATTGGTTACTGAACCAACAACACCCTCAACAGGAGGCCTGACCCATCAACACCACACAGGAGACCTGACCCATCAACACCACACAGGAGGCCTGACCCATCAACACCACACAGGAGGCCTGACCCATCAACACCACACAGGAGACCTGACCCATCAACACCACACAGGAGACCTGACCCATCAACACCACACAGGAGACCTGACCCATCAACACCACACAGGAGACCTGACCCATCAACACCACACAGGAGACCTGACCCATCAACACCACACAGGAGACCTGACCCATCAACACCACACAGGAGACCTGACCCATCAACACCACACAGGAGACCTGACCCATCAACACCACACAGGAGGCCTGACCCATCAACACCACACAGGAGACCTGACCCATCAACACCACACAGGAGGCCTGACCCATCAACACCACACAGGAGACCTGACCCATCAACACCACACAGGAGGCCTGACCCATCAACACCACACAGGAGGCCTGACCCATCAACACCACACAGGAGGCCTGACCCATCAACACCACACAGGAGACCTGACCCATCAACACCACACAGGAGGCCTGACCCATCAACACCACACAGGAGGCCTGACCCATCAACACCACACAGGAGGCCTGACCCATCAACACCACACAGGAGACCTGACCCATCAACACCACACAGGAGGCCTGACCCATCAACACCACACAGGAGGCCTGACCCATCAACACCACACAGGAGGCCTGACCCATCAACACCACACAGGAGACCTGACCCATCAACACCACACATGTAACAATAACGCTCCTGCAGGAATTGTAAACAAGAATGTAATATTACCAAGTTTTTAATTATCACATTTAGGTACATTTGCAGCACTTATGCAGCTACCCTAACCTATATTAATAGTTACATAGTGTGTGTGTGTCAAGAGCTAGCTACCTATGTCAAACTAAGAAATCCCAATCTCAAAAGGGCATGCGATCAATAGCCTGCGCTTGCAAACTTTGGATTCAGTATGAGGATATCCTCCAGAACACGAGAGTAAATAAAGCAGTTACAAAGCTGCATGTACCTCATACATTAGACCCTTCGAACCGGCAGGTTCGAAGGGTCTAAGAACATAAGAACATAAGAACAAAGGCAGCTGCAGAAGGCCTATTGGCCCATACGAGGCAGCTCCTATTTATAACCACCCAATCCCACTCATATACATGTCCAACCCATGCTTGAAACAATCGAGGGACCCCACTCCACAATGTTACGCGGCAATTGGTTCCACAATCAACAACCCTGTTACTGAACCAGTATTTACCCAGTCTTTCCTAAATCTAAACTTATCCAATTTATACCCATTGTTTCGCGTTCTGTCCTGTGTTGATACTTTCA
>WNGS01033470.1:14683536-14695787 GCA_020271785.1 Procambarus virginalis | reverse complement strand
CCTACCCTCCCTCCCTCTATCATATCCTTACTTGAGAGGCGTGTGACCTTGAGGGTGTCATGTGTTGTGTTGTGGCAGTATGAGGCTGTGGCAACCCGTGTAATTACTCTATTGTCCTGGACTGCGGCTTACGTGTGGAGAAAGTTAAGTGCTCTTCACGTGGAGTAGCGAAAGGATGGGTGAGCTGAGGTAGAGGGAGAGGAGAACGCAAGTGGAGGAGAGACTATTAATTACTATTATCTCTAGTGTTGCAGTCTGGCCAGCACTGCGGACCCTACAACAGCAACACCCTCACAAATGCTCACTTTAATTTTAATGACTGTGTTAGCAAATGAATGATTTTTAATTCTATGTGCAAATGAGGGAACATTTCTTGCCTCTGATTCCTTGTTTCTCTTGGCAGGAGTTTTGTGGTGTGAATATCAGAGGGGGAAGTTATGGAGCTGTTGTGTAATTGCTTAATGAAATTGTTTTGAATATTCATATATAGGAACACTAATATTTTGTTTCTTTGTCAATAAGCATTGTTTAATTTTTTGTAGTCCGCCAGATCGTTGGCAATATTATGACCTGTTTAGTTTTAAAAATTTAATGACATAGGGTTAACACACAAACAGTGGGGGGGGGAGGGCCTCGCGGCTGAGTGGACAGCGCTCTGAGGTTGTAGTCCTAAAGGCCCGCGTTCGATTCCGGCAGAGGCAGAAATAAAATGGGCAGTTTCTTTCACTCTGTTGCCCCCGTTCACTTAGCAGTAAACAGGTACCTGGGAGTTAGATGGCTACTATGAGCTGCTCCCTGGGAATGTGAGTGTGGTGTGTGTAATTACCTAAGTGTAATTACCTAAGTGTAGTTACAGGATGAGAGCTATGCTCGTGGTGTCCCGTTTTCCCAGCACTCTTTGTCATATAACGCTTTGAAACTACTGACTGTCTTGGCCTCCACCACCTTCTCCCCTAACTTGTTCCAACCGTCTACCACTCTGTTCGCGAAAGTGAATTTTCTTATATTTCTTCGGCATCTGTGTTTAGCTAGTTTATATCTATGACCTCTTGTTCTTAAGTTCCAGGTCTCAGGAAATCTTCCCTATCGATTTTATCAATTCCTGTTACTATTTTTGTATGTGTGTGTGTGTGTGTGTGTGTGTGTGTGTGTGTTAGATATATGTGTAGTAGACATAATAGATGAAAAATAAATTGGTTAAAAAGGCGGGGACCAAGAGCTAATAGTTCGATTCTACAGATACAAATAGTAAATACAAATATTAAATACACAGGAAAGAGTAGTAGTGAATACCTTGCCAACCTCATTAACTTCTGACCATTCACCGAGTAATGACATGTTCGCATAACTTATGATAACAATTAACTCTCAGAGCCTCATGGGATCATTACCACAAGAGTAATAACCACTGCGCTTTATGACGTTATCACATCTTATGCCTGTACCTCAGTATGCCCTCAAGACCTCTTACTCGGTAAGATGACGTGCGTGATATAAGGACCAGAAACAACACAGTGCGTGCTGTTCTATGTGCCTGTTATTCCGTTTTCTTTGTATGCCTGTTGCCCGTTAAGCCGTGTCTGCAGCACTGTATGCCTGTAACACGGTATGCCTGTATACCTGTAAGACATTAGTGAGCATGAGAGCGAGTGCGAGAAGTGAGGGTGCCGACTGCCGAACACCCAACCCATTACTCAAGAACACCCGGACAAAATAGGCGCCACTCAACAAAGCTGCCAATTACTAGAGTGCAAGAGAGATAATTGGGTCAAGGCGGAGAGTGAGCTTGACCCGGGCTGACAACACGGTGCCTTGTACCGTGTACCCTCCACCACAACACGGTGCCTTGTACCGTGTACCTCCACCACAACACGGTGCCTTGTACCGTGTACCCTCCACCACAACACGGTGCCTGTACCGTGTACCCTCCACCACAACACGGTGCCTTGTACCGTGTACCCTCCACCACAACACGGTGCCTTGTACCGTGTACCCTCTACCACAACACGGTGCCTTGTACCGTGTACCCTCCACCACAACACGGTGCCTTGTACTGTGTAACCTCCACCACAACACGGTGCCTTATACCGTGTACCCTCCACCACAATACGGTGCCTTGTACCGTGTACCCTCCACCACACTTTCCCATTTAAAGCTGTACTACTGGTGGTAGAGTAGGGAACGGTGAGACACTGTTGTGTGTGGAGAGAGAGAGCGGTGTGTTGGAGGAGAGAGCGGTGTGTTGGGGGAGAGAGCGGTGTTGTTTCTTGGGGGTAAGAGCGGAGTGTTGGAGGAAGAGAGCGGTGTGTGTTGACGGGGGGGGGGAGAGCGGTGTGTTGGGGGCAGAAGGTGGAACTAGACAGCTAGTGGATGGTAATATACTACTAGTTGATGGAGGTGAGTGGTACTATAACTGCTAGTGGATGGTGTCATGATCTCATGCTAGCTCCTCTGGACTAGCCGACACCAGGCTCCATCCTGACACAATGGTACACTAGCCCCAAGTATGCTGCAAACACAATTACAGGATGGTGTGTCACACTCATTAATTAGTAAGGTTGAGGAATCAATATATATCAAATCACCATAGCATCACTTAAGATCCTCAGGTACCCACCTCAATATATAGACATAAAATTACCTACCACCTGGCAAAAATGATGTACATCGGTAGAACTGATCCAAGGCAAATATTGCAGCATAATCTTATATATACTAGTAGTAGTCAATAAACACACAAAATGCCACTTAAAGCAAGAGCTGGACGTCAAACACGTCCGTCCGTCTGAGAAATCAAAGATCTAGTGACGCCTCGGGGCCGGCGGGCCGCGTGACACATTATTTCCAACTCGGCAAGTCAACCTACGCTTATCCTTCAAATCTCACAAGCTTATATAACACCATTTATCAACCAGTAACTCCCAAATTATATAGTAGTGAATGAGTATTTAAATATACACCCTTACAGGAGAACACAATCACTGAATCAATACATAAAGAATATATCATGATGTATAAAATAATCAACAGAGAATTCATATATACAGGATATGGTAACACTGGCGGAGACGTAAGCCAAGGGGGGGGGGGTGTCAAGGAGAATTTCAAAACGTTGCCGGTCAACCACTAATACATAAGTATACATGAATAAAGTAAGCATCATGTATCAACATAATTACCAAAACCTTGCCTCTGTGGTAGAAATCTCACAGTACCAGAATATCAGTGAACAACATAACAAGAGCTAATGCACTGAACAGTAATGAAATTGATATATCACAGTATACATGCTTTCCATACATCAGATACCTAAATGTATACATTCTACATCGTAATACACATAGCATATCATGTACAACAATACATAGAATTTTATACTATAGACATAATAGTATTTTGCAAGATGCAGAACATTAGGCTTCTGCTATCTCTTATACTTCCAATATCTCCACAAATACATGGCGCATACTTTTGGTAATGATACGTATATATATATAGGTATATTTAACATACAATGACAGTACGTAACATATACTAGAGTATTGTCAAAAGAGATTATATAGATATAATAATATTTGTGATACTAGGCTAATCGGCCTGGATATCACTATACAGTATGAACTCATCATACACCAGCCACAGTATGTTCATACCGGTGTATGTGTGGCCATAACAGATAGCAACGAATAACGTGTCGATTGCAGTGGGTGATACTGAGTAATCAGCGAGTGGTACTCGACAGCTAGTGTATAACAATAGGTGGTACTGGATAGTCCTACCCACTATCCAGTGGAGGTACTGGTGGTGGGAGGCTGTGGGTGGCATTACAGAGCGGGTGGGAGGCTGTGGGTGGTGTGAGGGCAGCTTGAAGCAGCATATCGGTCGGCTCCCTCCCGCTACTGAACTTGGCTAATTCGTGAGGTGCACAATACAAGCACACAGCTGTGTGTGTGCGCGAGACACATCCATGACAGTGTCCTGACCAGTACCACCCGCTGATTGCTCACTACCACCCCACTGCAATCGACCCCTTGTTCATTGCTCCATCCAACGACATACTATAACAGAGCAGAGAGCAAAGGTTAACGCGAATACAAGGTCAGCGGTGAGGTGGGTGACACGGTGAGCAGACCCACCGGCAGCTGTCTGGCATCCCGCCGCAACAACAATTGCTTAAGAGCATTACAAAGACAAGCACGTAAGCACTGACAGACCATATGAGGGAAAGCACACCCTATAGATAACAATTTATGGAGAGCCGTCAGGAAGCGGTTAGGCAACAAGCACCAGGAGAGGCTAGGCTACGAGCCCCCGGAGAGGCTAGGCTACGAGCCCCCGGAGAGGCTAGGCTACGAGCCCCCGAAGAGGCTAGGCTACGAGCCCCCGGAGAGGCTAGGCTACGAGCCCCCGGAGAGGCTAGGCTACGAGCCCCCGGAGAGGCTAGGCTACGAGCCCCGGAGAGGCTAGGCTACGAGCTAGGCTAGGCTACGAGCCCCAGGAGCGGCTAGGCTACGAGCCTCAGGAGCGGCTAGGCTACGAGCTCCAGGCTAGGCTACGAGCCCCAGGAGCGGCTAGGCTACGAGCCCCAGGAGCGGCTAGGCTACGAGCCCCAGGAGCGGCTAGGCTACGAGCCCCAGGAACGTCATTAATTGTGGAAAACCATCAAACAAAGAAGCTGCAATACATATACCAGATTGTAATATAATTTTCTACCTATGACATTATTTGAAAAACAATGATACAGCAAGACGAAGACAGAATGAGAAAGGCGCAGGAAGAGAGGGAGACTGTTGAGAGAAGAACTGAAAATGCAGCTAAGGGAGAAAGAGGCAACAGAGTTAGGGGTACCAAGGTTGAGGTAACGTTACATGCAGATTTAGCTGCTCTGTGACATAATGATGAACTATATTTAACTGACATTGCATCCATAAAAGATTCTGAAACTTTTATTATGTGCAGCAAGGAGAGTGTTTCGATGTTGGTTCTTGTTGCCAATCTTGCGTTAGTTTTTATAACTGCTTAAGGAGCAGATTTTGAATCAGGAAATTACTCTCCCTCCGGTGTTTTTGGTGTACTGGTATTTGTAGTGCAGCCAATTCAACTTTCTTGTGTTTCAGCCAGGTGTTTAATCTGATACTGGTTGTAAACAAATAATATTTACATAAAATCTGGAGGCTGCTGCTGTGCGTCCTGTTGATGATTGGACTAAACTGTTAGTGTAAACACGATGGTCGTGAGAACCGAGATTCTTGATAGAAGGCAATTGTTTCAAGTGTGGCTGCTTTTAGACCATCAAGATTCTCATTACACTTTTGGGGAGTGCGTATAAGAGAACTGGATAAGCACCTCCAAAGGATACCAGATCAACCAGGCTGTGACTCATACGTCAGGCTGCGAGCAGCCGCGTCCAACAGCCTGGTTGATCAGTCCAGCAACCAGGAGGCCTGGTCGATGACCGGGCCGCGGGGACGCTAAGCCCCGGAAGCACCTCAAGGTAAGGTACCCGAATTGTGGAACGCGGGTATATTAGGATATCAGGAATACGTTCATTGTATTTAAAAGTTATATTCACTTTGATAAGGTTGTAAAAGCTTTTTCCACAACCATTTTTCGTAAAAATTGCGAGCTAGCGTATTAGCACGAATCACTGGTTGGGAGATTTTTTCTAACACATTTAGGTACATCTGCATTTGTGCAGCTACCCTAGACTACATGAAGGGAAGTACAGAACGTGTCAAAAGATATTAGCTACGTGATGCCAAAAATCCCCATCACTCAGGATGGCTAGTCATACCATCAGTAGCCTACACTGGTAAATTTTCGGATCCCTATGTTTATATAAAACTCCAAGGACTTGGCATGCCATATTTCGTTTACATTAGAGAGGAGTGAAGATCTAAGTGTAAGTAATGAAATACATTTGGGATATTCCTGCGCGTGAATAAATGGTAAACATTCTTTCAGCCAATAACACTGCTACAGAATATAACAGTTTCATCTCAATATGAAAAGCACTAGCAAATAATATCTAAGAGTCACAAACCAACGTAAATTACTATCTCAGGCAACTATCCCAGATTCTCTCAAACCACTTGGACGGAACGGTAGAGAGACGGTCTCGCTTCATGCAGGTCGACGTTCAATCCCCGACCGTCCAAATGGTTGGTCACCATTCCTTTCCCCCCGTCCCATCCCAAATCCGTATCCTGATCCCTTCCAAGGGCTATATAGTCTAATGGCTTGGCGCTTTCTCCTGATAGTTCCCTTCCCTTCTATACATATCGCCTAAACAAGTTCTTCAGATGTTACTTATATAATCTGCCAACTTCAAACTAAACCGGGCAACCACTCTGAAATACCAACCCTAATCTATTCAAGAAAAAGCCTCAAACGCTTTGTATCTAGCAATAACATTAGGCTACTCTACAAATCCATAAAATCCGAACCCTTCCTCATATTAAAAAATAACCGAGTAACCCTTGTTCATACAAGTGATCACACACTGGCATTAACTATAAAACTATATTAAACCTACCCAGATACTTTATAAACTACTGTACACGCCACTTTACAGCTACCTAAACATAATTTACCACAGACCTTTAAAAACACCAATGATTAAGTAATAAATATGATTGGCTTGATACATTCAGCTCTTGACGAAAATGATTATCCGATAGAAAGCACTGATCTTCGAAAGGTCTGACGCTGTTAACCGTAAAACACTAAAAATGCATCGCTCATTTCAATACATCAGATCTTACCTCAGTGGCAGGTACCAGTGTCATTCTGTGAGTAATGTTACTTCTCCCATACTACCAAATATATCAGCATCACGCAGGGAAGCATACTTAGTCCATTCCTTTTTCTCATGTACAACAATGACCCTCTTAATGACACGACCTTCATTTTATCAAATACTAACCCAATCATCCCAAATGCCACAGTAAATGCTGAACTCAAATAGGGCTGCATATCGCTGGATACTAGCACACATGCACTTAAAACTGACAAGACATATTCCAAATTATTTAGAGCAAAATTTTCCAATCAAATAAATCTAGGACAATTATTCAACACAAATTCACAATTAAAATAACTCCAACCCCAACAGCATTAAGCAGATCATTAAGCAAATCCTCTAAAAGAGTAAACATGAAAGCACTACACATTCTGAAGTATACACTGTACACTTCGATATTATAAGGTGTAATATATACTAACCCTAATCTCAAACGCCTCAGAGAATTCCAACCGAGCCCATGGACACCCGGACAAATACAAGTATCTCCAGTTTGTTTCAAGAGTCCAACTGAATCAAGACAGAAATGTTTTGTAAACAAAGGGTACTAAATTGTGAAATCGCCTCTAAAATGCCATAAAATGCTGTACTATCATGCTAAATACCGCTACTCACTATCGTCATCACTATAACCATCTTCGCTACTATCTTCATCACTGTAACCTGAATGAATTCAGTTCATTGTTTTCGATTAAATATTAAAACTGCGCGATAAACTTACGCGGTAAACATCAGCAATTTCATTTCAGACAATGAAAATCGCATGGGGGGGGGTGAGGGATATGATTACAGGTCTTCCGTGGGGTGCCACCTGAGGCCAGAGAGGTATTAGATGATCAACGTTCTTGTCATATAAATTGCTAAACAGATTAAGGTGCACTCAGGTGACACCCCAGAGAAGGATACCATTTGCGTCTCTTTGGGATCCTGGCTTATTTTGGTATCCAGTGTGGTGAGCTATGGACCGAGTGAATGAAATAATTCACTCGTCAATGTGGTTAGAAATGAGTACATAAGCAGTTGAGAAAGAAGCCGCAGCTATCCAAGGTATCTAGTCATTCATAGTACATTCGTAAGTAAATAATTCACAATGTTCAACAATCAATAAGAAGCCCTCCAGGAAACAACACTTACCTAATCAGCTGTGTATGGTTGTCCAAGATGCTATTGTCACTTTTTAAAAAAAAATCCACGTCAAGCCATCAAAAACTGTCACAAAAAAATCACCACAAGAATGTCTAATCACAACATAAGTATATATATCTAACGTGAATACACCACGACTAAGAATAGAGACACTGATCCACTGAGACTGTTACTAGCAGCCGAGCGTCTAGTACCCGCGGCCGCCTCCACCACACTGAGCACATCAACACCCTCCACCCAACACATCCACTCTGGCGCTCTCTGACAACTACACCTAGTTACCCCTCTCGTTTTCTCTTCACGTTTTTATTCGCTAGCTTTCCATACGGTATACTATATACTTGTAAAGCTTCTGCGTATTGTCATCATTCTATTATCGCTAAAAAATTAATATTAGTGCATTAATATCGTTTTATTTATTCCTACGGCGTCTCATCTAACTCCCGTCCGTTTTCTGTTGTCAGTGTAAACTGGTGTCCTGTTCCAAACTTCTTTTCTTATTGATGGCACACTTCAATATCAGCAAATTTCCCGAATCTCCCTGTTACTGATCAAAGTATAAATGGATTTAATACATCAGCGTATATCTGTATGTCTCCTGTTTGAAGGGAGGACAATTTTGGCTCCCTATAATTGGGATAAGAAAGCATTTGAAGGTGAGCGACCACAAGGTTGCCCGAGTCCCTACCAACGTTAACTCAAATAATATTTGTGTAGAAAGTGTATCTTACAATTATTTCTTAAATGTGACTATACATATATTTAATAAATCACATGAACATAACACAATATGCGCACAGTCACTACCGTAGCTACTGATTATTTAATACATTCCTCGACGCTGCTTCATCATATTTTCTACAATGCATATATATGTCTAGGCTGAAAGGTTAATATTAGGCCCCCGTGAACTATACCACAGTAGTGACAGTTATTGACAATAACTAAATGTTAGTCGACTAAAGAGTTGAGGAATTAGCATCAGATTGAGCACTCGCCCACGCACCTACGCCACCCAGCATGAGACAGACACACACAAGGCTGAGCGCCATCCCTGACGCAGGTGCTGAAGGCTTACCTCAGCTCCTGATGCACCTCCACAGGTACCCCACAGCACTTGACAGATTTCTTAACGTTGACGCTGTGCCAGGCTGAGAGCAGAAGTTGTCAGGGATCTGGCGCTTGGAGGCATCAAGTCCAACTGTGCTGTTACTATACACGATATATTTTGAGTTGTGTAGGCTAGCTTGCTTTTGCAAATTTAATTTTAATCTACGAATTCTATATTTTTCGAAGGTCATCATATATACCTCATGTTACTACTAGGAAAATGTTGTCACTGACAATAAAAATATAGAATATAAAGTTGTAAGATAATCTTGGTTATTTACGAGTACTGTTACGGGGGTTTTGCGTTGTGGGTTTTGGCATCAGTGAAGCCCGAGTGGAGAGGCGCACTGGACCTCTGATCAATAGTTACTTACGGGCCGTGTGTGTGCGTATCAGAGTGTATGTTAGTGCGTACGCAGCCTACCTACGCAAGGGCTAGTGCATGCGTACAGCGTGGTTAATGTGTACATATTAGAAGGATAGTATGCGCATTAAGACAGGTTTGTACGTATTTGGTGAGAAGATAAGCACGTGATATGTGGGCTGTTTAGTATGGAAGTTTAGCGTGTTTGCGTTTGGTAAATTGGGTGAGTGTGCGGATTGGTAGGTAATTACAGGCGTCCGAAAAGCTGAGTAAGCGCATTCAGGAAGGTGAGTTGGGGAAGGTAATTATACGCGTCCGGGAAGTGGGTATGGAAATGTTAATTAGTGCATAGTAAGGGGAGGTTAGTATGCGTGTATAGGATTGTTAGGGCGCTTATCTGAGATCTAGTTCTTCATGCCCTGCCTCCTATAACCGTTTATACCTGGCGTCCTAACTACCCCTCTTAACATTCATTAACGTTTTCATCATATTTTTTCTTAAAAGTTGTGGATGGAATTGACTGTTGACTAACTCCCGGGTATCTGTTTACTACAAGGTGAACAGAGACATTAGGTGAAAGGAAATGTACCCAACCATTTGTCCCACCCGGGAATCTAACCCAGGATCCTCGATTGTGAGTCGATAACAGCAAGATGATAACGCTATCTATAGAAGACATAAAATTGAGCGTTTTCAGAAGTCAAGAAGACATTTAGTTACCATTTCTCTAACATAGGACACTGTAACACTGGAGTGATTTACCACTGAATATTAAAGCAAACAATTTAATCAGTATATATAACAATATATTCGTGCCCACCACCCTTCAATAAACATTTGTTTAATGAATGTAGATGGAGATAATAACTAGGAAACAGACTCATCACGGACCACTATATTCATCCTGTCATCCAGTGAACAATGAGAGTAGCCTAGTATGCAGCTAATTGTTCATCAAATTCACCAGTTCTCTTGCTGTGCTTGAACTTCGAATTAGTAATTATACTATATTTCATGTACACAAGCTGAATTGCAGGCTTTTCTAGCTAGTTTTAATGAAGTAGCCCAAGGCGAAAAAGCTGTTCTCGTTTTTGTTGATAGCTGAGTAGCACTTTATTAATTAAACAGTCGAAATTCAATTTTCTTGTCCATAGCTAAGGATTGGGTTTCCAGAAAGTTAAACCGACTAGGTGTAGAGTGAGATACAACTTCAGATAAGTTGACTATTAAATCGGTGAAACCAGATACCGCCAACTTAACCACGAGGAAACTATCACAAGTCAGTAACCCGTGCGTTTCGGGCAAGTGGTTGAGCCGTCCCTGCCTGAGTTCCCAGTTGGCTCCAAGATCAGTCCTGTCACAGGTATGCCTATGTGTAGAAGTGTTTCCCGTGTCGTCTCTTCATAGTGGGTCCCACTTTCTCAGCAAAGTGCCGGTCATCCTTCAGACATTATTCTGTAGGGGCCATTTGCTTATTTATCGTTCCATACTTTTAGTATTTGCTTCACGTGCCTGTGTTTATCTGCCAACATTCTTGCGTGGACTTGGCATTTTTGGAAGATAATGGACTTTGGAGTAGAGCTGCGTGTGACCCGTCCTTATAACGGTACGTCGCATTTTGACATACTTTACCTAAGGCCAAAAACTCGCATACTAGAAAATGGTAGCGGCTCGCGAAAATGACAATGTCCCGTTTTCTGTTCGTGGGTCCTTTTGTAAGTTAGGATAAGGCATTTAAGTACAATAGTTTCTTGACGTTGGGAACGCTCGCGTGAACGGGCTGGTGACACACACAGATGTAACACAAAGAGCAACAGCTTTAAACTCGACAAGCCAAAATGTAGAACAGAAAAGATGTTTTTTTTTAACCCGTAGGGTTATCAACCCATGGAACCGCCTACCCGCCGTAGATACCAAAACACTGCTGCAATTCAAAATCCAGTTGGATAAAATCAGGACAAATAAGGGAACCTTTGACAAGTCAACGTCTTCTTATCCACGTCGAGACCATTATTGAGATGGTAGGTTTACATGATTGTTCACCCATCATGTAAATTCACCAGATTCGTCAGTTTGCCGTTATCGAATCCAGACCGACTTTGGGGCCGGCATGCCATTTGTTGAAGAGTATTTACACGAGGGACCTCAAGCTAGGTCAAGTGAACCATTTTGTGCAGAGTAGTTTGGATATTTCAATGCTTCGTTTTCTATGACATGTAGTTGTCTTTATTGCTTTGCTAACTTATTTAATAGCCTCGTTCTATTGCTGAACGGGTTCACAAACCTGCCTTTCAAACCATGGTTTACAGGGGGAGGAAGAGGAATATAAAGAAAATGGTGTAAGTCTTCATTCCAGCAAAATTCATATAAATTAAAAATAAATAAAAAGCTATATTAATGCACTTGACATAGTAACAAATAATGTCAACACTTAATCCAACAACAATAATTTAAACGACTATACTGTATATCAAAACAAACTTTATTAACAATTATACACAATTATAATTTCTTTTCCACAGGAATGCAGTAATTTGCCAATTTTGCAAGAGATTACACATTATACAGAGCAAATACAACTTAGTAACAAGTGAACATTTTGTAATAATAAATCCTTAATCATTTCCAGTTTAAAAACAGTGATGTTAGTCTTCCTGATTCTATATTTGCCTTTGAAAACTTATCCCATTTTTGTGCATATCAGTTTGCCTTAAATGTTCTCAAAACAACATGGATATTCTTAAAAAGACAATGACGAGGAAATACAATTGGATCCTAATTCGAGATATATTTCAGAAGACCATGCAGAATCAAACTTTATTATTTTAA
>WNGS01033470.1:14595842-14676321 GCA_020271785.1 Procambarus virginalis | reverse complement strand
CACACCTTCAATGTTTTTCATATTATCTGAAATATTGAATTTCTTAAGTGAATGAATGGAAAGAAACAGCTTTGGGTGCAGTAAAGTCATTAAGCATGTTTCAAAATGGTGAATAACCAAGTGTTTTTCTGTGTTTAACGAGGTTAATATCTTGCTCAGTCTACTAACACACACAGTTCTGCATTAAGTTACAAGATATTCTGAGAACTTACATGGTACCACTGCATATAATATTTAAATTGCAGCATGTCAATATACTGAATTGAATTTCATATGGGTCCTCGGTAGTACAGTTGGGTTCATTCTACTCACAATCGGAATCCCGGTTTCTAATCCCAAGCAAGACAGAAATAGCTGTGCACAGTTCCTTTCACCTAATGCTCCTGTTCACTTAGCTGTAAATAGGTATCCAGGAGTTAGTCACTGTTATGGGGTCACAAGCTGGAGAAGATTGAGTACTTTGACCATGGGAAGCCTAAAAAAAAATCTGACATGTATACATATATATACACAAGCCGCATGTCTCTGACACAATGAATTAATATTAACAAATAAGTTACAAGAAGTTTTAGGTGCAGTAAAGCCAATGAGTAAATTTTCAGAAGAATTATAATAGTTGGTTTTCATTTCAAATAGAATAAACATCTTCCTTAGAGTATTCATTATATGAAAAGCACCTTTTTGAACAGCATATAAAATTGCTCCCTACTATAGGCTTCTACTTGCCTATTACAGAGTGAATACAGTATAAACTCTTGGAATAACTAAATACAATACCTCGCCAAGAGGCCTTGACTATACGTGTACAAAAGAACATTACCAGGTAGAATCAAATATAGCCTATATTATTTAATGTGTAGAATAACAGTGTAGTCGGGATTCAATTTTACTGTAGGTGAAAAATTACTCGATCCTGTAAAAAGGATAAATTATTCCCTTATAATTCAGGATGATTTCTTTGGCTGTGAATCATCACTACATACACAGTAGTGAACGTTCAGCTAGATAACAAAATCACATAGATAGAAAGAAAATATTGTAAGTACCCAACTTCTGCATGCAACATTTCTTCAATTTGCAATTTAAGAGCTGATAACTCATAGGTTTCAACACTTGGGCCTGAGCCTAAATTCCATCATCCACCTTTTAATTTAGCTTACATCGTTCACAATAAACATTCCATAATATACACTCTTAGGCTGACAATACTTCTTAATTAGTGTAACACTAAATGCACAATAAGCAAATTTGCCTGTATTACTATTACTCTGACTTTCAAGTTCAATGTTTTCAGAAAATTTAACAATTGGGCCCAAATCATTTTCATAATACAGTATATCATCAATCTCTTACCAGGTACAGAAATAATAATTAAAAATCATGAAAATATGAATCATTTGTACAAATGACCAAAACCTATTTGACAAGATTAAATTCTGCCTAAGCTCAATAACTTGGCACTAAATGACTCTGTAATAGCTATATCAGTGCTGATAAACATATACTGCTATGTCTACATTATCCAGGACCAATCAGCAAGCAATGATAAGCTACTGGTAATTGGTTATCTATGGCTGATGGTTAGATAAGGCTTTGAGATCACAGCATTATCATCACAAGCCATATTACTACAGACCAGCCAGGAGCACACCACCTCGACCCTCTTCGCCCTGCCATCTCGCCAGATGAACTTAGCCTACAACCACAACTAGCAGAATCTACCACCCGCTGCAATTACCTACGTGAAATTACCTAAATGTAGTTACAGGATGAGAGCATCCGGTAACTACACCTTCCCAGCATTCTTTGTCATATAATGCTTTGAAAATACTGATGGTTTGGCCTCACTACCACCTAACTTGTTCCATCTGTCTACCACTCTGTTTGTAAAATTCAATTTTATTATTTCTTTGGCAGCTTTGTTTAATTAGTTTAAATCTGAGCTGTAATCTGACTCTGCCTACAACCTCAACTTATGACCTACCTTGAGGTGCTTCTTGAGGTGACATGCCAGTGTCTTGATGCTGTTGTTCAATACTTCAACAACTGTAACCTTACATCAATTATATATATATATTATATATAGATATATATATATATATATATATATATATATATATATATAGTATATATATATATATAACACACACACACTAGATTGTGTAACTGTTCTTCGGGCAGGGGCACCTAAAAGGGTATGGATGACATTTATGTATGCAGTCAAGTCCTCTCCATTACAAATCCAATATGCGATTGATGGATGAGTGACTGAATGAGGAAATGTATCAAACATTATTTTTCCAGAAACAACAAGGTATAACCAGATTCCAATACCCAGGATATATAATGAACCCATCCCTATTACTGTACTCCAACCTCCAGCTCTGTCAACCCAACTGCGGCCATCATGATGAATCTGCCTCCACCTGTAAATTTGGATAAGTCATAATTAAAGGGCTGTTTCTATGATTATTATATAGCTTATAGAAAACACTTTATAGGTTTTAGATTTTGTGTGAAGAATATTTTGACACCTAATGCATACAGAGTACTGTACAATAAAATGCAAGTTTTGTTCCCAGAGCAAATATCCTATCATATATATAGTACTGTATATTGATTGATTTTGATTTAGGTATGTGGGATGCTAAAATATGTGACAAGATTTTTAAAATAATGTCTTACAAATACTGTACCGAAGAGCTCACTCGCCTGTAGTTTTTGTCCCAGGGCAGTGGCAGGTGTTGGCTGTTGTGATTTTTCTCAAACTGACGTCGCTGTTCATACAATTCAGAGAAATTTTCACGTACCTCAGTTGCCAATTCTGTGTAACACAGGTGAATATATAATGGTTTGCACCAAACCACAAACATATGATTCAATTATACACAAACATATACATGAAAAAATTTACCACAATTTTAAGCACTTCATGACAATGTCAACTTCAATTGCATAATTAAATACAGTAGTCTGTGTAATGAACCGCTGAAACCCAAAACGTTCATTGGAAACTTAAATAATGGAAGATTTCTGCTAAAGGAATACAGTAATTCATACAAATCTGGAAAAGGATCCATATTTATTAAATGAACAAACCAGTTCTGACCAACTCTATAAACTGTAGCAATTTCAAGTCAACAACTACACTGTAACGCTGCTTATGCAAGTTTTTTTTTTTTTACTTGCCTAGTTCCTTACAGTACTACTTATATGTATTTGAATACTTACAGTACTTCCCACACATGTAGTTGAATACTAAATACATTAAAGAAGAGAAAATTACAACATTTTGGTTCGTCCCAAACGATTATCATACACTACTGTGAAAAGTATGGAAACAGCCAATAAGGGGAAGTCAGAAGTGATAAATCTCAGGAGTGGGAAGCAGACATGTCAAGTTATCCCAGATATTCCTAAAACATAATGAGGGATTAAGGCAGAACATGATGTGTGAAGATTAACGCAACCTTAAATACAAAATATGCAGCTAGCTTCCACTATTATTCAGCCTTAGTGTTATACATTGAATTTTAGGCTGAAAGTTAAGAGTATACTTATTCAACTCCTAATATTTTGATTAAACAAAATTAGAGTGCAACCTCAATTCGGCAAACTACAAGGACCAAGCCTGATTGTTGCAGCCAGATATTATTTACAACCAGGAATGCCTTTGTGTGCCATCTACAGTATGTGATACAAATTTTGTTATGTTGACCAAACCACACTAGAGATGAAGAGATGATGACATTTGGTCATCCTGAACTATTAAGTTGAAAATCAACCTTGATAATGGTCCAGGATGGACCGAAAAGTGTCGTCGATTCTTCATTTTCTAGTGTGTGTGAGGGGTGTATATATATATATACTATATATATATTATATATATCATATATATATTATATATATATATATATATATATACACACACACACACACAACACACACACACACACACCCACACACACACACACACACTAGAAGATACACTAGGCTATGATGTATTCACAATATATCAGCTGCAGCAGTCACGTGCAAAAATAAAGTGTGTGAAGCAGCAGGTCCACCTTGCCAGTGCAAAATTAGGGAATCTTTTAAGAACAGTATCTATATTAGACAAATAGTGTTTTCCTAACTCAAACAATGTGGGCCCAAGCAGCAGATGCCACTCATCTTTGTGGCAACTCCTGCCTAACAGCTCGGGCGGAGCTGACCGCTTCCGACGATTACTCTGTCAATGCCTCAATTTTACCAGACTATTCTGAAGTTGAAAATCGACTTGATAATGGTCCAGGACAGACCGAAATGTCATCGTCTCTTTATCTTCTAGTGTATGGTTTGGTCAACATATCTTCAGCCACGATATTGTATCAAGAGTTATGAAGAAAGACCAGAGGCATTTAACATGTAAAACTAGTAGAAAGAAAAGAGGAGCTATGATCACCACATACAAAATCAAATTAGCTAACAAAAGTTAACTAATTTCCATGACTGAAAATTATGCAATCTCACCTGGACAAGGCATACATTCACCAATTATCTGTCTGCAAAGAGGACAGTGTGTATATGTAGGGTTTGGTTGAGCTAAGCGGCGTAGACAAGGCTCGCAGAATTTGGCCCACAAGGTTGTACAACCAGTGGACTGTACAGCACATCCAGACACACAGGGCACACAAGACTTTCAGGAATTGACTCCTCCTTTTCTTCCTTTTGGGATTTACTTCATCCTTTGAATTTGAGAGAATATTAAGTGATAATACATTACCCAAGAATTACTAGTGTTTTATAACTCGCATTATATAATAGAACATACTTTATTCAAATCCTCTGATAAGGAAAGACAAAATTAACATTGATCCTCTGAATACCATGAGAAGTGTTTACAAAGTATTTGATTTAGATTCATGAACATTAGTTGAACTCCCTCTGGTAATGCTAGAGTATACTACAGGTATAGACTTTGACACTATATCAGCTGTAACTCTGTTACTCGACTGTCTTACTTCAATTTCATCTTCAGACACATGTTGTTCATGTCTTATTTGCTGTCTTGATTTCCTTGATGTTTCACTTTTACCTGTCCTGTTTCTTGGTTTAGAAGATTTACCACTTAAATCTGTTGAGTGTGAGAGTCTGATTACTGTAAATAGCTTCATTATAATTACAGTATAGTAACTGCTAATTGACACGCTATCAGCAATCACATTGTAAGATATTTGATATGATAATTACATTCAGTACATTGTAGAATAACCTCAAAAATTTATCTCGCATAATGAATCTAAATAACTAACAAACCACGTAACGATTGCTTACTTCAGCCCAGTATTGCCACTGCTATTATGCAGTTGTTTGTTTTGGCGTGCTCTACTTTTCCGGTGATTTTTCACTTGGTTACTGTGCATGATCCTGGATCCCCCAACTTCCCTACCTCTATTGATGGGGCCAGACTCTGGTTTTGGTCCCCAGCAAACACTCATGAATTGATGAAACCTGGTGCAGCTCTTAAGAATGTCGGCTAGCCAGGTAGGTAGCTAGGGGAGTTACCGAGAGATCCACCGGAAAGAGGCATTTCATCACATTCAACACTGGCTTATTGACCATGCAACACGGTTTTTATTTTTATTTATATTCAGGTTTTCTTTTTTTTTTGTAATATGTGTGTGTTAAGTCAGGTATTTATGACTATACTTAATACGTGATGTGTATTATTTATGATGGATAAAAGGCAAAATACATTAATTGTTGTAAAAAATTAATGAAATTTAGTAAACGTTAGATGCAACAGAATTTTAGAGGCATTGGATGGGGCCCGGGCAAATTACTGGTAATATGCTCAATTAGGAGTGAAGTTTATGTACTAGACAGTATATCCCTTTTATCCCAAGTTACAATGCATAAAAAACACAACATATGATAACTAAGTAAAGACAAATTATGGAAATAGGATTATTCTAGAGTGGAGAAGTGGGTATGAGAGGCATTCTTGGCAGAGTCCGTAGTACCATGAAAGATGTCGAGTAAATGTTGGACATTTCTATGATAACCCGCAGGAAACATTTTACGCCTAAAGCAGCTGTATGATGATATGGTGCTGCTGCTTTAGATGTCTAGTTGTACTATTATGAAGCTTAATCTGCATGATGCTACAGTGTGTGCTGTTGATATGACTATTGGATAGAGATGTCTTCATGAGTATCATGCTCTAATATTGTTTAAGTTGTTACCTCCCAAATCCATGATACCCCTAATTTCAGTTAAAACATTTTATGCTCCGGAGATTGATTGCTATGATTTCCCTACAGATAGCCTCTAAATTTTGCACGATAGGTACAATACAGGGTACAGTATTGCATACTTGCTGAAAATTATAACTTATTATTATAATCTGATTAACAATGTACGAATTAATAGTTTAATACAGATACAGTATAATACTTGCATCTGAAACCATTAATCAATGACTCACTTGTATTCCTATAGAAAGAAACACATAGTTGTCATTAACATCCAGTTGAGCAGACCACACACTAGAAAGTGAAGGGACGACGACGTTTTGGTCCATCCTGGAGCATTCTCAAGTCGATTGCAACTTGGGAATGGACTTGAGACGGACTTGAGAATGGACCACAATCGACTTGAGAATGGTCCAGGATGGACCGAAACGTCGTCGTCCCTTCACTTTCTAGTGTGTGGTCTGGTCAACATACTTCAGCCACGTTATTGTGACTCATCGTCTGCACTAACATCCAGGATAGTGACAATTGTTTTACGCACAGCCTGATTAATCCTTCCAATGCAGTGACCAGAAATAATAGTTTGAAAATGTTGTATATCTGATGCCTCGAATGATCACGATAGTTCCAAGTTTTGTTGCCCTACAAATAGATTTGGTTCATTTTTGTAATTTAACATGAGTGGCACATGTGAGAACCTGAGAGTGGTGTAATTCTACAATAATTGCCAGCAATTTAATTTTTGCCTATTTCATGAAAGTGATTTAGAAACTGATACCTATTATTTATATACGGTGGACCCCCATTATCTGGATTTTCATTTTCCAGAGTCTTGGATTACTATACCGTACTATATGGATATAGAAATTGGCTCCCCACCCCATTAATGAATCACGTGTGGTTAAAAAGAGTTTACCCTCGGTAACTGTAAAGTCTTGATGTAATTTGGCAGCAGAAGATACTTTATTTATAATAATAACAAAAAATTAATTGGTGTTCTACATATTTATATATTGGTGCACCTATATTAAAATACCGTTACAAGTAAGTTTATGTCGGTGGAAAATTACAAAAATTTTATTCTGAAATTGTTTATGAAGCTGCGATACAATTTAATGCATGTAGTTTGAACAACTTTTTTCTTGAGTGATGCCAAATGCTATGCACTGGCCTCGTGACTTCTCCTAATTATCTTGTTTTCCATGCACTTCACTTACATTGATACTTCCCTGCACCCTCCAAGCGCCCTGCACTTCATTATATAGTTTTTGTGCTCGGACAATATTGGAAGCATTTAGTAACAATGTTCGGTTCAGTATTTTATTGAGGGAAGCTTGGAAAAAAAAAAGAACTTTTGGATGTTTTTAGAAAGCATCCTTAGTTGTCTCATATACAGTTGACTTCACTGTTAAAATTTGCTGCACAAAGTTTTCCAGGACCACACAGATTTAAGGCTGACTGTAGTATTTTACCATAAATATTGCTTTTTAAATTTAGTGAAGTTGATAGTTAGGAAACTATCAAACTAATTTATCTTATTTCCAATTAGTGGAAATAGGAAAAGATTAAGCTTTTTTCTTTCAGCTGGTTCAAGTCCAAAATTCCCTGTTAGCAAAATGGTTTTAATAAATTGCCATAAAAGAATATAGAAAATTTATTTAAGTACCATTAAAGTTTGTTTTCAAGGCAGTTTGCTGAGCTGGAGAGCAACCACTGTTGATGTTTTCTCCAGAAAGACGGGTAGCAACAGCTTCAACACTGGCAGCATCTTCATAAGTACACATGGATGAGTTCACCTCAAAGGGTAATGTGACAGAAGATAAAGCAACAGCACGATCAGGAAATGACACAGGACGAGGCAATGCTTCACCTATTTTCATCCAGTCGACCTGTAAGGAAAAAAATTGAGACCATCAAAACACAAATCCTTTGAATAAATTCTAGTGAAACTTTGCATATTCCTTGAACAAGGCAATATATGTCCCACTATAAACAAACTAGCATTCCACATACCTACGAAATAAAAACCATACATTTTTTTTAATTGTATGGTGTCAATATATAGTATCAATATATTCGTGGCAACTCCCACCACATGTCTGGCCCAGGTGAACTTCTCTGAGTGTCTGCTCCATGAACACTCGTGAATTGCAACATCATTGCGAGTTATTCTCACCACCTTACCTAAAGTAAGCTACTGTATTTTTTATTATTCTTTCCTGTCATCAGGGAACACATTTGAACAATATTAACTCAAAAATATTTTCCAGAATTAATTTAGTTCTTGTACACCAGCTGGTTGTCATGTAAATCGAGTGTGCAGAGTGCAGGGGTTCAGTATTAACAAATGTAGGTACAAGAGCTGATGACTTTTGACACCCCCCCCCCATTAGCAGGCTGAGTGATCTCCCTCCCACAGCTTATCTGAAGTCTTGCTCAACTAGTTTTTGACATAAAACGATCTAATTAATTAATTTATAACCAAGTACCCAAATACTCCTGGGAGAAAAGTTATAGATTGTTGATAAAATTTCCCAACCCTTCCTAGTGGAATGACTTGGGAAAACTAAAGAAATTAAACCTCACACCAGTAAAAGATGAAAGTGGTAGGGAAGATATAATTACAACACACATTCTCAGGGAATTGACAGGAAATAACAAGGACTTTTTTTTTTTTTAAATGAGTGGTGCATGAACAAGGGGACATAGAACTAAGCAAATTATCCAGGGCAACAATTTGTACAATTTTAAGGAATAACATATGGATGCAATGCCATTCATTAACATACCTTAGATCTAAGTATATGAACCTGTGGGAGAACATGAGAGCCACAGGCACACTGACTGCCAGACACAAAGTTGAATGATCCAAGACGAGCCTGACAACTTGGGCAGTTTATTTTCCCCTTAGTCCAACAACTCTGCAGGAATTTCATCCATTGTATTAATACTGTGCATTACAAAACACCACCAAGTTATATTAAAGAATTATTACTTTAACTGATAACATTTCCTCTTATAACCAGCCAAGGTTGCATCTGGGATGCTTAACCATTCAAGCTTTGTTAATACTGTATTTTGGATTACATCACTATAAAGTTCAACGATAGATGAAAATGCACACGAATATTAAATATAAGAAGGTTTTGATATAAAAATGCTAATCAACAGCTGCCAAGTCACTCTTTAATATAAAAAAGCATATGAATGTTATAATTAAAGATTAATTAATGAACAGTAGTACTAATATTACACATCATGAAACAAGATTCTTATTATTTTCTGGATATTAGAAAGTAATTAAGAAATAACTAATTTTAAATTGTGTAATACCTGTTATGTTGTGCATTGCATGAAAATAGACTCCTTCAGCCAACATTATGCTGAGGGTTGACCAACAATGAGTTCCAAATTACATGTATGAATATGGTATCAGATATGAATAATGAGCTGCATTGATTATTTTAGTACTGAGATTGACTGATGCATACAGAGTTTTATCATTGTTAAGATGTGACAAACTTGGCACCTCAACACCAAGTCCTAAGCACATCTCACTACAGTATTCACATCTAACAGGATGTAATTTGAATTAAGTGAATTACATGGCCATAATGTCATCTGACACCCATGCCACAGGCGGTTGTGTGATGTCATGTGTGGGGTTTGCATCTGGATTTAATCCTCAAGCCAAACCTGTGGCCAGGCTTGATACGTGAGAGTCCAACAGACTGCTGCCTGGAGTGGCCTGCAGACTCTCACATCCACTATACCTGGTTGATACCTGGTTGATGGGGTTCTGGGAGTTCTTCTACTCCCCAAGCCCGGCCCGAGGCCAGGCTTGACTTGTGAGAGTTTGGTCCACTAGGCTGTTGCTTGGAGTGGCCCGCAGGCCCTTAACCCAATTGGTATGGCCCCTCTTGTAGGAAGTAGTCAATTTTTTTTCTTGAGGTCCACTTTCGTTTCGGTAATATTTCTTATACAGTACTGTACTTGATGAGAGGATGTAACATCCCTAGAATTCTGATGTTCATACAACATTTTCTGATAGTGCCTATGGACCCATTTTACCTAACTAATTTTACCTAACCATAAAATGTGAGCACTTTTGCAAGAAAAAAATTCAATGTTAGGGTTTTTAATTCTTTACAGTACAATTCAATATGTAGTGTATTATATTGTCTAGAAATAAAAGAAGAAAATAAGCAGCTCATAATTAATCTTAACCTGCCATGTTTTACAAAATACAATACTTACTTCATTTACAGCTGTCAATATGAAGGCTGGGAAAGATTCCTCTGATAAATACAGGCAGTTGTGTTCCATCACTGATGGGCAACAGCTTCCAGACTCCCCACTCATATTTCCTACTGAAAATGTTCTAAATGTATCAAGCATATATTAATCTTTAATGTTAAATAGCAAGTAATATACTGTACTCTACAGCAAGTCAATAACTTGTGAATACGCATCAATATCTATACAGAAACTCGGAAACAGAAACTATCTAACATTCAAAATATATTTGTATAAGGCTAGGGGTAAATATTGTGACCTGCGGGTTGTCAGTTGTGCCCAAAATAACAACTGGCATCCAACATAAAACTTGTATTGACTCAGTGCAACTAGCATACTGTGGCAGCCAGATAAAAATCCATGGTCATTAGAGAAAACACTGTGTTTTAGGCAACCTTGATACTTTACACACAACATTTCACACAATATTGTATTGTGAAATATTAAAATAAATTAAAGTAACGTCACTGATCCTCAGGCACTTGAGCCACTTTTTCCTTTTTTGGCTCACTGGCCATTGAGATTTTGGAGGCCCTAGAGAGTTCTGCCCCTTTGCCTTCCCAGCAGTGTGTCACAAGTCTTTGAGTCTGTGTTCTGTTCCTTCCAGCTGGTGATACGAGGTCTTCAGTTCTGGGCACCACAGACCATGGGTTCCAGTCCAATGATCGTAACAAATAAAGCATGCAAGATGAGACTGCATCTCAGAATATTATACCTAACTACTGTACTATTATTGTAAACAAATTCTATGTTCTTACTAATGTCTGATAATGCCAATTCATAAAATTGCTAGCATTCTTCACAATTATATGACAAATCATTCCCTTTTCAATTCACATCTAATCTAAAACTAAATAACTTAACAACTTAAGTCTGACCTTAACCCAAACAATTTAGCCTAAATTCCTCAACAACGACCAGAAATGTGCAGCTATCAAAATTTAAAAGGAAATGGGGCAAACTTCTTGTTACCTCTTCAAATTATTGCACCAAGTTCTTTTAAACTGACAACATATACTGTATTTGATCCTTAATAAATCATATTCATATTAGTTATGAAATGATGAGAAAATGACTGCAACTAACCAGTATCATGGTACTCCTGGCTATGGGCATCAAGAAGACAAAATTCATCCTTGAAGAGGAGCACTTTGCGGCACTTCCTGCATTGCACTCGTTCTTTCTCAACCATGCTGTTGAATAAACATTAAGAGTACAGAAATTATAGGCAGACCTGGAGGATATGGAGGATGGGGAGAGGGGAAGGTGGGGAGAGGAAAGGGACAAAGAGGAAGGGAGGGGGAAGAGGAGGAGGGTAGAAAGGAAGGGGCAGGAGAGAGGGAGGGAAATAAAGGGAAAGAGAGGGAGAGTAGTGAGAGGGGAAGGGGGGTGGGGAGGAGAGGGAGTGTGTAGGAAGAAAACACAGGTAGTTGCCCATGCCACCCAAGATTTGCCCCCCCCCCCTCCTCCTCTCATCTTTTCTGCAAATTACAAATGTGGTACAGTGTGACCTTGCTAGAATGAATTCTTGTAAAAGGTACACATTAAAGTTCAATAAATGTTTCTATTATAACACGTGTTTGGGTCTATGAGAATTAGTGTGTAAAAGCCACGATTGTGCCAATGTGTCGACACAAATGTGTTTTGAGAGGACCGTGTCACTGCCAGCCCATCTAAGAAAGATCAAGAGTCCATACCAACAAATTTTATTGCTAAATTCAATATATTTGAAGAATTACTAAAAATGCAGATGACGAGTCACAACAATGCGGCTGAAGATATAATAACCAAACCACACCACTAGAAGATGAAGAGACGATGACATTTCGGTCCGTCCCGATCCATTATCAAGTTGATCGTCACAATCAATAATGGTCCAGGACAGACTGAAATGTCATAGTCTTCATCTTCTTGTGTGCAGTTTTGTCATCGATTACCGAATTTTGCTATGCCACAGAACAGAGGTAATATTATCTTACAATAGGGATCAATCTCTTACTCCTAACTTGCTATGCCTCATTTTTATAGGATAAAGTTACCAGCTATCAAAGACTTGGGAAAGTTAGTCACATTCATGGTACATAGATAAAAAAAAAGTAATACTGCACTAGATTTAGTACAAAACTTGGGATTGTAGTGTATCGTACAGAAGCTGTAAATGCCAAAACTGTTGAACTTTAAAATCGATCTAGAAAAAATCATTAGGACAAATGGAGAGGAAACCTTTAACAAGCTGCCATCTTCTTGTGCCCATCGAGGCCACTACTATTAGTGGCCTCTCAAGTATATTCAGGTAAAAGTACGGTGCCAAGTTACTTGGACCATTGGGGATTAAATGCCATTCCCCTTGGCTTTAGGGTCCCCTTATAGGACATTGGTACCCTAAGTAAGACAACTGTTGTGGGTTGCAGCCTAGAGAAGGTCAGCTCCACCTTGGGGGGCAAACCTCCATAGAAGCCTAGGAAAACGTCCCCAACAACAGGAATTATTTATTTGTGAAGCTCTTTTTCTAAATAAAACAATTTGTTGCTCCTTCAACTCTTAGGCAATTGAACTTGTAACTGTGAAAGAAGCGCACCCGGAAACAAACAAACAATTAACATTTGTGTTGTTACATGTAACAAGAATTATGGGTGTAATTGTTGGATTGTTGTTGTTTAACCCAGAGACTGACCTCCCAGACGGACGGTCACGTCACCATAATAACAACACCCAGCCAGTAGTGACCAGTCAGACACGAAACTTTTCCTTAACACACACAGTTTATCATGATACCTGATGGCGCCGCAACATGCTAGACACCACCACGAGAACGTCATCTAGTGAGTGAAATACTAACTACTTGATATAGAAAACATCAAAACTATTTTTAATTTGAAGGGTAAACTATTCTAATAATATAAGTTAACGCATATAATTATAATTTAAATTAATTTATTGTGTCGGAGGACAGGCAGCCAGCCTATAACAAGCTGACTAGCTCAGCTGCTGGGTGAACAGGTGCATTAGGTAATAGGAAATGCGCCCAACAATTTGTCCCGCCTGGGATTCGACCCGGAATTCTCGAATGTAAGTCGAGAATTAGTCTGATATCCCCATCCTGCGAGACCGAGATATTAGAAGAACTCATAGCTATATAGTTTCTGATCTTCGCTGTGTAATCCTCCATATGGACAAGAGTAGCGGCACCTTTCATATACCTGAGGGCCACTAACACTTTTAGTGCCCTCGACGAGGACAGGAAGCCGGCAGCTTGTCAGAGGTCTTCCCCATTAGTCCTGGTAATTTTTTAAAGCTGGACAAGCTCAGCAGAGTTTTGGCATTTACAACTTGGGCGGGTAAGCGGTTCCATGGGTTAATAACCCTGTGGCTGAAAAAGCATCTCGTGTTATCAGTCCAACACTGTGGCTTGTTGAGCTTGAAACCGTCGCTCCTTGTTTGTGTTACATCTGACCTTTTGGAGAAGTTGTCCGGATCAACATCCTCCAAATTGTTCAGAATTTTGAACGTTTCAATGATCAGCCATATATAAATTAGTGTGTAGTGAAGATAGTTACAGTGATGAATGTAGTTTGTAATGAGCATGGTTAATAATAATAATAATAATAATAATAATAATAATAATAATAATAATAATAATAATAATAATAATAATAATAATAATAACAATAATAACAATAATAATAATTTATTTATTTAGGCAAAAATGCATAGGATACACGAACACTGAATTATAAATATATTTATAATCTGCCCGAAACACTATGCGTGCTAGTGGCTTTACAAGAATGTTGTTGTTGTTGTTGTTGTTGTTATAGATTCAGCTACTCGGAACAAGTTCCAAGTAGCACGGGCTATGGTGAGCCCGTAACATACCTCACAGGAGCTGGGCAAGAAGCACGGGCTATGGTTAGCCTCGTGGACAGGAGATGTCTCCCGTGTACAAGAATGTAATACATCAATGTTATGTACTCTCATAAACCCAATTTACCTTCTTGTACATAAATAAATAAATAAATATATAAATATAAATGCCCTTAGCTTTCAGGCTTGCCAGAAAAAAATGTCTAAATACAAAATACAAATATATAAATTTATTCTATCATTTAATACTTTTCTAAGCTGTATACAGTGAATTATAATGAATTTTAATTAATTTTAATTCATACAGAATCTTAAAAAGTTTTATCAAAATGAATTCTGGTATGTTGTGATGAGGTCACGGTGAGCAGGGAAGGTGTCGGCCGCCTCCTTCCTGTGATGAATAGTTCCTTCTCTAGGTATTGTCTCTCTCATGCCGCTAATGTCATTGTTGGTTATATAGTGTAAATAAATTATGATCTGTTGCATGGTAAGTTTAGGTAAAAATATATATATACAGTTTATAAAGTTCCATAAATATATACTGGCTGCCTGTACCCCAGCAATTTTTTTTTTTTTTTTTTTTTTTTTTTTTTTTTTTTTTTTTTTTTTTGAGATATATACAAGAGTTGTTACATTCTTGTACAGCCACTAGTACGCGTAGCGTTTCGGGCAGGTCCCTGGAATACGATCCCCGCCGCGAAGAATCGTTTTTCATCCAAGTACACATTTTTTACTGTTGCGTTAAACAGAGGCTACAGTTAAGGAATTGTGCCCAGTAAATCCTCCCCGGCCAGGATACGAACCCATGACATAGCGCTCGCGGAACGCCAGGCGAGTGTCTTACCACTACACCACGGAGACTGCAATTAGTTATGTTAATAATCTATTGTGTCAGGGGGACAGGCAGCCAGTTTATATGTACAGTACTTGTTAAGCTTATATCGAAATCCCCATTCCCCCAAGGGTCAAATTACTGACCCCTCCCCAGGATGCAACCCCACATAACTCCTGAGTATGTACTTACTGCTAGGTGAACTGGTGCATTAGGTGATAGGAAATACGCCCAACCATTTCTGACCCACCCGGGATTCGAACCCGAAATTCTCAGTTGTGGACGAACCCGACTGTACTACCGGGACCCTGAATGTCATTATTATTGTTATTATTTTTATTATTATTACATATTATTATAATGTAATAATAATAATAATGTAATAATAACAGTAACAATAATAATTCTTATTCAAAAGAATGCGTGTACGAAGAACATAAGAGTAATGTACTCTATACGCGGGATCCAAGAGTCCATGCTTGATCCTGATGGCACAAAGAGGTGAGTACAATTGTAGGGGCACGAGTTACAAATACTAATGAAGCCACTATAATGCAAAGCATTTTGGGCAAAACTTAATATAGAAAACAATTTGACTAAAGGTGTAAGGGGATAAAACACTTCATACTAAAAGAGAATTAAGCTGAAAATGAGAACGTTCAAGGAAAATAACAATTAATACAAAAAAAATGTGTTACATAAGGATGACAGGCATAGACTATTACCTTATGGAGTAATGTACATGGAGGCTGTTTTCAGTCCTACATTGTGGCTCGTTGAGTTTGAAGTTGTTGCTTCTTGTTTGTGTTACATCTGACCTTTTGAAGAAATTGTCTTGATCAACATCATCCAAATTGTTCAATATTTTAAAAGTTTCAATGAAATCAGCCCTGTCATGCCTGGTTTGCAGTGGTGTTAGCCGTGTGGCCCTCAACCATTCCTGGTATGAGAGATGACTTAATTCTGGAATGATTTGCAGTCCCTGTAGCGAAGTGGTAAGATACTCACCTGGCGTTTTGCGAGCGCTTTGGCCTGGGTTCGTATCCTGGCTGCGGAGGATTTATTGGGCGCCAATCCTTAACTGAATCCTCTGTTTATCCAACAGTAAAATGGATACCTGGTGGTTAAACGATATGGCGGATTGTATTCCAGAGAAAATTAGGATTAAGGACTTGCCCGAAATGCTATGCATGCTAGTGGCTGTACAAGAATGTAAGAACTCTTATATATATATAAATAAATAAATAAATAAATAAATAAATTTTGCTGCCCAGTGTTGAACTTTCTCCAATGCAGCTATGTCTTTCTGAAGATGAGGTCTCCATGCTTGGATGCAATAATCCAAGTGGGGGGGGGGGAGGCACACCAGAAATTTATACACCAAACTCACAGTTGAGGAAACACTTAGCTAAACCCATGCTACCAATGTCAAACACAATTTAGCGTGGGTGGGACATGAACAAGGGAACTCTGTAGAAACAAAGTACTGTACCCAAATATGCCACAGAAACATTAGAAAGATTTTTTTTATTGTTAAGGTAGTAAACAAATGGAATGCATTAGGCAGTGATGTGGTGGAGGCAGACTCCATACACAGTTTCAAATATAGATATGATAGAGCCCAATAGGCTCAGGAACCTGTACACCAGTTGATTGACAATTGAGAGGTGGTACCAAAGATCTAAAGCTCTACCCCCACAAACACAATTAGGTGAGTACTTTCAGAGTTGACCTAGGGAAGGACATTGATAAACCTAATAGGCTTCCCATCCCCAATTATGGAAAATCAAGACAGCATTCTCAGCAAGGTATAAAAATCAAATTAATACTTTTCAAATCTGCTAATTGGCATTGCAGGTTGAAGGTGAGTAAAATATATTACTCACAAGGTAATATAGGTAGTATCACAAAGTAAAATATATTGCAAGGTATAGTAAAATATATTAATGTCAAAATAATTATAAATTTACAAATGTTGATGTATAAATCCAATCAATCAGTCAATGAGTATGTGGTTTATAGTCTCATGAGCATTTAACTCTTCAGAAATGGTGAGAGAGAACAAAATGGAGTACGAAAACAATATCCAGTTTTTCCCAATCATAAATGGACTACAGAAAATGGCATTATATGAGACAAAGTCGGTGAGTATTGTATTTAGATTAAATATCTAGAATTTCAGTGTTGTTTCATGCTATGGTAAGTTTTTTCTTGTCAGTAGCATCCTTGTGCTTAAGGTCATTGCTGGTCAGACTAGCCAACACCAGGCACCCCTGATACTCTCATTGTCTTCCAGGAACAAGGGTAATTACAATTATTTATTGCCTCCTTTACAAGGTGGGAAGCACATGATGATCAAAGATCACCTCAATTCTGAGGTAAACTGCCATAAATGGAATTTATGGCAATTTAAAAATTGCCATTAAAAATGGCAAATTAAAAAATTGCCATTAAAATGTAATGTAAGGAGGCTACAAGACTCAAACTTCCTCTGAGAAATATTTGGACCGTGCTTAACTACCGAAATAGACTGATAACTACTTAGCAACTAACCTATTAACTTGCTTAATCAGCCACCAAGTCGCAGGCTGGTCTTTCTGTGATTGAGATAATGAGCCCATCTCATTCTGCCTGGTGATAGGTCAATCAACATCTCCAGTATTCACAGAGACTTGTGACTTGACGATATATGAACAGCATTTCCTCTGACCATAAGTTGTGTGCAGAGGTTGTGCTAATTATGAGTTTCAGGGCGCTATTTCCTGGTGCTGTGAGCAAAGCTCGGCTCAGAATCAGACTTTGCTGCTTGAAGTTTTGCTAGGAGAAAGGAATGGGATGTACCTTTGTGGTGTGCCTCAATTCTGGAACCTTTGAAGTTTGCTTTCTCTGCATTTTTCCTTCATGCTCTCTCAACAGTTCTCATGGCTCTTCTCTCTTAACTTCCTAAATAAGTTAGAATAAGTTTTCTTATTCCTGAATAAGTTTCACGAGCAGTTACGCAAGTACTTACGAACCTGTACATCTTTTCTCAAACTTTGGCAGCTTTGTTTACAATTATTAAACAGTTAATGAGCTCTGAAGCACCAGGAGGCTGTTTATAACAATAACAACAGTTTATTGGGAAATTTTCATCCTTTAAATTGTTTAATAAATGTAACCAAAGCCATCAAAGATTGAGGAAAGATGTACACATTTGTAAGTACTTGCATAACTGCTTTGTGAATCTGGCCCTTGGTGGATTTGTTGTTTGTGGAAGTTCAGTCTAGGTGTTTGTAGTGGCTCTCTGTTGTTTTCCAATATTGGTTTTAGCTATTGTTATCCCCACATTGCTTGAGTTTAGGGCTATTTCTGTGACACTGTCTTGTGCCTTTGCTTGCCAGACAACTTGGGGATACAGTAAGTTCTTTCTTGCCGAGCAGTGACACCTTTCCTCACTCAGTTTAGGAGGAACCTCTCTGGTTGATATTGCCTTTGGTCCTTCCTGTCGACTGGTTGTGCTTCTTGTATGGATTTTTTCTTCCTATTGGATCAGCTCCTGCTCTATAGCTGGCATGGTACCTTATCAAAGTGTTGGGGCATTTTCCTTTTCTCTTCCTTCCCCACTCATTATGTGGTGGCTCCTCAGAAGGATTCTGTTTTTCAGGCTTGTCATCTGGACCAAGGGTGGCCTGCTTGTTTAGTAGGTGTCAGAGTTTTGTTTTATAGATCGACACTTGTACAAAGCATTTCTTTGTGTGAGTTCAGGCATCTTGTGTGCTCCTTCCTTTGCATTTAGGCAGGTTTCCTCAGTATTGAGTTGATGTTCGATCCTTTTGTGTTCCATGCCCTGTAGGGTGGGTAAGGGGAATGAAAGTTGTTAAGGGTATGTGGCACTGACTAGTCTCTCCAGTAATGGCTAGTGCTTAAGTTCAAGGAAGCTACTGAGATGGAGCCTAAAAAAGGGGGCATTTCACCCTCAATTCCTTATTAATTAGTTAGGCACAGTACTGAATAACTAACAGGTTTCAACACCTGGCCTAGCGCCTAAAATCATGATATATTTTAATACAAAATTTTGGCTAGAGTCAGAAAAATTTGTTTTGTGTGTGTAGTTGTGCTATATAGTGGTAGTGGGGAGTAGGCAGGCTGGTGGCCTAACTGATCATTGACAGTCACTTGTGGAGGTCAAAGAGGGTTTGGTTGGTGGTTGAGTTTTATTTATGATTTCACCTGGAAGTCACTTTAAGCTATATATACTGTAGTTATCTCCTGTGCTCTTTAAAGCCAGTATGACCCCATAGGGCCTTATGAAGCATTAAGACAGGTGCCAATGTCAAAATTTCAGTCCTAATGTTACCAATCCTGGTCAATAACCACAGTAGATACCTGTATACGTATCCTTAAAAACAATTGCATGTAACCTCCAAAATATCATGGATTGTGTGTTTGTATAGTTAGTCTTTTATTATCAGAAATTAGATTTAAGATGATTATCACATTTAAGGTATAATGTATTTCAGAGGCTGTATCTGATTGGCTCCAACAACACTCAAACAAAATTCAGGGTGTTGAAAATTGACCGTACAGAGCCTCACTCTTTAAATATTACTGATGATAAGGTGAGGAATTTATGCACTTTTTAATGATTTTAACTTATTATGCCCTTCCTTTAGATTTTATGTTGCTGTAACACTTTAAGCACTAATTTCCTCATATGTTTGTATTTTACTTAATGGGTGACATAAGGTATATAATAATAGTACTGTACTGTAATTCATTGTGTCAGGGGACAAAGCCAGTGAATGCTATACTGTATCTTTTACTTGTTCATAGATCTGTAAGCAGTTTTCCTTAACATTTTGAGAAATAACTATGCAAATGTGTTCAAGACCAGATTCTTAGCTTTATACTTGCATATCTCACCAATTTACAGGTGGAATATAGCCAAAGACAAATTAAAGAATTGTTATCCATGATCAACGAAGGAAATCGAGCACAATCTGGTCAGCGACAGATGTTTGGACTATCCCGAACTGTGTCAGCATTTGGAATTGTTGGATTTGTAAGGTTCTTAGAGGGTTATTACATTATCTTGGTGACTAAACGAAGAAAAGTGGCCGTGATAGGCTTACACACCATTTATAAGGTATGGTGTCTATTTTTTTGTGTGAAATTATAATATTTGTTTACACAGATTAATTAAAGAGATCTCTCTGCTTGATTTGATTGTTTTAAATTAATTTTGTTACACAAGTTATTATATCAAATATTGGTTCAGAATTAATACACATAAACATTTGTGACAATGCATATTAACTAGTTTGAGTGATTGCACTTGACTGTCTTACTGCTTCCTCTAAGTCACAAACTGAATATATTTCAGCAGTTAGCAACTATCATGCTCAGAGGTTAGTAAAGAGAGAATAAATTTTTTTCAGGTTGAGGACACCACAATGATATATATTCCTCATGAATCTGTTCGTAAACACCATGATGACGAGCCAAAATATGTGCGACTCTTTCAGAACATTGATCTTTCTTCCAATTTTTATTTCAGGTTGGTGGAATCATTATGTTGAGTTCAAAGTTAAAGGAAAAATATAAATACTGTAATTACCTTGCAAACAGAATTCTCTGCCCTTTGAATCATATATGTACAGTACTGTATGTGTTTTTAGGGCCCGTGGATACAGTACAGTATATTCCACAGCACTGATAGTCTTACATACTGGAGTCTGTACTGTATGTGTTTTAGGGCCCGTGGATACAGTACAGTATATTCCACAGCACTGATAGTCTTACATACTGGAGTCTGTACTGTAGGTGTTTTTAGGGCCCGTGGATACAGTACAGTATATTCCACAGCACTGATAGTCTTACATACTGGAGTCTGTACTGTAGGTGTTTTTAGGGCCCGTGGATACAGTACAGTATATTCAACAGCACTGATAGTCTTACATACTGGAGTCTGTACAAAAACTCACTGTTGTGTGTTAGTCACATGGCTAGTCAAATTGGCTAACCAATTTTGTTCAGTTGTAGTTACATGTGGCCACTTTTTGAGTTATATGTTTTTTTTTATTTGTTTGCATGTGTGTGTGTGTTATTACCTAAGTGCAGTTACAGGATAAAAGCTATATGTGTGGTGTTCCATTTTCTCCATAATCTTTGTCATATGACACTTTCATGTTTAATGTTTTTTCTTGGGGCAGACCCGGAGGCTCCAAGGGAGTCTCCGGGTCCCTGGAGTTTTTATATAATAAATAAAAGTTTTTATATAATAAATAAAAGTGAATAATAAAAGTTTTTTTTATTATTTAAAAATTTTCTTGGTCAGGACATCTATTCTTTATTCTCTTAACAGGGATAACTTATTCATTAAAAATTTCACCATAGGTTTACAAAATATTTAACTTAGTTTAAATAATATACATAATTCCTTCTTTTACAGTTACAGTTATGACCTAACACACAGCCTCCAGTATAACATGGCCCCACCTCGAGATGTACCTCTGGAAGTGCTGGCACACTTGAAGACACCAACTGCTGATTGTAAGGTTTCTTTTTGTGCGTATATTAGAACAGATAATTTCATCCCATTTGTTGACTGGCATTTGTATATCACTGTTCATCCAATATGTTGGCTGGCATTTGTATATTACTGTTCATCCAATATGTTGGCTGGCATTTGTATATCTCTGTTCAACCGATTTGTTGACTGAGATTTGCATATGTATCACAGTTCATCACATTTCAAGGTATTTAACAATAAATACTATAATCTCAGAAATTCATTTGCAGTACAGTGTTTTAATCCTTAGACAGTGGTTATCATTATATGTTGATTCACAGGGTAATGTGGTTATTGTTATATGACAATTTAAACAATTATTATTTGTTTTTTACATGTATGATGCAAATAAGGATATAATAGCTCTATGTGGATGTAATGGAGTTTACGTTGACCCAGGAAGAAAATCCTGCTATCGTTTCATGGTTACATTTCTATGGAAATGCGGTTATCGTCATGAATGTTACAAGGTGAATGCAGTCATTGTCATTATATAAAATTCCATCATAATTACATGATATGTACTGCATACCAATAATATTCATGTGGTTTTCACAACTCTCTATGGTTGTAATGAGGTATACCAGGTACACCAATCATCAATTAAAATGTTATCATGTGTTATCTGAATTATGTGATTTATCAAGTTATTCAACACACATAATCTTGTAAATAGAGAAACAAGTGGTAAACAATCTGTGAAACATCCGAGAAGAAAACAGGAGTTGTCTCTCACATACTAGTGTATTTCATCAAGGACAATCCTTATCCTGACCCCTTCCCAGTGCTATATAGTCGTAATGGCTTGGCACTTTCCCTTGATAATTCCCTTCCTTTTCTTGTCCTCATCGAGGACACTAGTGTTAGTGGCCCTCAGGTAAATCAGGTATGTCAATGTCAGCATCGTGTGTTGACAGACTCCAGACTATGTAGCTAATGTGCAACCTTTCAGAGTGCCTCCATCCAGTAAATTGATAAATATTTACTTATTTATTTTCCTGTTTTTCTTATATTTTACATACAAACTAATAATTCTATAATGAAAAATTATATATATATTTTTTTTTGCCCATAGGCAGGAATGACCATTCTCTATAACCACTGTCTAAGGATTAACTGGTCAGAAATTCAGAAGTTTTTGAACTCATCATTGTGCAAAAATAATAAGGCAGCACACCCTGCATGTGTGACTGATTGATGAAGTCCTGGCAACTAGCAGCTGAATCAAGGCTAAATCATACGTATACACCCACACCGTTTATGTTACATGTATTTTATTGCATTTTCGAGTCTTATACAATTATCAGACTAAAAGAAACGGCAAAATTACATTTAGTTACAAAGGGCTGTTTTGTTACACAGTGCTCTACACAGTGTATTGAGTGCTCTACACAGTGTATTGAGTGCTCTACACAGTGTATTGAGTGCTCTACACAGTGTATTGAGTGCTCTACACAGTGTATTGAGTGCTCTACAGTGTATTGAGTGCTCTACACAGTGTATTGAGTGCTCTACACAGTGTATTGAGTGCTCTACACAGTGTATTGAGTGCTCTACACAGTGTATTGAGTGCTCTAACAAAATTAGAGCACTCAAAACTTTAATTTAGTTTTTGTTTTATATACTTTCATGGTAGATATGGAATTAGAATAGCTTTTTGTATTAAAAATGTCATTAAATATAGTAAGAGAAAACTAAAATTTCAAGCCTCAAATAGATCATATCACATTCATAATCACAGCCTCCCCCTAGTACTGTGATCATTAAAACTAAAATTAGCACTTTTTCCTTCAGATTCTGTAGCTTGTAACACCAAATTTGTTCCTTTTGACAATATACAGTTCTTTTTACTATAACCATCTGCTGCTTTGATCACTTAAACCTCCAAAAACAAGAGTTATTGTATCAGCTACAGTAGCCTCGTATCACCAAATTTGCTCCATTTGGTAACTAAAAAAAATTATTGTCAGTGGCTTCATGCCTGCCACCGCTCTCTCCATCACTTTGGCTTATATCACCATTAGTAACTTATTTCATCATCAGATAGTGTGTATTCACATATACTACTACAGATTTATTTATCATTGTCACTAGATCTGAGTAGTGAACTAGGTTTTCCCAATATGGTAGACATGGGAAAATTAACTATAAACCCAGCTTTACTTCTCAACAATGCAGATGTAAGCACAAGTATTAAATGATGTGCAGTGCTGGCTCCAGCACTGTATTAACTGTGGAACAGTCAAGTGTTTGGCTTCAAATTGTGCTCAAGTATTAAATACTTTTAGTCTAAAACTATTACAGTACAATATAATCAATCCTAAACCTTTTAGTGTTCAAAGTTAAAATAATTATAATACTTCTTAAATTTTCTGTACTTACAAATCTGTATTTTTGTCTTATATGAATCTGTCTTTGACTTTAAATCTCCAACTGTATTATAATTTCTAATTGTATTAAATTTATAATCCAGTGTAATAATCAAATATAATAATTTATAATTCATTATTATAAGTTTTAATTCATTATTATAATACCTAGTCTAATATTATAATATATAATCCAATGTTAAGTTTATATTGCAATGACAAAATATGGAGTATAGTAATTTATCTTTCAGTGGGTGAAACAGAAAAAGCAGAAGACTTTTTGAATTTGTCTGTAAACTCTAAGGATTCAAATGAGGAGGCTGGCAAAGTGACAAGGTAAATAGGTTTTTATATTATGTAGTATTCCAATAGCTCATTTTTGTGCTATGAAGGATTATGCAAATTATGACTTGAATTTTTACTTTTATTTTTAGTCTGTCATCTCCCAGTACCATGTATTTGTCATCTCATTACTACCAAGGGAGTGGCAGAATAATATTCTTATACCAGTACTCACAGATTAGCTGTACACAGCACAAAGAATATATTTTGTTTCCAGCTCGCTGTCAAATAAAGAAGTGAATAGCAGTGGCCCTGAAGTTACTACAGATGCATCTGACAGTCGGTGTAAAACCTCACCTTCATATAAAAGAAAAAAGAAACAGCCTTTTATCTCGTATGGAATACGTAATAAACCCAACAACAAATATGTATGGAACTCGTACCTCTTAAAGCCAGTTGAAAATTGCTTACATCCAGCTTGGATTTTACCCATTACCCATGGCTTTGTTGCACAGGTAAAGAGTTACCCTAGTAAACATTTGTATTCTTATAATGTGGCTTTATTTAATCAAAATGTGCTAAGAGTAAGAAAGTACTGTATAATTATATTTGCATTTATGTCAAGGTATTCAAATGTATATTCAATTTTGTGCAGTTCATTAACCTGCCACAGTCATGCTAAAGTTGTAAAATATTTTTCAAAGTTTTCAAAATTGACATCAGTCAATCATGACCACCTCCAATATGATTTATTCTAGTAGTTGCACTCTTACTTTTTATTTATCTCTCTAATTATTTAACGATTTCTTTGCAGAGCAACATATCCGTGTATGGACGATCTTTCTTTTTGACTTTGATTGCACGAAGATCTTGTCGTTATGCAGGCACAAGGTTCCTTAAACGAGGGGCCAACTTTGAGGTAAGAAAACATATTTTAATTTATAGATATTTCCTGAGTTCAGGCTTCTCAGTCAATCCCATGACTATGAGCCACATGTTCCACACAGAACACAATTCAGTGCCAGACTCCATGGGATCTTGGTAACTCACAGGCCAATTAGAAATCAGTGTGTCTCACTGATTCTGGCCATGGCTCTTTAAAAACCTAGATTCAGGTGGCCAAAATAGACAACTCTCAGAATTTTACAATGAACATATCGCTGCTTATTGCTCACTGCCACACCTAGCGTCACAACATAGACATCGTTATTTGGTAACAATGTCCTATCTCACGAACCAACTTACTGTATCATGTTATGTATTGTTGATGGAATTGGCGCCTATTAATTTCCTATATGTATGTAGACTGACACACACTGCGGACGTCATAATTCACTGTGACAGGAGAGACTGTATGGCCTTGCTATGTAATTGAGGCAAGTAGACAGTGGAGAGTTTATCTTTGAATTGATAAACTAACTCACTGTGATACAAAATAAACATTCCACATGCTCAACATCTCATCCAAGCAATAATTAGAAACCTATAAAACATCAACAATCGATCAGCGAATTACCACGTTTGGCACAAAAGCAGCCTGACCACCACCAGGTGGCATAATCAGTCACCATAACAGGGTCATAGGTATGGCAATCTTTGCCTTTTGCCTGTTGTCCAGCAAATCTGTGACAGCTATGCAGAGACTTGCCCTTTGGTACGTAATTTACCATGCCGTTCCTTGGAATTTCTTGCCTCTGCATTAAGGATTCCATGCTTTAGTGTTCTCTTCACTGTGTCTGTGACTTTGCTTTTGTGTCTAAAATATTCCCTTCATCTTTATTCCATTTTTCTTCCCTGGGTATAATTTTTTCTTCTCTGGTGCTGATTGGCATAGCCCTGAGTATGGTTGACTCCTTCTTAATCTTCTACTCCCATGGTGGTGTCTAGGGATTTTGTTTTGGGTTGAGGCCTTGGTGCTGGGCTCTTGTTAACACTCACACTTGGGAGACTCCAGAGTACATACTGTACACGATACTTTGAGTCTGCTTGCATGCATTGTGAGGCTTCTTTTGAATTGTGTTCTTATTTGGCCTCAAACTATCTAGACCAATTCTACTTATAGTGACTTGGGCATTATCTTGGGGTTGGTAGATCTAGACCTGTGGTCTCGGGGATTTGTACTAGTAGTTTTAGTTTTTGATATCTTAAGTTCCCAACAATCACTTGGAGGCGGATGTTGAGTGTGTGAGGCATCTTTTCTGAGGCAAGTTCCATCGACTTCCTGAAGCTATTACGCTGATTAAGTGCCATTAGTTGCAGAGTTTTATTTGAATCTCGGGGACCACAAGCCAGAACCTGGCCCCCTCTAGAGAGGTGCAGGGAGCAATAGCCTATGATCACTTTATATTTAAAGATTATCATCTTTGCCACCACTTAGGATGGCACCCCAGAAAGATAGGCAAATCAAAACTGACCACTGCATAGTTAAAAACGAGACTGTAGCCCCAAAATTGGCAAAAAACTCCCCAACAATAACAAAAAAAAACATTTTGTGAAACTAGATGCCCTGGTCTAGTTTCCCCATTTTTAGTTCTCACAGAACTAAATTTTGTGAGACTAATGCCCCTGTCTAATATATCACACATTAGCCCGATAGATCCAGGGAGCCTCTGGGGCTCACCCAGAAAATGGCGTTTCATTACATTCAATGCTAGTTTTTTATCATAGCAAGCCAGTCTACCATACAGCCTGGTAGTAATGGTAACATGAGAAGGCCAAATGGCTCATGGCTATGGGGGGCAATTGAGATACAGACTTAGAAAACAGCATTTCATATGCCCAATGCTTCATTTTTGTATTACTGTATTTTGTTGGTAACTATTGCTCCTGGAAGTATCACTTTATTTTCAACTACAGTATTTGTACAGCAATGCTTTGTGGTATGTTAATTAAATTCTAACTGTACCCTCTTAATTCCTATCTATTATGATATTATAATAGAATTAGAAAGATAGTTGGGTGCAATTCATTGATACAATTATATATACAGTACTGTATAAGGTTTTTAGAGCAGCTTCCTTGTTTTGTGTGTGGAGTCATAACCACAGAGTGAGATGGAAAGTATATCTCTCTCTCTCTCTCTCTCATGTGGGTGGGTATTTGTTGACTAGGTTGGCTTTTATACTCAGTTGTTGGTGTTATAGTTTACTGTATTTTGAAAACTAGCTAAAACCAAATTAGAAAATCACACTGCCATCTCCTTTGTGAAAATACTGTTTGAAATTTATTAATTTGAAAGTTAAAGATTATCCAGTTTGCCTTTTTTAAAGGACTTTTTACCTTTTATTAACCATGCATTTATTGAAATGACAAAACATCTATATGTAATCATTATATTTTTAATATTATATGTTTATTAATAAGATGATCTGTGTTGGTTCTCAGGGTGATGTAGCAAATGAAGTTGAGACGGAGCAGCTGGTGTTTGATGCCCATGTAGCATCCCTCCATCTGGGCAGATTTACTTCATTTGTACAGGTTTGTTAATATGATATGTACTGTATATATAATACACACACATATGACATGTACTGTATATATAATACACACACACACTATATGTACATAGTGTACATAGAGGTATCTCAAGACAGTGGACAAAATGCTCAAGGAGCTAAGTACCTGTAGAGACAAAGCAGTTTGCCCAGATGGAGTTTCACCTTGGATTCTCAGAGTTGAGCACTCCACTTCAATTGATTTTTCAGGTGTCTTTGTGTATGGGAGTCTTGGCAGATACTGTATATGGGAAAAAGTAAACATGGTTCCACTCTACAAAAATGCTAACAGAGAGGACCCTCTTAGTTACAGATCTGTATCGTTACCGAATGTAGTAGTCAAAACATTAAAATAATAATTGCAACTGAATAGGTGGAGCACCTGGAGAGGAATGATATAATAACACATAGACAATATGACTTGCAAACAGGAAGATCCTGTGTAGCAAATCTACTTAGGTTTTATGATAGAGCTGCAGAGATGTTAAAGGAAATAGATGGTTGGGTTGGCTGCATTTATCTAGAGCTGAAAATGGATTTTGACAGTCTCACACAAGAGGTTGTTATGGAAGCTGGAACATTCTGGAGGGGTGACGGGAAGACTTCTGACATGGCCGAAAAGTTGTCTAAATGACAGAAAAATGAGGACAGTAATCAGAGATAATGTATCTGACTGGAGAAATGTTACTGGTGGAGTACCACAGGGATAAGTTCTAGCACCATACACATATAGTATAACACAGTTGTACTTTAAGTGTATGGTAACTGTAGTAACTAACTGTAGTATGGTAACTGTAGTAATCACTACAGTTACAGTACCCTGTACGCCTAGGGGTGATCTCATGCGGCACGGGTTCGAATCCTGGTCAGGTTAAAAGAGTTCTTAGTGATGTATATGTATGAATGAATAAATAAATGAATGAAGATGTATGACCATACTGTACTTGATTTTTATAGATTCGAGGCTCTATTCCTTCACACTGGTCTCAAGATGTGAGCAAGATGGTTCCAAGCCGCCCATTACTTTTGATGTAATGGATCCATATGCAGAAACTGCAGGTGAGTGTTGAAATACAACACATTAGGATCTTGATAAGTCAGTCTTGGATGGATCAGCAATCAGCTTGTTTCTGACTAATTATCAATTGTGCCAGTACAGTAGCAAATGAAAATAAAAAAAAAGATACAGTAGCTTAAATGTTTTTACCACTTATTCTGATTGTCAAGGTTTTATCATCATCCAAAAGCAGAGCAGTAGTAGGGCAGTCACAGTAAAGATGTAAATTCTTTGTTCTTTGCAATACAGTACTGCCAGTTGAGTGGACTATCAGCCACTAGATTATACAAGTGTAAGTAGAGTAGGAGAGCTGTTGCTGTCATTCAAATAGGCTTGTCTTAACCGTGTATGAACCAATTAGCATTGAGTGAGCAATTTATTAATAATTCCTAAATGTGTATCTCGTAGAGCCGTGGAACTTATGCCTAATGCCTAATGTAAAATTTCACACTGAGAAATAAATAGAGAATAAAAGTTGACATTGTGAACTGTGAAATAAGTGACATTTGCAGAGTCCTTGCTTTAAATCCAGTACAATATCTTAACTGTTTTAATTGTTAAGAGCATAGATTGAAAGTCAATTAAGAGATTTTGGACATGTGAAACAAGTGAAGAAGTTGAAAAATTAGCACTAGACGTGGAAATGTCAATAAGGCAATGAAATTCAAAAACTAAAAATTACTTCACAAAAGCAGCAAGGGCTATGTTGCATATAGCAAAAACCACTTAAGATTGAAGTAGATGTTAACCTGCACATTTTAATGAAAATAACATTTATTACAGTACATAAAACTTTTAAACTCAAAATTATTTTCAATTGAGCATTTTGCCTATTGACTACATGTACAGTAATAATTTGTAACACAGTATGTACTGTATTTTCATATTCAACAGGGAAACATTTCAATGAACTACTCAGGAGATTTGGATCACCCATTGTCATCCTAAATCTTGTGAAGAGACGTGAGCGGCGGCCCCATGAATCCATACTCAACACTGAGTATTGTCATCTCATTGATCAACTAAACATTACTCTTTCCCCACAACACCACATCCAATATGTTGCTGTTGATATGGCTCGCATCAATAAACAGTAAGTAAATTTGAATACAGGTATCGTCATTATATCTTCTATGAAAGAAAAGTTTGCATTGTAAAGGATAATCATTAAACCACATTTTCTCAGTGACATTAAAATGAATTTGCCAAAGTAAGGGATAAAGAGACCCCACACCATTTCTTTTGTTGATACTGTTGGCTGTTTAAGAAGTAAACCAAATTTTGAGTCACTATTAAGTTATTTATTTAAAAATCTATAGTTACATGCAGAAAACTGTTAGTCCAGCCTAGTGGACCAAACTCTCACACGTCAAGCCTGGCCTCGGGCCGGGCTTGGGGAGTAGAACACTCCCAGAACCCCATCAACCAGGTATCAACCAGGTATTCACAATATTCTACATCAAAACGAGCCAACAACAACAGAGTTGAAACATAAATTGACAATACATGTATTATCAACAGATATAAAGAATATTATGTATTATCAACAGATATAAAGAATATTACAGTATTCAGCTGTAATTATTTGCTGAATTATAGGAACCATATATAATTAATATATCTACAAATAGCTTTCAAAATCAGTGCGATTGGAGTACCAACTTTTGTGGTTAAGGGAACCATAAACAAAACACTAGAAGAGTTAGTAATACAGTTAATAACGTCATTTTCAGAAATATATTTACCATTCTTATGGTTATATAGGTATAGGTTTGCCTTTGAGTTTGTCTTCCAGTTTTAAATGTGTGTTCAAATGGATCTTCTGATATATTATTTTTAGTTTATTATGATAATTAAAAATCACATACCAGGTAAATATTCTAAACATTGCCTTATTGTGAGCAACAGCCTGAATTAACATACTAGTTCATTCTAATTTGTTTATATAAAAAAATTTGCTATAAATACGTTAAAATTTAATAAATTCATATATATAATTAGACGCCGTATGGGTGTTGTGTTCTTAATAAGACCTATGTCCATTTTATATTTTCATTCAAACATTTTTATGGACCAAAAATGCTACAGCTTGACTCCTTCCTCAGGAAAGATGAGAATGTGATGAGCCGTCTCTCTGAAATTGCATACAGAGCTGTAAAGAAAACTGGGATCTTCCAAAGTTCTGCACCATACTATAGCCACCACCTTAACCCCAACACTCACTATCGCCACATGGAAAGAACCAGCACCTATGGAGATGATAACTTTGGCTCCCGCAGGTATAGTTTTTGGGGTTGACTTGTTCCTATATTTACATAATATTTGGAGGTTTGTCTGAATAAATATTGTTGTGAGAAGGATAAGATTGTGGGGGTAAAGGGTGATTGTACATCACAAGGATCTAAGATGTGAAAGCTTAAATGTTAAGGAATAAAGATAGCGAAAGCTGGTAGATGAGTACTGTACACAAGAAGAGTTGACAGTGATCTTGGAGGAGGACACTACTGTATTAACAAAGTAATCCCTAGTGACATTAGGGATGTATTCAAGGATTGTTTAAAGTGTGTGGAGTGCTACAAACTGCCAGAATAATAATAATAAATATTTAGTGGAACAATAATATGGTAAAAGCAGTTGATATAAAGAAGTGAATTTTATGAATTTAAAATTAATGATTGAGGCAAGAAAATGGATAATGAACTAGAATACAAAGCATGTGAAAAGATTATTTACAGAAAGGATATAATTACATAGGCAGAAATACAGGTACGTAGTAAACAAAATTATTTATGAAACTGGTAAATTCTTTTGACCATGTTGTGGCACAATCGACTAAGGCACGTCTGGGATTTTCTTGGACGTAGGTTCGAACCCTCATCATGGCCCTTGTGGATTTGTTCACTTGATGTATCATGCTACAGTATTGTGATTTCTGTCTGCATCTCAGTGAGCTAGCTTGAGGGAGCCAATGGGCTACCCAAAAACATTTTTTTAGAAAGACAAAGAGTATGGAGACGACATGATTTGAAGTATGCAAATGAATGAAAGGGTATAACAAAGATATATTAATGAGGTCTTAACTCTTTAAGAGCAGTTATCATCATATGTTGATTCCCAGCATAATGCAGTTATCATCATATGTTGATTCCCAGCATAATGCAGTTATCATCATATGTTGATTTTAGTTATTGTCTAGTATTGATACAAATTATATAAATATAGTTATATTACATCTGTATGTAGTATAACTATTCTACATGTTGTATAATTACAACTATATATATACTGTGTATATATATGGAGGCAATGGAGCTAACGAAGACCCATGAAAGAAGACTGCTAGTATTTTGGAATTGCTCAAGAGAGGCCTGCAGTTATTGGCAAATCTCACTTAGGTCTTTCCTGCCAGTGTTTGAATCCCTACCTGGACAACATTTCCAGACAGAACTGCAGGAAAAAAGTGGATTGAAAAACACTTTCTTGAAGCTGTGCCAGGAACAAATGTATGTACAATAGGTGTACATGTTACAGTGTAGGTCTGTAATGCAAGACTTAATCACTGTTTTTTCAATTATGTGCACATAAATTAAGTTATTCAACACAAACATACATTGTGTAAACCTATAAGTGAAACAAACAAAAAGAAGGACTTTTCTCCCACACCAATGTCTGCACTCTTCAGTATGATGTCGAACGATATCATTAGCCCACCAGCCACCTTCTGCCTACAACTCATAAAACCAGAAAAGATGTAGATTTTTATTTTGTACTCAAGAGAGGTGACAGTTTTGATGATAACCGTATGTTCAAGGTTAAGACTCTTCATAACATTCTGTATTGTGTGGCAGCTAGGTTTGACACACAATTTCAAGGAACATATCCCAATGTGAAACTTAGTCCCCTCTACTTCTTCAAACATTTTTCACTTGTATCTTGTTTCATAATTTCTAATTTCACCAATAGTAGTTAAAGATTAAACAAATTTTTGCTATTATTCATACGCAAAGTTAAGGGAAATTTTATTTATACTGTCTTTGTTTTTCCAGAAATTTTACACTAAGTGAGCGTCACGGTCGATTACAAACAGGAGTTGTACGAGTAAACTGCGTAGATTGTCTTGATCGGACAAATACTGCACAGTTCTGCCTTGGAAAATGTGCCCTTGCATTTCAGGTTAGTTATGCTGTTTTAGCATTTTCTTTTATACATAGTTTAATGTGCAGTTGAACACTAGAGCATATATATATATATATATATATATATATATATATATATATATATATATGCATATATATATATATATATATATATATATATATATATATATATATATATATATATATATATATATATATAGATATATATATATATATATATTATATATATTATATATATATATATATATATATTATATATATATATATATATATATATATATATATATATATATATATATATATATATATATATTATATATATATATATATTATATATATATATATATATATTTTTTTTTTTTAACCTAGAAGATATATATATATATATATATATATATATATATATATATTATATATATATAATATTATATAATCTTTAGACAACACCCACCAGTGGGACTCGAACCCAGAAAGCACAACTATCTTCCAATAGCTGCCATAACTAGTATGCCTTAACCCACTACACCAAGTCAGACCCTTAAAAGAGATAGAGACTTCGAAGTATTTACCTCAAATATCTCCACCTCCCAAGGGCGCCAGATTAGTGAGGGGTTACTCAAGCATTTTTCATCAAGCCACTGTCAATGTGGGAGAACTCGTGTCTATGCTATAAGCACATACTTGCATGAACCACAAGAGAAGATTAACAATCTTTAGACAACACCCACCAGTGGGACTCGAACCCAGAAAGCACAACTATCTTCCAATAGCTGCCATAACTAGTATGCCTTAACCCACTACACCAAGTCAGACCCTTAAAAGAGATAGAGACTTCGAAGTATTTACCTCAAATATCTCCACCTCCCAAGGGCGCCAGATTAGTGAGGGGTTACTCAAGCATTTTTCATCAAGCCACTGTCAATGTGGGAGAACTCGTGTCTATGCTATAAGCACATACTTGCATGAACCACAAGAGAAGATTAACAATCTTTAGACAACACCCACCAGTGGGACTCGAACCCAGAAAGCACAACTATCTTCCAATAGCTGCCATAACTAGTATGCCTTAACCCACTACACCAAGTCAGACCCTTAAAAGAGATAGAGACTTCGAAGTATTTACCTCAAATATCTCCACCTCCCAAGGGCGCCAGATTAGTGAGGGGTTACTCAAGCATTTTTCATCAAGCCACTGTCAATGTGGGAGAACTCGTGTCTATGCTATAAGCACATACTTGCATGAACCACAAGAGAAGATTAACAATCTTTAGACAACACCCACCAGTGGGTCTCGAACCCAGAAAGCACAACTATCTTCCAATAGCTGCCATAACTAGTATGCCTTAACCCACTACACCAAGTCAGACCCTTAAAAGAGATAGAGACTTCGAAGTATTTACCTCAAATATCTCCACCTCCCAAGGGCGCCAGATTAGTGAGGGGTTACTCAAGCATTTTTCATCAAGCCACTGTCAATGTGGGAGAACTCGTGTCTATGCTATAAGCACTGGTGGGTGTTGTCTAAAGATTGTTAATCTTCTCTTGTGGTTCATGCAAGTATGTGCTTATAGCATAGACACGAGTTCTCCCACATTGACAGTGGCTTGATGAAAATGCTTGAGTAACCCCTCACTAATCTGGCGCCCTTGGGAGGTGGAGATATTTGAGGTAAATACTTCGAAGTCTCTATCTCTTTTAAGGGTCTGACTTGGTGTAGTGGGTTAAGGCATACTAGTTATGGCAGCTATTGGAAGATAGTTGTGCTTTCTGGGTTCGAGTCCCACTGGTGGGTGTTGTCTAAAGATTGTTAATCTTCTCTTGTGGTTCATGCAAGTATGTGCATATATATTATATATATATATATATATATATATATATATATATATATACTATGCTGTACATATATATGCACATATGTATAACAGTAAAATTGTAATGTATTTTATTGTTTTCTGTATTTCAATTTGTACTATATTATTTACAAATTTTTTTTATTACTTATTTAGTAATATGAGAGTAATTATTTTTCTAACCAAATGCATTGGGTTGCTCCCAAAGGTAAGAATTTACAGCATAATATTCAGGGTTTATGAATACAATAAGCCCTCACTCTTAACAAATTCCTAAATGGTTCAAACAGTTTGTGTTTTGTTCAAAATATTCAGTCGAAATTGTATTACATGAGAATAGTCACCCCAAGCTGCCACCAAGAACAAACATGGGGATGAAGCTGTATTAGCAGCATCCACCGAATATAAGAAAACTATTTATAGTGCCTATAAACTTTTAAACAAACCTAAACAGGTCCATAATAGTTTACAAACTATATTATCAGATACTATTGTTTAAAAAAAAAAGCATATACTGTACATACACAGAACAGCCAAAAGTTAATCTTTTTATTTCACCACATAATGCAACTGATGATCACAACATACTGATTAATGGTATGCAGAAAAAACTTTGTTGGTATGTTGGACATTTAACATACCCCTTTTCCATTTCTGTTTTGTTTTTCGTTCACCATAATATAGTCCTTGACCACAGGAAATTTAACGATATGGACAAGTGCATATTAGTAAAAATACATAAAATCTTTTACAATTCAGTAATACTAAAATGCAACAAATGATCATACAAGTATTATTATCAAATATTGATAGCTTGAAGCTACAGCATACAAAAGGTTACCAAAAATGATATACTGTAATAGTGTTTCCAAGCCACGGGTCATTACAATACTGGCTGATTGTGCTGGCTGATTGTGCTGGCTGATTGGCTTAATCAAAGATGTTATGGTATTGTTAACTATTGCATTATCTACACTGTAATTTCCCCTTGTCTGGGGAAGCACCTTCTGGTTTCCTGAAGCTATCTCACTGAAATTGCTCCTAACTACTAAGCCACATCAGTCCCGGAGTTCTATTTGGCCTACTGAGGACCAGAAACAGACCCTGGCTCTCCCACACAGATGCAGAGAGTCCAGGTGACATTCTGCCACCCCCACTGGGAAAGCATCCATAAAATCAGTAAAGTATTACAGATCACTGCTGGGTTTAAAAAGAACTGAAGCATCAAAAACTACCAAACTCTCCAAACAATGTAAACAAATGATTGAATCTCTTGAAACTAGCTCAAACTCATTAGTACCACACTACTGGGAAGGGTAGTTTTTATTCAACCCATCTAGATCAAGAATGACTGAAACATTGGTGTATTCTTATTAATTATTAATTAATATATTTCAGCTTTATGCACTTGGTGTTCTTGAACGGCCTTCACTGGAGTTTGATAGTGACTGTGTCCGAATGCTTGAAGAAATGTATGAGGATCACGGAGACACTCTTGCTCTGCAGTATGGAGGGTCACAATTGGTTCATAGGATCAAAACCTACCGACGGACTGCACCATGGACAAGCCAGGGAAATGACATCATGCAAACATTATCCAGATATTACAGCAATACTTTCTCTGGTGCAGTGCTAAATATTTGTTCTATGTAACTATATGTAATTAAATTATATTGTGTATATATATATTTGTATCATATTAAAGAAACTTTATGGATTAGCTCAATGGTGACTCCCTGAAACTATCTTGCCGAGATGGCTCCCTGCTACCAAACCATCAGCCATAGGAGTCCTGTATGGCCCACCGGGGACCAAAGCCAGAACTTGTGCTCCCTCACAGAGGCACAGGGAACAGGGGTTTGTTACAAGCAGCCTCAGTGAGAAAACACAAAGTAAGCCAAGCATTGCAGGCAACTGCAAGGTTTGAGGAAAATAAAGTAATGAAACAGTCAGATGACTCCACAAATGATTCACTTGGATACAAGGTTGATACCCCATGTTATGACTGGATGTCTACAGATGGCAGCACCATCGGGAGTTCCAGGCCTCCACACCATCTTTGCCTCAGTCCAGTCACTGAGGTCTGTGAATTCAGACTTCCCTGAGTTACCAGCTGTAGCGAGTTCCACCTCTTTTCAAGATAAGTGTAGCCCATCCTTTGGACACTTCTCTGGGAACCATTTGCTTGAATATCATTCCGGACTTTGGTATTTGCTTCACGAGTGTGCTTCAAGCCCTACTTGTTGCATGGACTTTGTTTATTCTTCACTTCAAGCAGCATGTGTTTAGGGTAACCCTTCCCTAAGCACTTGTTTAGCATTGTCCCCTGTTCTGACAGAGCAACTTCTCTTTTTCTGGTGAGTTCGGGAGTTCGGCCCTAAGAGGCCAGGCTACCGTGTAGAGTGCCTTGCCCCGGGTGGTGCAGGAGTCCTTGACTCCTCTGCAAGGCTTTGTAGTCGGGGGCCATTCAGGGTTAAACCACCGAGTCATGTTGTGGGTTTTTTAACATGTCATGGGTTGATATTTTGGCTCTGGGCTCTTCCAGGGTCTTGGCAACTTGTTACCTGGTTGCTGTAAGGCTTGTATTGCCCTGGGACCTATGTTTTCTTTCTGCTCCATTGTTAGCATCAAGGAATCACCATTCGGCTCTTCTACTAAACCAGCATTGGATGTAATGAATGTAATGAACACGCGTCTGTTTGATGACATTTTGCTTGTTGCATTGTTTTTCCTGGGGGGAGTTCTTCGGCTCTGTTTGGTCTTGGGTTGCAATTTTTTAAGAGTTGGGGTTTGTTTTGGGATGCCTACCTTTCTGGGTGCCTAACCCCGGTTGATGGCAGACATGAATATTCAGTGACACCTTGGCTTACGAATGCCCCTACCCTGTATTTAAGAACTTTTAGAGTTACGAGCCTAATTTCTTCTTAAAATTTGAATCGGGTTACGAGCTTTGCTTCGGGTAAAGTCGTTTGTTGATACGCTTATATGCGACCTAGCACTTGGTTCCTGGTGGTACGGTCACCTGCGCTTCAGTTTACCAGTGCCTCCCGCTTAGTGACTAGCGCACTTGAATTCTTTGTAAAGAGTTTCATTGTTTTTCGGCTTTTGGGGTTTTGAACATAAAAGTAATTATTATATATCATGCCATAGGTCCCAAGAAAGTCATTGGTAAGGTTCAATCTAAGAAAATAGTTGTGAGTAGAGGCAGTAGAGATGTCCCTTCCTCATTAAGAAAATGTGTGAATTACAGTATGGGAAGAACTGCAAAGTTTTGTTGAAAAAACTCGCCCAGATGAAGCTGTAGCAGGCTCTTGCATTGACTTTTTAAATGACTGTGATGTCTCACTACAGACAAGTGTTAAAATGTAGGGAAAAACAAGTACCTTTAGACAGATTCTTAGTAAAACAAGCAAGCATTGAGTCACAACCAGGTCCTAGTGGTATGCCTGCAAAACGTAGGAGAGAGTACCCCAGAGAAGTCGTCACTGCCTGATGTTATAATTGAAGGGGACTTCCCTTCCAAACAGTAACAGCTCTCCTCCTCCCCCTCCTCACCGTCTTCCATACGCCAACAACAGTCATCAATAAAGGTAAGCTAAAACTTGTACATACTATAGTACTAAATATTTGTGTGAATTAGGTATGAAATGTATTTTGAAGTTAATATTTTTGGGAGTGTGGAGTGGATTAAATTTGCATTGTTTCTTATGGGAAAATTTGTTTCAGGTTATGAATTTTCGGCTTGTGAACCATCTCTGGGAACGAATTAAATTTGTAAACGGAGGGGCCACTCTACTCTCAAAGAGAGGAGTTTTCATAGGCCATTGCTTCCTGCACCTCTTTGAGGGAGCCAGGTTCTGGCTCATGTTTCTCGGTAGGCAGAGCTGGTTTTATGGTGATATTAAAGCAGAAGAATTGACGCTAATGCTCGAATATGGTATATTGAGGAACCAATTGAATAGTATTCCTCCTTTGTTTTTATGACACAGGCAAGAATTTATATTGCTTAATTTTTTCATTAACATGGTAGAAAAAGATCATTTTAAGGACACTAATTTCCTTTTAGTTGTGTAAAATTATTTTACTAATTTGAACACTTAACTGGCAGATACCGAGAAGCAAAATGCAATAAATTTGTTCCTGGGTGTTTATGTTCCTCGTGAAGAACCAGTTCCCATCTGGGAGTTATCCTCCGACTACCTTTTACACCACACTCTGACACGAGGGGTTCGTCCATGTCACAGGTAAATCTTTCAAAATGTATGTATGTTAATATTAAGTATTAACATAACATTAGATACAATTTCCCTGATTAGGATATCTCTTGGTTGTATCATTTAATATTTTTTGCATTCTTCCTTCTGACATGTTGCCGTTCAGTATCTCCAGAATGCAATGGCATGTTGCCTTGAAACTTGAAGGACAGAAGTTTAAGCAAAATGTAAATGCTTTTTATTGGAATTTAGCAATGTAGTCCTGGAGCAACTTTTTTTTCTGAGCTTTTACATTTGGTTGCTCCCATAACCATGGACAGAATTGTACTGAATACAGCAGGGTAAGCATGCTATACAGCATTACAGGGAATATTCAAGCATCCCTTCAGATCGTTCAAGTGCTAGGAGTAGAGAGGGTAAAGTTTGTCCCAACTCAAAATCATCTCTAGAAGTCCACTCCATAAAATTTCATTTTTAGAGATTGAACCTCTTGGGGGTCATTTCAGGCTGGGACAAGTATTATCCTGTCTACCTCTAGCATTTGAATGTCCCTGCTGGGATACTTGAACATTCCCTGCAGTGTGTATAAGCTTTGATCATCTCAAAACTACAGTATCACCTACTAGATGCTCTTCTTTTTTCCATACCATGACAAGAATTTCAGTAAATGGTCCTGTAATATATCTTGGGAAAAAAACAGTGGCTAGTTCTACATAGGGGATTGTTCTGTACACTTCACGTGTTTTTTGATATACTGTACATACATTTTTTATGTAAAATGTAGACAGTAATAGTATAAATCAACATATGATGATAACTTCACTTTGAGGGCTAAAAGTTTCTATGTGTTATGATGATGTAAGCTGAGAGGAGCTATTGAGATGCAACACAGAACAAGGCACTTCATTACTCAGTGATTTATTTTTGCCAAGTTAGTTTGTGGAGACTGCCTTGATAATCTGGACAGATTTCAGTTATCAAGAACTTCTGGTGGGAAATAGTTTCTGGGCTCCTGTGACCTAGACTATTGAGGTTCCACTACAGTACAGATATTTTATTTGAATTTTGAGAAATGTGAAATTAATGTTTCCTATTTATCTTTCCATTTCACATGAGGCATATCACGATACAGTATACAGTATTTCTTTTTTTGTGTGTATTCATTATCACAAAGAATGTTAAGCAATTATGGATCTGATTTTTTTTTTCTCTCTATTTAATCAGCCGAAGTACAAGTCAGTGGTGGGACTCGGAGGTTATGGAGACACTGCCTTTGCCAGTGGAAGAAGCCAGAAAGTCTGTATCCCTCCTATTACCTGTTACCCCAAAAGAGCCAAAGGTAAATAAGTAACTGAAATATGGATAATTTTTCCCTTGTGTTTTGAATGTTTAAAAATATGCAAATTACTGCTTTTTGTGAAATAAATTTGTCCATGCCATGTAAGTATATGCTGTAGTTTGTCATCTCATAATCCTCAGGTTGATCTGTACACCGACCATCATCGGCCATCAGAATTCTGCATTTTATCAGAATTGTTTAGCTACCATATGAGTCACTCGGTAAGGTATGTATTACAGCCAGATCTTGATCTTGGATGTTGATTTGATAAAGCAAATTTAATTAAATTATAAAATATATTTTATCCTACTTCTGACAATGCTGCATAACCTGATGTCAATAAGAATCCATTTCTGAAAATATAATTTTAAATTAAAATACCAGTACAGTACTTTAAGAATGAAAATTTGTTCCAGTAAATTCCTATTATAATAGCAAAGTTTTATTTTTATGGACAAAGTTTTATACCAGAAGCCTACTAAACTTCCACAAGCAACACCAAAGAAAACAAATTCTGAGGCATACTATACTTACAAGTATTTGTCAAGCTCTCATGTGAGTGGTAATCCTCGCCCACCTTTCACAGGTTGTTTATGGCCTCCCCTCCCACCCAGTCTGTCTTCCTTTCTTTCTATTGCTCTGTCTGTCTATTTCCAGGGATTGATTTTTGTATAGTATATGCTTTATATTTTAACTTAATGCTTAGAGCATCTTTGTCCTAGTGCTTTATAAAAGTACTGACAAAATTATCTTTTTATAGAGACTACATGCCAAATTTTACCACTGATGAAAGCCCATTTAGTGTGCGTCGCCGCCCGGGTAAGCGGCAAGAAGAATTGTCACGTAACCAGAGTTCTGGCTCACCCTCGCCAAAAAACCCTGGCATGACAGGTCAAGCCTCTACATCTTCCACAACCTCTAGTGGTACTAGGTTAGTTATGTTTGCATTATGCATTATAAAGAATATAATAATAATAGTATGGCCTCCTATTTACAGTTCCCATGGTATAGTGGTTAAGACACTCGCCTGGCGTTTCGCAAACGCTTGTCCTGCATTCATATCTTGGCTGGGGAGGAGTTACTGGGCGTCAATCCTTAACTGTAGCCTATGTTTTCCCAACAGTAAAATGGGCATCTGGTTGTTAAACAATTTGGTGGGGTCATATTCCGGGGAACATAGGATTAAGGACTTGTCCGAAATGCTATGCATGCTAGTGGCGGTACAAGAATGTAAAAACTCTTGTATATATAAATAAATTAAAAATAAAAATAAATTGTAATATACACACAAGAATATTGCAGTAACCAGTGGTGTTCAGGGGCTCTGATATGGGTCCCTACAATTGCACTAGAGGTGGTACCTGTATTCCTATATAAATAACTTAAGACATCGGATTGAACAACAACATTCAGAGCCTTGACGAAGACTTACACTTCTATTTTTACTATAGACCTATAGATTTACTAATAGACCTTGACTATTAGTTACACTTCTATTTTAAGGAAAGGGTGTTTACAAGTCTGTATAAGTATTCACTGATTAAATTTACCAAAATTAAGTGGACTAAAATTAATATTTTGGGTAATTTTTTTCAGTTCAACTGAGAGCGAGGCAAGTGATGATGATGAATTATCTGTAGTGAGTACAGCAAGTGATGATGATGGTGATAATAGTCCTAGTCTTTCCTTAGTATCATTCTTCCCACCAATGACTGAAACATATGGTGACTACCTGCATGACCCCTCAAGAACTGACAATACCATTTATAAGAGGTAAGTATGCCATACAACTCATTAGCTCATCCTTGTCTGATATATACTGTATCTGTAGTAGTAGGCATCTATCAGTCTCAGGACACTGATGGATGACAATCCTGTTTTCAAGTGTATCTGTATTTACACTTTAAAACAGTACTGCAGTATTGTCATATGTTGTCAGTACTGCATGTAGAACCTGTTAGCTTTGACTGCACAGCCCAGTATGGAAATTACTAGTTGACCCACTTTTGCAGAGTAAAGGTCAACCTTGAGCATGAAGTTTTGTACCTTTTGTGCAAGACTAAGATCCGAGGGAGTGTCTTGCAATAAGCAGTGATCAACATTACTAGTATTTGGTTGTCATTGGGTCATGTCTCATAAATTTAACTGCAGGAGGGATTTAGTTTGAAATATTTTTTCAGTGTGTCTAGTAAGAATAAGCAGCAAAGCACCTCAAAATTATTTGCCCCAAGGATAAGCTAGGTTAATGTAGTTGTTATACTTCTTAATATTAAACTTTATTTACACATATATATTTGCATAAAAGTGAAGATGATGTCATTTGTATTGTTAAATTCATTTTTTTTCCTCTTAAGAAAATATAAAACAAAAAAATACTAGTTTGCATCTCTTCATCTTCAGTATTGTCTTGAGTTCTATCATTGGCAACAATTAAAAAATTAAATTTTGCAGGTCTAAGAAATATAGCTAAATGTCAAATCTTCCCTTCCTATGAAAAGCAAGACTTTGCCAAAATTTTATACAGCATTTTAATTCAACCCGTCCTCAGACCAAGTCCATTCCATCCAGCAATCGACTCTAAAGAAGCATTCATAAATTTTAACATGTTATTCATTCAAAATAGGAATATTCTCATACAGTATATACATTAATATTATTATAGTTTAGTATACTGTGAATATTTAGGCATTGGTTAGGTTAAGTTAGGGGTTTAGCTTCTCTTAGTTATTATTTGTTTGTAGTATGTGGCAGAAGCATTTACATTGTTTTGGTTCAAACAAAAGTTGTCAACGAAGCATTTGTTCGAATGCCACCAGTTGAGTAGTGTGTAAACTCGCAAACTGGGTTGGCGTGTACATGGAGAGGACTTTGGCCTTTATGAGGATGGGCAGTTTAATTCCATAGAAGGCTTTACAACTGGACAGTTTAGTGTGTTGTATTGATTGACACTTTGCAAAGCAGTGCCTCCAGTAACTGAGGGAGACATGTGGGGGTTTTGGGAACAGGTGCATACACGTCGATTCACTCTCGTAGCTCAGCTCCTCTGGTTGTGATTCTGTCCCTCCTGCACAAAACTAAACTTAATTTCTCAATCAATTTAGCCTCTTCACCTTGCCATGTTTAGGCAAACAACATCTGTTACTTCCAATGTGTTCAAAGAATATTTGGCAAAGACAAGTTGAAATTTTTAATATAAATTATCAGTACTTATAAATAATTAGTAATTATTAAACTACCTGGTGAGGGTGATAGAAATAGCCTAAGCTACTGTCACAGAGATGTATTTTCTTGTCTCAAACATACTTGACCTACCTGCTGAGGCAGATTTCTGGGTCACCAAGAAATTGTTGGCCAACTATTTTTCAGCCTACTGCAATCTGTTTAAGTAATGCTTCCATGTACTCGCTAGAATAGGAGTTACTAAATACAGTATTAGCAACATTATCCATACACCACCCAGACATACATGCTATAAATTTATAATGTGTGGTTACTGTAATTTTATTCATAGTAATTAAGCAGTGTTCAAATTGCAGGTATGAACAGATTTACAGAATAACAAGCTGTCCTGTGACAAAGATGAACCAGAACACTAGTACTGCAGGTGAGTCATGACCAATTTTAATTACAGCCTCAAGTTACATACTGAGCATTCATACAAATTTAAAATTTTATAAAAGTTCATTAAATCCCTGGCACTTACCATTGGAAAGTCTCTTCAATAGCTTTATGGCTTGGGTGCTAATGCACCCAAGCCATAAGGGAAATTGTTGTTACCCACATTGCGCAAAATACACAGTAAATATATAATCGAAAGGCGGAACCAAAACTTGGCCCCGGCAAGCATAACAAGTACACAACTATATAGTATGACAGGTCAGTTTATTTCATTCATAGTCCATTGTAAATCACATTTTGGAAAGCATAAGGTATCCTTTATATATATATATTTTTCACGTAGCTTATAAAGGTATGGACTGCAGCCGTTTCTCCGTATAGCCCTGCACAACCAAGCAGAGCCTGTAACTAAGGGGACAACTTTAATAATATTGTACATAGATATCTATATTGTGAATTATGAAAAGCTGTACTGATGCATCCCTGTTTATATTTTACAGCACCTTTAGTACTTATCCAGCGATCAAGTTTTTGCCTCGATTCTTCAGTAGAAACTGACCCACCTACTGTTGCCAGACGCTCAAGAGACATATACAGCAGGTATGTTGCTATGGCAACTAAAGGACCTCAGCCACCAGCAAATAGGGATCTTCTCATGTACAGAAAGTTTGCTAGTTTCTCCTAGAAAAATTTAAACTGATGTAACGAGTAGCTTAATGCACTAATGTTTTAATAATTTCCCTGTCGAGCTTTAATTCTAGTGTACTAATTATTCATTCCATTTGTAAAAAAATACCAGACAGCAAGTTGTTAAACTTAATTTTCTAATGTACATATCACAAATAAAGTTTGACACAATGCCTTGTTTTACTTTTCAAAAGTAAATTGAAATTTTTTGTCTCGTTTTAGTGTAACTGCCACAATCTGCGGTGGTTTTGCTCATACATAACATGGGATGATATCTGATAGATGGAATGGCATTTGTCCCTGGAAATTATACCAATTCTACATGCAAAGAATATGTAATACACAAATCCCCAAATATGGCCATTATATCTAAACTAAAAATTAACACTGAATAGTTATTTTATTAAAATGGTGGGTGCACAGTTGGCTAGATTTTTTAAACTGACCATGGTGAAAATAAAAGCCAAAATCTTTTAAAGCGGATAGGAAGTCAAGGATATGCCAATCCAGTTTGAGGTAAATGGAAGTACAATGATTAAGCAAAGTACAAGATAATATAATAGTTGGTTCACTAGTATTTAAAACATGTAGATGATAAATAAATGACTAAAAATTCCCATGGATATTAGAAACAGGATAAATTTCACCACCTAAATAACCAGAGGAAATATTAAAGAAAATTTACTGGAGACTTGCTTTATTTGATATTAGTTATCACAAATTAAGTGTTATCTCCACATCTCATTGGTAACAATATTATCAATGTATTTAACCCTTGATCTTCTTCTTGGGTCGGATATTGGAGGTGTGCCCACACTTCTTCTTGCGACAGTTCGTGGCTCTGAAATAATATACCATTATTTAAAAAATATCCCACTTGTCAGCGAAACTTAACAAAAAGCTATCGTCAGATTGAATTTCACAGCATCGTAGTGTGTCGGGTAAAACACCTCTGTAGAGGGAACCTTTCAATGTATCATCATGAAAATCAACCATATATATATACACAATAGTATCTGTAGTCTTAATTAATCAAAATTACTGGGTCCTATTACAATGTTTAAATTTGTATTCTCTAGCATACAGGCGAGATATATATAATTTACACATGGATAATATGAGGGGGGCTGGTCCCAAATTGCACAGAAATAACATCACGAGACCAAAAGGCATGGCAGGATGTGCAGAATACCCCTGTAGAAGAGCGTAGGTACTCGGAACTTTCTACATCAGAGGCCCGAGAGACTTCAACACACTTCCACTACATAAAGACATTGGCCAACCCCTCAGTGTTCAAGAGAGAATAATAAACATATCCAAAGGATGCCTGATCAACCAGGCTGCGAGCAGCCGCATCCAACAGTTTGGCTGACCAGACCATCAACCAACCAGGAGGACTGGTCAGAGACCGGATCACAGGGACATCGATCCCCGAAATCAATAAGTAAAGCAAAGTAAGGTACCCAGTCAAGACAAATATCCCTAGGCTGTCGCATTTAAACTTAAAAGGCAGTGTAGAAATTATGAAACATTTTAATGTTTCAATGCAATTTTGTTTCACAACTTACAATATGGTACCCATTTTTTTTCTTAGTGCATGCCACTATTTACCTATGGATGTTTTGTATTTTTCTACTCTGACAAACTGGACTGGTGGCCAGACTTCCTTTGAATTCCAAATTGCAATTACAACCAGGCTGATCTATTAACTCAGAAGCTTGTTAAATTCTCTTAAAAGCTCCAACCCATCTTCCAGCAACATTTCATATGTTTGATACACACTAATTTGCACTTGTATCACCCTGAATTTTCATTTGATTTATTTTACATTTCCTCTCTTATCTCTTACTTCAATGTTATAATCATATCGTGCAAGTTTGGAACCTGGCCTTCCCTGTGTATATGATACATTTCTCATCATTATTTCAAAGATACCAATTTAAGAACTTTGAGGTGGTCCCAGAAATTAAAAAAAAAAAAAAAAAAAGGCACCACGCTTTGAAGTTATTTTTCTCTGTTCCAGAATATAAAAAAAATTCTAGACGTCATTTAGGGTGCCAATACAAAATCAATAAAACAAAACTAAGCAATGCCAAAGATATCAGATTTACTTGGGATTTTACTGAAGGACATTGACTTCATTGGGAAACAGTTTTCAGGATAATTGAAAATCTTAAGATATTCTATGAGGTGGTTAGTGTGCAATATGAGCTGGTTGGTGTGCAACGACTAGTGGGTTAAATGTGGCCAATATGTAACCTAGCCAGGAGACACTTCCCACCTTTTATTTTTACTGTGGCAGGAAGGCTATAGGGTTAGGCTACATTTGAGAAAACATTACTTATAATGGTTAACCATCAATCCCACCATCTGTCACAAATGTCATTTTGTTAAGTACAGTAACAAGTAAACATTTGCATGAAAATTCTTGTAGCAAGGCCCAATACAAGTGGACACTGCAAACGTGCACAATCCCTGCAGTAAAAAAAAGCTCTAAAGGAGAGCAAGCAGGAAAGGGCTGTCAATAAGGGTACCATTCAAGATGCCATACAAATGTGAAAGAAAGTTTGCAGGGTCAATGCAAATTACCAAAAGCATTACCAATTACAGTGGCCTCATAATGACTGAGCATAGGTTTCTACAAACAGGCTCTGAGAAATGGGGATGAATGAAAGCTCCCAAGTTAAGGTATAAGCCCATATGATGCATTTCATCAAGACGAAGGGTCAAAAGCAAAGCCGATGAATGTGCAAGGTAGGGGAGGGGGGGGATCCCGAGTCCAGTTTAGACACCACTAGGAAGAAATGTAAATGGAGGAGCAATTGTATATCTGCACCCCAGAAAATGTGGGGCTCCCTAAAAGTTGTAGTTGAGCAATCAAAAAATTATCATTAATTTTCTCATATGTTAAGGCCTTCATGACTGAATGGAATTAAATCATTCATGACCGAATTAATTAAAACTTAAGTATTTCCCCAATATTCTTAATGTACCAATGAAATAGTTATATTAGTTTTATTTCAGTACAGTATAGCCAAAATAATGCCATTGAAAAGCAAAACAATGCAAGACCAGCAATCATTAACATTATGAAGCTAAAACATCCTCTTCACTCAAACAGTAAAGAATGACACTTAAAGCACCTAAATTATTGGGATCAATTCAAAGCTATTCAAATGTACTCCCTAGAAAGGAGATGAGAGGTATCAAATAATATACACATGGAAAAAATACTGGAGGGCCACATCCCAAATCTACACAGTACAAATAACATATTGGAGTGAACAATATGGAAGGAAATGTAGAATAGAACTGGTGAAGAGCAGCTGTGCTATAGGCACAATCAGAGAGCACTGTATAAACATCAGAGGTCCGCAGTTGTTCAACAACCTCCCAGCGAGCATAAAAAATATTGCCAGAACAAACAGACGTCAAGAAAACTGGATAGAGCAAAAATAGCAAACATTTTACATGTCGCCGAGGAGTGCCCTAGGGAGACCAAAATGTTTAGGTTAGGGGAACGTGGCATGATGCCATACCACTACGTGTTAAAATGCAAAACCTGGCTTGGGTTAGGACCAAGGACACTGAGCATGCAACATGCAATAAGTAGTGTTTAAAATGACTGTACAGCCATAAAACAAACATTGGCTTGTGAAGTCAGCTCTGCTCTAGCCAAATAAATGTTTATTTTTATCTTGAGCAACCATGCTCTTAAAATAAAATGGGATGAAAGCCTCACTCAACTACCAATGACTACAAAGAAACGGCAACAGCCCAAGGAAGCTATAAATTCAGGAATTATTTAATCCCTCAATTTCCTTTAAAATGTGACCATGATTGGCTTCCAACTCTTTATACAATAGTGTACATCAATTCTGACTGGTCATGTAACCGAGTTTAATACTATACAGTACTGTACCTTGGATGGAGACGTGCATAACATTTACGGCAGATCATCTTGTTGCAGTTGTACTTCTCTGCTAGAAGCTTCAATGAAGGTTCAATGACACCACCACGTAGACGCAGAACCAGGTGAAGTGTGGACTCTGAATGATATTGATTATATTGTAAATGTCAATATTAATTTTGTTTTTGCCCAAGAAAATGCAACACCAGACAATAAAGGGTTTACTGCTATTTATGGTTCCTTTCTCTAGTAGCATCCACATTTTGAAATAAGTCTTAGTTCATCTACATGAACCCCTATCATCAAAGTCAGGTAAAGGGCAGGATCTCCAGTGACAGTGACAGTGGCATCAGATCAAAGATTGCTAAATAGGACAAATCCTCAAGGGCCGTGGCGAGGATCCTCATCACGGCCCTTGAGGATTTGTTCATTTGATGCATCACGTTAGTGTGATTTCTGTGTGTAATAGTTGCTAAATAGGAATTTGTACTTTTAAATCCCCATAATCTCAATCTCTCATATATATAATAATTATATACACATATATATCTACATACACATATATACCAACACACGCACACCTATCTACATACACACATCTATGCATTAAGACCACATGTGTAAAATAAAGAATGCTAAATGCATTTTTGGCTCAACTTTCCTTCTTCAGAGCATTTTTAGAATGAAGCTAAATATGCTTCTTCCTAAAAATGCTCTAAGGGCGACAAGTCGAGCCATAAACTCGTTTAGCATTCTCTATTTTTCACATGTGGCTTTCCGTACACCTGGATCAGTTTTTGTGTGATCGTTGTGGCGTATATATATTTCTATACATCTCTTATGGCAAGAAAAAAGTTAGCTTGTAATTATTATTCTCATCTTGTGGCTATGGGGAGAGCCTTTTCTGCTATCCACCCTCAAATTTGTGTACCTGTTGTTGATTCCAGGAATCTGTTTCCATGGCCATCTCTGACCAAGGCCTTACGAGGAGGCGTGGTCAATCAGGCTGTTATGACACCACTATTTGCAGTCCGATGCAAACAGCCTGATTAATCAGGTCTCTGTATGCAAACGATGAGTCACGTGGCTTTATTAATGTTGACCATACCACACACTAGAAGATGAAGAGACGACGACATTTCAGTCTGCCCTGGACCGTTATAAAGTCGATTGTGATAATGGTCCAGGACGGACAATTGACTTTATTGGTCATTTATCAACTGTTTATTCGTCGTCTCCATCTTCTAGCGTGTGGTTTGGTCAACAATAAGGTATCCTTTAGAGGTGTTTAGTTTTCTTTTGAACACAGTGAAATGTTGGCTGTTATATGCCCTTTACATTTAGAAGGGAGAGAATTTAAGTTTTGTTCACGTAAAATTGATATAATTGTCTCTGCAGAACTATTGCACCTCCTTTCAACAGGGATACTTTACACTTCCTTCCTTGTCTCTTAAGGAGTTATTTCCATGTACAGAATTGGAATTATAGTACTGTCTAAGTTTGCTTATTCGAACTACATGGGAAGAACACTGCCAGATAAGCCAGGCAGACACATAAGCAGAATTCTTACAGGACAAGTAAAATAAAAATCCACTATATTCGCAATTTTGTGTACCACAGCAGCCATAATTCTTATTTCCACACATACTGTAAATCAAAATATAATTTAAAAGAAACTTAAGCTTACTTTGTTGTAGCTCGTCTTCCTGCATTATACTGTAGATCTTCCCATGTGATATTACTGTGATCACTTCCTGTGATATTGTATATCTTGAAATGTGTAGTTTTTGAAAATTTACAAACCTAATCTCCACTTATCCAAATGTCTGTTCAGATATGAAGAAGTTTTGCCAAAAAATTATTTGGATTTGACTTGGATTCTGTGCCAATTTGCATTATTCGGCCATATCTCTCATCTGAAATTATGTTCGAATATGGTGAAGTTTGTCGGAAAATTATCCACTTAATTTTGGCCGGATAATGCAAATATTCAGTTCAGTGGGCTTCGGATAACAGAGCTCATACAGTAGTCCCTCTTAATATCTTCCAAATGTAAATTGTTATGTATACCTCCCAACTGCACTTGAAGACTAGTTTAAGAAATGGATTCAGCTACTAAAATTTATCTGCATGTTCTCCAGCTTTGACTGGGGCTGCTAAAGCAACAATTTTCCACCCAAGAGAGCACTAGCACTATCTTAAAAAGTGCTAAGTAATATCTTGAAAAGTGATATTGCGGAAATACGGTCTTGTGACATGATTACAGTACAGTACTTCTAAATCTTTTTTTTTCTTGTTTCTTACTCTCTTTCTATAGTGTGATTTGACCGTTTTATATTTCAATTTATTTTGTTTTTCCATAGTGCGCCTGGAACTCATCTTCATTGAACATGTTTTCTATGGACCATTGGAAGACCTAAATTACATAAATTTGAAGGTTTGCATAGTCTCTCAAAAATCTTTGTGACATTGCAAAGGATATGGTACTATAGTTTGTCTCCTGTCCTTATTTAACATAACTTTATAAAAAATATAATTGTATGATTATTTCTCTTTAAACATACCAATGAATGAGTGGCCCAACAGGATACTGTAATTCACTTTGGACAAGGAAACAGACCTTATTCATGAATATGAAATGAGGCCCGTGTCTTGTTAAAAAAATGTTCAATTTCATAAATACTGTTAATTTTATGAAAAGAAAACAATACTCACCTTTTTGAATGTTATAATCTGACAGAGTGCGTCCATCTTCCAGTTGCTTTCCAGCAAAGATGAGTCGCTGTTGGTCAGGAGGGATCCCTGAAATGTTTAGCAGGATAACCAACATGAAAAAAAATGTAAACCAAATTATCAAACGTGTAAAAAGAAGTAGCATAACCAGGCTTCTAACAGAGTATCAATCTCCTACTAAAGGCAGTGTCTTTTACACCCCATTTAACGTGAAATGCAGGAATGAGAACCAAAATCACCCGTTCAAATTGGGCTAGATTGAATGATATAAACAAGAAATGGTATTTCAATCCATTAAAATCTTTGGATTTAGCCATTTACACCAAAAATTCATTTCTTTCCATTAGTTCCTTGTAGTGTACAGGTACGTACAGACAATACTATGCACTGTATTTGATATAGAAGCAAAGTTAAGAATAACATTTCTAATAAACATACTAACTGAACACCTGACTAATATTAATTGAAACCCCAAGTTCCCAGTTAACTGCCTCGAAAGTTTCACTAGTGTAGGTAGGCAGATGGAGGCAAGCTAGAATGTAGTGTAATAAGATGGGAAAGTGCTCACAGCACAATACATTGTACAATGGAATCACAATAGTGAGATACCTGAAATTTTTTTTATGGAGCAATGTGATGGAATTTAATTTGCATCCCAGGTCACCCCCAAAGTACACATTACCTATTTTATCACAAGGAGCCAAAATTGCAACACCTAAAGTTCTCGTAAATTACAAGGAATTTGAAGGCACCTAGTTGTACCCAAATCCAATTTTTACATATTACCCACCCACACTCGTGTAGGTGATGAATTTCAACCAAAATCTCCCATAAACATTAAAATCACAAAAGCTTCACAATATAAACTTTATTAGTCCTACAAATGAATTGCAACACAGTATTGTATTGTGTACTGTACTGTACACAATACCGTAAGACTTTTATTATAATGCATACCACTCACCTTCCTTGTCTTGGATCTTGGCCTTCACATTTTCAATGGTATCTGAAGGTTCCACCTCTAGGGTGATGGTTTTACCCGTTAGGGTTTTCACAAAGATCTGCATCTGCAAAGGAAAAATACTTCAGTACAGCATTTTAAAAAGCCTGACAGTATTGCACCTAAAACAGTTGTTCAGTGACTTCTTGCATGGGCTGGTCAATGTTACTATTATATTTGGCACTCTCACAGCAGAACGGTGGAGAATGAACCTTAACGTGGATTAAAAGATTTAACTGATACACAGGTAATTATCAGGAGAGTACACCAAGCCATTATGCCTATATTGCACTTGGAAGGGATGAGGATAAGGATTTGTTATAGGCTGGAGGGAAGGAATGGTGCCCAACCACTTAAGCAGCCTTGGCTCAAATGCCGACCTACAAGAAAGGAGACTTCCTTTACCATCTGAAGTGATTGGGCATTTAACACTTTTGCGCACCCACCGCACCACCCTTCAACTATGCGATGTGGGTCCCAGCGTTTCACGGGAGCGTGCGGTAATTCTGAAAGTGTATACTCTCTTCAACTTTGTTACCTCAATTCTCGTCCTACGAGAATAAATTTGGTATCATTGTGTTCGCAATAGAATTCTCTACAGCACTAAATGCATATAAACTCCAAAAGCCTGGCTAATTAACCGCAGCAAACAGAGAAATTGCGAACGAGTTACCCAGGAGTGCGCAAAAGCTATAAAATGCGCTCACTCTTTTCACTCTGGTCACCTCAATTTTCGTCCTAGGTCTTTCATTTTGGTATCAATGGGTTCGCAATAGAATTCTCTAGAGGAACATTATCATATAAAATAAAAAACCTGGTCACACTTCAACCGCCGACGAGTTGAAGACGGGCCATGCGTTAGCCGCGAGTGAGCGCCCAGACGCCTTCCAGCTACACTCCCAATTCCTGCCCACAAATGTTTAGTATTATTACTTGTTGCTAATCTCAATTTTCGTGTTACAGCGCTCATTTAGGTATGAAATTGTTCCTAATAGAATGCTTTAGAAGGATATGTGCATATAAGGGCCAATTGAAGAACAATATTGTCAGTACAATACACGAAAGTATGAACAAAACAAAAAAATATACAATTTTTTGTACTTACCACCTCAGTATTGTGTGTTGAACATGACATAGGCGTGTAGGGAAGACATAAGCGCGCATTTTAATTGATGCACAATATAACTTTGCTCTTAACACTATTGCTCGCTTTGGACACCGATCACGTTCATTTTTTTTCTCCCGAGTCCTAGCCGTGGACGGGACTTGCGTACACTCCAAAAATATTTGTATAAAATTAATTTTTTTATCCGATCGACCTCAGGATAGTTTCAAAATAAGCGCCTTTAGAATGTGCACAATTTGATACCAAAGTGAAAGATGTAACACGAAACTTGATGTCAGAACACTTTAAAGATTATAAATGCGTTTTTGAGTAATTTTAAAATGTTAAAATTCTATTTATTGTGCTATTATGGGACTAGTTTTAAAATGCGCGCCTTTAGATTGCAAACAATTTGATGCCAAAATGAGTGACGTAACACGAAAATTGATATCAGAACACTGAAAAGATATAAATAATTTTGATGAGTGTCAAAAATTTAAATATTTGTTAAAATTCCAGTTATTGCTCTATTATTATGAGATTAGTTTTAAAATGCATGCCTTTATATTGCGAACAATTTGATACCAAAACGAGCAATGTAACATGAAAATTGATGTTATTAAACTTAACGAGTATATACATTAGGCTGCGGTGTGTAAATTGGTGCTCGTTCACGGGTAACTTTAAGCTTGCTGCTGGGAGTCACGCCGAGCTTTTGGACATTACAGTACATGCATATACACCAGCAGGGAATTTAAATGCGGACACAATGATACCAAAACGAACGACGTAGCACAAGAATTAAGGTGAGAAAACTGAAACGAGTAAACACATTTAAGCGTCGCCGCACGCTCGCCCGCACTGTCCGCCCCATGACGTCAAAGTCTGCGGCGCTCATGCGCCGCGCACGTGAGCACCGGAGTTCAATCCCTGACTGTCCACAAGTGGTTGAGTACCATTCCTTTCTCCCATCCCATCTCAAATCCTTATCCTGATCCATTCCCAGTGCCATATAGTTGTAATGGCTTGGCACTTTCCCCTGATAATTACTATTACTATCGCCAAACAGTAAACATTATGATGCCAGAACACTTTTTCGTTGACTACTCAAACATACTGTATATTCATTGCTGTCATACATAATTATAAATACAGTATTTATTTTACATATATTCTCAAGGCCAATTTGTGAATATTTTAACAAAATTTAGTTAGAACCCTACAAATAACTTGGGAAAACAAATTAATTGTAAAAACATTTTTGCATCATCGAGCATCCGGTGGACCCTGGAAGTTGCGAACTATTTAGCACCAAATGTGTTGCAAGATTTGCAAACAGCCTAGATATCAGTCAGGATACCAATACAAGGGCAAAAATACAAGTCAAGCTATGCCAAAGGTACAGGATTCTACCGAGGGACAAGTGACAAACACTGGGAAAGCAAAACCGATACCGAAAATCAGGACATTCCATAAGGTAAACGACTAAAGAACATGTAGTTAAAACTATAAGGAGCAGTGCACTGTCCCTTAAGTGTCCAAGAGTTAAAACACACGTGGTCAGTGCATAACCAGACCAGTTCCTTGTTGTCACGCTACCTATTAAAGTGGTAGGAGGACGGCCATAGAGAAGTCACATTTAGGTTTATACAGTTCAGTATTTGACCAGTAATTGTGCCAACAGTTGCAGATTGCTGCATGAATGACCGGGTACAAACCTGAATAAATCAAGTTTATGGGAGCTGGAACAAACAAATGGCCTTTTTAGCAGTCGATCCTGTCTAAACTATTTATACATGTGGCAAACAACATTCACTGTAGAGCACTGCAGCACTCCATATGGCATCCTACAGTTAACATGCGGCCATCGCCATTTGATCTGGGCCACTGCAGTTATTTGCCAATTCTATTTACATATACTTTTTTTTTATTTTTATTTGAATACCTGCCATGCAAGCACAGTACTCCAGGGGCCAGATTCACGAAGCAGTTACGCAAGCACTTACGAACCTGTACGTCTTTTCTCAATCTTTGGCGGCTGTTTATAATTATTAAAGTTAATGAGCTCCGAAGCACCTGGAGGGTGTTTATAACAATAACAACAGTTGATTGGCAAGTTTTCATGCTCGTAAACTGTTTAATAAACCTAACCAAAGCCATCAAAGATTGAGAAAAGATGTACACGTTCGTAAGTACTTAAATAACTGCTTCGTGAATCTGCCCCCAGGTCTTGTGGCACCTCTTGTTTTTCACCATATATACAAATTACATATTTAGAAATTGGATAGAACAGCAATATTTGAAAAGTTAGATTAAATAGATGCAGAAATAAATTCAAGACTAAGATTTAATTTTAAAAGAAAATATTGCTAATAAATGTAGGGTTCAGTCTAGCTAATAAACAGTTACATGTACAGTTTTCACAAATTAACAAATGATCCTTGTTGAAATGCCGGTGTACAATCTGCTACTCCTGAACACTAAGGCTATAACAAGCAGACTAACTCCTGGGGTACTTATTGACTGCTAGGTGGACAGGAGCATTAGGTGATAAACGCGCTCAACCATTCATCCTGCCCGGGATTCGAACCCAAATTCTTGACCGAGATTAGAGAACAAACCCGACTGTACTACCGGGACCCTATAGTGAAGATTACACAATACTAACGGTATTAGTCTGCTCGACAATGCTGCCCATTACCCCTGAACTACTACAGAGGGGTATTCTGACCACGAAACTCTTACGAGTATACTACACAGCGTTCGCCATTTACTCCGGATTTATTATGCGCTTACATTACTAACTTTAGAAATAGGGACAGCGGGAAGCCAACAGCAACTCTGACCTATAAGGCACATCTACTGCTATTACAACTGGAAAGTTAACTCCAAAATGCGTTACAATTAACAAACAACATGCAACAACCGACATTCCCTTCCTAACTCGCCTCTCGGTAACTTGAAAAGGCAAAAACCTAAGACATTTTCTTTTGTGGGAGACTCCCGTGGCTTGGGAGCAACAGGCGTAGTCATCTTATATCCGTCATCATCCGAGCTAATAATAACTGTACACGCACGATATTGTAACCCTCAACACCACATACTACTGAAGATCAATTTCTGAGTGGCAAATAATAAATATACGAACTGCTGTTGGACAATGGTGACAAACTAGAGAGCGGCCAGCTGGCGGTGCTCACCTCTGCGGCGGGTGCTGGGAGGAGGACGGCCTCTCGCTCACCATAACAAACCTTCAAGGCATACCATTTTTCATTAATTTTAAACAAGAGTAAATAACAAATTTATAATTTAGTATAATGTTATTTTTATTTTTTATTTAAATACAAACAATTCTCTATCACAGCTGTCAGTACCAGGTTATATTTAAAAATCTAGAATACAAATGACGCATGGCGGGATTTTTAAACAGTATTGGAGGGCTTCTGATCCAACATATCTTGCTACGGCAAATTAACAATACATACGCCACATATTTTATTTATATGCTGTTAAAAAACTGTCTACTGTAAAACATGTTCAATAAAGTACCAGCCAGAGGTTCTGTAAACATCGCAAGTATTCATGTCCAGCGGTGGTTCTCTATTTGACTTGTAGCGGACCATTTGAAAATTGAGGAGTCTCGGCGGACCACTTAAGCAAGCTGTAACATAACAGAATAAGCACACATAGCTGTATTATTAACATCATCATCATCATCATTATTAATATTAAGCTTAGGTACGGAGCACAGCTGTACTGTTTCCGTAATCTATGTGAAGTTTGATTTATCTAAGTTCCATGACTGATACTTGTTGATACTAATACATAATGTTCTAAGGTGTGGGTGTGCGGCATACTACATAATTTATACTCCTTATCTTTTTCACTGACATCAACACTGTATTGCCAGATATATTTGTATCCTACTCTAATCGGTAGGATATTCCATTTACAGTCTCCGTGGTGTAGTGGTAAGACACTCGCCTGGCGTTCCGCGAGCGCTATGTCATGGGTTCGTATCCTGGCCGGGGAGGATTTACTGGGCGCAATTCCTTAACTGTAGCCTCTGTTTAACGCAACAGTAAAATGTGTACTTGGATGAAAAAACGATTCTTCGCGGCAGGGGATCGTATTCCAGGGACCTGCCCGAAACGCTACGCGTACTAGTGGCTGTACAAGAATGTAACAACTCTTGTATATATCTCCAATCTCATGAAACTTGAATCCTTCCAAAGTAGACTTTCCTGTAACTTGGGTGAAGGACGAATTTGTACATATTATTGGGTAATTCTTAAATGTGTTACTGCTGTCCACCACTGCCGTTCTCTTAACTTTTTCTTCATCCTCTTGGATCATCTTGATTCTTGTCTTTATTTATTTTTAGGTTATCTGACATACAACATCGACAAGAGTTTTTTCCTTGGCTCTCTTCGTTAACTCATCAACTGCCTCATTCAACAGTATTTCCACATGTGAAGGGATCCACATGAATCTTACTTTATACCCAGTTTTGTATAATGTCTTAATATTCTCTCTACACTCTATCACAATATTCTGGTAAACTGGACGTCTGCTGTTTAAAGACTCTAACGTTCCTCTACTGTCAGTAAAGAAGTAGGCATTTTGACCACATTTGACTTCTTCCTGTATAATCTATAATCGCTCATAATCAGTGAAAGCTCTAACACAGAGGCTGGCTGTGGTGGGCGAGGCTGGCGCCGGCCGCTCACACCCATCATTCAACACGACACTTGGCACATATCCTCTGCTTACCTTTGCATTTCAAATTTGTAAAAGGAGGGGGGAGGCTGACCTGCTGGAGGCCTGACGGCTGAATGGACAGCGCTCGGGGTTCGTAATCCTAAGGGTCAGGGTTCGATCCCCGGCGGAGGCGGAAACAAACTGGCAGAGCTTATTTCACCCTGATGCCCCTGTTCACCTAGCAGCAAATAGGGAGTTAGGCAGCTGCTTCCTGGGAATGTATATGTGTGAAAATTAGGATTAAGGACTTGCCCGAAACGCTATACATGCTAGTGGCTGTACAAGTACTGTATGTAAGAACTCTTGTAAAAAACAAACACATTAATCACATTATGTGTAAAAGAACACGCCTCGAGCACTGTGCAGGACAGACATAAATGAATGCATTTAAGTATGGTGATTGCCATTGTAAAAGCACTACAATTGGTTTATTGCTTAATAAATTACTCAACTATATGTCTAACAGATCTCTAACCCTGTCCATGACGGACAGAAGAAAATATATATATGCTGGTTAGCAATGTATATGTATGGCCACATCTGTGGTAGAAAATAATAAAAAATCTAGCTCTTTATGCCCCGCCTAATTGTTGTGCCTGTTGTGTTAAAGCTTAACTATTCCAAGTTAAAAATCTTGTCGAATCTGTCCTTAAAGTTGGGGATGGAGGTGGCTTCCATAACTTTTTCTTTCAGTGCATTCCACTTGTTGACCACCCGTACAGGCTACGAGTATTTCATTACATTTCTTCGCCTCAATTGTGTTTCCATATTCCACTTGTGTCCTCTTGTCCTACTTTATTTCAATTTAAAGAAGCTGCCCTTGTCCACCTTATTTATTTATTTATTTATTTTTATATATACAAGAAGGTACATTGGATTTATAAGAGTATATAGCATTGAAGTTTTTACATTTTTGTAAAGCCACTAGCACGCGTAGTGTTTCGGGCAGGTCCTTAATCTAACAGATAATTTTAAGTAGATAATTTCTAGCAAAATTGAAAAAATGTCTATTTCCACAATGCCACCTTGCCTATTCCCCTCAGTATTTTGTGTGCTGTGATCATATCTCCTCTATTTCTTCTGTCCTCCAAAGTTGTGTAGTGCACTTTTTTCAGTTTATCCTCATAGCGTGTTCCTCTCTGTGCCACATCCTCTGTCTTCAATGTTTTTGATACCATTAAATTAATATAAAATTATAATTATATTATTTATTTGCCAAGCTGTGGCATATGGAGAGGACACAAGAGTGTACGTCACCAGAGCGCCGGCGTGGTGCAACAAGCCGTCACAAGCACCATGCTTCAAGGCCACCAGAGTGCTTCCACCGGCGCCATGCTTCACAGGCAGAATAAACAGTTCCCAGAAGCCGTCCAGCGAAACGTTTAGTGTCCGCCCTGAGCGCACTGCCACGCTCACCTCCAAATATAGTGGGAAAGGCAAGGAATTTGATGTTATGTTGGAACTGTCTGGCAAGTGTGTATCATGACACTTGCCATGTACACATGTATCATGACACTTGGCTGGTGAGTGTGTATTATGACACTTGCCTGGTGCACATGTATCGTGACACTTGCCTGGTGCACATGTATCATGACACTTGCCTGGTGCATATGCATCATAACACTTGCCTGGTGCACATGTATCATGACACTTGCCTGGTGCACATGTATCTTGACACTTGCCTGGTGCACATGTATCATGACACTTGCCTGGTGAGTGTCTGATTGTCTATTTGTTTACCTGTCTGTCCAGAGTTGAAGGCCAGACGTCTGAGGTTAGCCTCACCCAGATTTGCAGGAAAAATGGTCTGGGGTACGTAGGCGCCTGACAGCTGAGTGGACAGCTCTTCGGATTCGTAGTCCTGAAGTTCCGGGTTCGATCCCCGGTGGAGGCGGAAACAAATGGGCAAAATGTTTCTTTCACCATGATGCCCCTAGCAGTAAATAGGTACTTGAGTGTTAAACAGCTGCTACGGGCTGCTTCCTGGGGGTGTGTAACAAAAAGGAGGCCAGGTCGAGGACCGGGCCGCGGGGACGCTAAGCCTTGAAATCACCTCAAGATAACGGGACGGTCATAGGCTGGTCTAGGTAGGCCTAAGTTAAATGCTTTAAAAATTATAGCCTGTAACCCTAACCCCCCGTGTAATTTTCATGGTTGGAAATGAAATCAAAGATGTGTTGTCCAGTGTGTGTTAAGTTACTCCCGCCGTTTACCTGCGCATTTTTCATTATTTACTTTATATATAAATTGAAATGTCTATCTGTTCGAGGTTAGAGGCGAGAGCAGGGATGGGTAAGGAGATGGGGAGAGAGGGAAAGAAGGGGGCAAATGGGGGAGATGAGATAGAAGACTGCCCCTCCCCCGATGCAGTGAATTATTATTACGTGGTCTTGGCAAGTGGGGAGTAACACAAGTTATTTGTTTTCATCTTGCATCTGGCAGTGGCATATCATTTTATTCTGCAAGAAAGTGTGACGAGGTTCCTGCAAATGGTATTCGAGGGACATCTTCAAGCGGCGAATCCGCCTTTAAACGTGCATTTTACATGTCAATATTATGAACAGCTGGAAAGCGCATTGGACAAAAAACACAAATTCGGTCTTCACAGAGATCGCAATGAAAGCTGGTCGCCCTTGAAGGGTTGCAATGGAGCCGACCTCGACTCACATGTGACAGTCCCCTACCACCTGTCAGTCATCCTGCAAAGTTTGGTGAGACAAACCTCAACTGTCTGGACAGTTGGACCTTGGACAGACAAATCTAAATCTTGAATAGATATAGTATAGATTTTCATACTCTTGTATTATCTTTGCATATTCACTTATGCACTTAGTGATAATAATTAAGGAAATGGTATAATGTTTATACAAAAAGTAGACAGTAATTAATGATTTTTTTATTAAATTACTCAGTGTTGAATCATATTACAAAAATCAGTACTGTTATCTAATCTAATACATACTTTTGCAAACGTTCTGTAAAACAATGTGTTCATAGAAGCCTATTAAAATCTTAACACTTTTCAAGACAGGAAATGGTTAATTAATCTTTGCAACATTTGTATATAACACAGTTTATCTGTGTTTAATGCATGTATTTGCCTTGGTGAGGATAGGTAAGATCTTTTGCTTCTTTATTTTTTTATTTTAAAACATTCCATGATGGTGGGAGATTGGAAGGCAATATAAAAAAAATGGGACTTAGGCTTCTAAATTTGATTTGCCATGATTTTATTTAATATGTAGGCCTATAATTTCTAAACTGACAAAATTGTAACCTTCTTGGTGAACTATAATTTCTAAACTGCCTATTTAAGTTACAAATTACATTATGAAATAAAGTACCTTGCCTCGAACAACCATGGGTCTCTCTAAGTTTTAATGCTTAGCAATTTCTATTTACTTACTAACGTTCCTTTAATATCCTACTATGATAATATTGTCTTTCCAAAGATACATATGTATTACAAGTTCCACACACACAGATCACTTATATTTTGCATGACTGACCTACCAACGAAGGATTCCTGGCGGTGATGGGTTGTGCAGTAGAGGAGTGAGGCTGTGTGATGGTGAGCACTTCCATCCGTACCCAGAAAATTGTAACTTATACTACCACTAAACTTAAAAATTTTAGCATTAAACAATTTATAATGCCTGAAAACTATGCTTGTTTCTGGCATTGTATGTATGAATTACATATCAAAATTTACAATATATATTTTCTTTTAAATATAATTATATAAAACAAATAACAAAGAACAGACAACGGAGCAAATGTTTGAATACTGACGGCTGGAAACACCAATGCGGCAGTGATGGTTTGGTGCACTGACTGCTGATGGCACCGACGGTTTGGGGCACCAATAGATGGGGGGGCATTGATGATTAGGATCCCCATTTATAAGGAACACCAATGACTGCAGAACACCTACGGCTGGGTATGGATAGCTGGATGCACTGATGGTTGGGACATCACCAACTGCGCACTGAGAGCTAGAAGCACCAAAGGCATCAATAGGTGGGCACTGACAGCTGGGAACACCGATGAATCAGGGCACCAACACAATTTTACAGAATAAAATAACCTTTGCATGTTCTTTGAGAAGATTTCAACATAATAATATATCACTTGAAGATGTTATGTATGTATTGTCCTGCAGCTGCCCATATACCCTTTGGGTTTGAGATCTTTTCCATGTTTATCTTTTTTACATGTTCCTCAAACGGGTCATATCCTTGACCAGCAATCATCTTCATGTATTCTACTTCTTTTCTGACCATTTTCAGCTGCTCAACCCTCGCCTTCCAGCCTGGATGTGCCTGTGATGTCTCAGAATCAATCAGGATGTCAATGTATTCCAATGTTGACAGAGGGTTTGGCTTGAGAGCTATTTCCTGCAAGCGCTCTAGAGACTTCCTCACAGACTCGGTCATTCCCAAAACTTTCAGCTGTACCGCCTTAAATTCATCATGAATTTCTAAAATAAGATTTTCGGCAGAGAGTTTCTTCTGTTTAGCTTTTTCATAGCGCTCACGTAATTCATTTGCAGTCTTTGTCTTCTTCACGACTTGAAGAACATACTTGTAAGGAAAATTCTTGTGCACTGTCCAGTGACACTTCCGAGGACAAACGGTACAGTGATCATTTTTTATTGCCAAGCAATTATATTTCTTGTCATCATCAACAATCATGCAAGGTTCATGACATGTACGGTTACACTGTTGGCAATTTGTTATATATATGCCAGGTGGAATTTTAACCAGAATATATACTTCCTCATCCACTGTATAAGTAAAGTTTTTGTTTTTATCTATGTCAGCTTGGTGAGCCTTCGCTATTTCTGCTTCTTTTTTTAATGTTTCTAGAGTGCTGAGGCCTTTCTGGATTTCTCGCTGTATCCCTGTGATGTAAATTTGTAGTTGAGCACGTTCATTAAGGACATTTTGAGTTAGTACGAGACTTTTTCTCTTCACTATATTTAACTGATTGAGAAAAACACTGAAACTCTTGGCTCCCATCTGCCAGAACATTTCATCAAAATTCCCTTCTTCATCACTGTCAACTTCATGAGCAGTGTTGCCATAATGTTGAGTGTTGTTGGCATATAAAGCAGAGTTGTTAAACTTAAAATGTTTACGGTATGGTATACCAGATTCTTTTATTCCACTAAGAACTTGTGGTGGTTGCCCGTCAGCAAAAGTTAGCAGTAAAAAGATGCTGTCTGCAATGTCCTTACCAAACAAGGAGAGGATTTGGTCAAAAATATAAGTCTGTGTTGGAGTCAGCCGCGGGAGTGAGGACTGGGCTACAAAGCCTACTGCGTCAATATGGTCAATACCTCCGGTACCTTGAGTGGTAAAGAACTTGTGGATCTGACTGGTGATCTCCCTGTCTCGCATCACTCCAGAGGTGTCGCCAAACCCTGGAGTGTCAATGATGGTCAGTGTGTGGGGAAAGTTGAAGCCTTCTTGATGGTGAATGGTGTAGGAGGTGATGTGCTTAGTCTGGCTCTTGGCTTGGTTGCTGTCAGTCACTTCAGATATTAATCTGAAGCGGAAAGCATCCTTCCAGTTAACACCAAAGATGTAGTTGATGAGGCCATTGATCAAAGTTGTCTTGCCTGAGCCAGTTGCTCCGACAAGTAAGATAACTTTTTCATCAGTATTATATTTTGGTTTACCAAGTTCATACTTTCTTATCAAGTCTTGATCTTTAGAAATAACTAATTTTGGTTCAAGCAAGTAAATGCAAGGGTCACCCATATGCACAAGTTTTGATACACCACACAATTTCTCTTTCAGCTTTTTTCTGCTCTCATGTTCTAAAGTCTTGTTATCAGCTCCTATAATCTTGTCATCAGTTTTCACTGAAACGTGATCATTGGGATCACTGTCCACACTGCATCCTGCAGCACCACAACAAGCAGCAACCTTGAACGTCAGGACAGCGTTTTCTAATACTTTTGCTGAATAGGCAAGTTCATCTGACTTCGTGCTTGCTATTGTATCCCATGTGTTTGAACCTTCCTGGAGCTGTTTGATTATGTAATTTTGTATGCTGCATCCTGCACCAACACATACTGGTTGAGTCCACTGTATTTTTACAGTTGTCGGTGACGTTTGCCATACCTGAGGCTTCCCTGGAGGGCTGGTCGGCCTGGTCGACACTGCTAGGTTTGTGTGACTGGGACCAGGTCCTGCCTCACACCAGCTCCAGACACACACCCGGTGAACACAGTTTGCATTAAGGTTTGGAATAGTGAGGTTGAGCGTGTTAGGATCTGTCGTATATTTCCTAGGTTGGTCAGTATTGTCTTCTTGACAAAGTATTTCATATTTTTGGATATTAGATGCTCCATATTCTGGAACTGTCCAGTTAATGGTTATGCTGTTATGAGTAATTCCTTCACTGTCAGCTTGAAGCATTCTTGGGGCAGAGGGAAGTATATAATTCCCATTTATGAGTTTTCCACGTCTATAGCATTGTATAAAAGCCTTATATTCCGATGTGTCAGACAAATTCAGTGCCACTACAAAGGCGGTTCCTGTTCGCTCTTTGTTGGAGATAAAGAAGTTTCTGAAGAGTATGGCTGACTCCATCATGGAGATCTGATCTCCCTCATCATCTCTCCCTGGGAGGCTGTTAGGATCCTTCTTAACACCTGTATGGTCACTCTCATGGTCATATTCTTTTCTATTATATTTTTCCATTTCAGAAAGATGAGAATTGTTGTGTGGCAGAAGAATGTTAAAACAAAGAGTGTAGTCATTCTCTGGACTCATAATCATTGACTCTAAATCCGCAGGTTGTGAGGCAAACTTAATCTCTGAGAGAGTTTTCGTATATTCACCGAGAACTTTAACAAGCTTTTCTTTGTCTTGAATCCAAGCGTTCAGTTTATAACAACTGAATGGAGACGCCTCTTTCTTCCTGAGAAGCTCTGCCAGATGGTATTCCTCTTCACCGCCCCCTCTGATGGTGGGGAGCAGCACTGACAGTTGTCGTTGTAATCCACGTTTGTAAGTAGTGATTAGTGATTGAAAGTTAGATATTTCCGTTTGGATGGCATGGAATTTTTCTACAGCAGAAGAATTACGTAAATCATTGCACCTCATATCTAACTCATGAAGATCTTCAATTATTCGTTCTGTTTCACTCGTCAAATTTATACTAATTTCACGAACTAATTTACTGGCTTTACTGTCCAGAAGAGCGAGAGGATATAATGAAACCTTGACTGGAACAGCATTTTGTCCACGCTCTCCTAAGAGAGTCGGTATATCTTTATAGATCCGAACTGCATCTTCAAAGGAGCTAGGGTTTTCTCGTAACCGAAAATCTCCAACAAATCTACAACTAAAATTTTCTACTTTCTTCCTTTCATTTTCAGTTATATCAATTTTCCCTTCTCCATCGATCTGCAAAGAGGGTATTTTTTCTATCATAGCCTTAAGATCTCCATGAACCTCCTTGTTATATGAGGAGGAGGAACTCTGTCTGTCAAAGACAAAGAAAGCATGTCCTCCGTATTCTATTCCAGTGACGACGTGAGTGGCAATTCCATGATCAAACACGTATGGGTGCTGCACCTGACCCTGACCTAGCTGCTCCATTGTCAACTGCTCAGACCTGGTGGTGCACTTGTACTGCAGAGTGACTCTTTCCTGGTGCTTGGAAGATTTCTTGTCCTCAAGGTATTTACCAGATCCAGACAGTTTTATCATACCTCCGAGGAAGCTCAGCTTCAGGCTCGCACTGATATCAAGAGCTAAAGCTTTGTCTTCCAGAGAATCAGAAGCAATAAATTTGATGTCTGAGGTAGGATTTTCTTGCACTGCTTTTTCTTGAAGTTTTGCTTGGTCCCAGAGAGTTATACCAGGGATTACGTTATCAGTCCTACAGTCGTACAGCATCCCAAGGCTGAATGGTCGCCCAAGAGCAGCGATGGTGATGATATTTTGATTTGAAGGATTCATCTTATCTTTGAGCCGCGTTATCTGGCAATACCAACTATATTGTGGAAGGCAACTATATCAATATTCGTTATAGATAATTTTTCTCTTAAAATATGTAAAATTGTTTAACAATAAACAAGTTAAACAAAATTGCTGACACTAATAAGACATCTCATTGTGGTCCTGCTGACAGTCCTGACACACCAGTGAAACAGTGACGTCCTTGCTGACAGTCCTGACACACCAGTGAAACAGTGACGTCCTTGCTGACAGTTCTGACAGACCAGTGAAACAGTGACGTCCTTGCTGACAGTCCTGACACACCAGTGAAACAGTGACGTCCTTGCTGACAGTCCTGACACACCGACACAGCGACGAGGTGGTCTTGCTGACAGTCAGACATGGAGGGCTGAAATACATAATGTTAAGTATAGACAAATATACAGATTTTGTAATGAACATTATATTTGATTATACTAGCAAAGAGGAATTAAATAATGTAGTTATTCGTAGATTGTTATATTTCTGCAGAGTTTTACTCTTGTAAACCAAAATTAATTTTAATTTCTTAGCGAAGAGAAGAAATTTAAGTTAATTATTCTTTTAAAATTTCAGAACTGTAAAATACAAATAAATTATCTGTTAAAATTCTGCCTTTGCAGCCTGCAAAGAAACATATGTTCATCACTCGCACCATTCCTCATCCCATATTCCATACTCATCAACTGACACCACTTGAGAGAATGGAATGAGCAGCAACTCGCCTGTTTGTGCACACACTAGATGATGAGGTGGTGAGTGAGCACACAAACTGCGATACGAGTGCACGAGGCTGCACGATCGTCAATTCGTGTTTGGCCACAAGTCAGTTTGGGTGGTGAACAAGAGTCGAGTTATCACATGACAGCCAACGTATGACATGAGGTTGACATAGACAGTAGGATGAGAATACATTACGGTGTTTTGAGTTAGTTCGGCGGAGTCGATGACATTTTGGATGAAACTACATAGTAGTGAAGTAGTTAACTACCAAGAACCTAAGGAGTTACCGCGGCCAAGTTCTTCCCTGGTAACCTCGGTCATACGATGGGAGAAGGCCAGTCAGAGAGGCAAGGGAGATGCTACCATTTGAGTGATCGATTCAAAAAGATATAATGTACAACCCAGACTTGGTTGTTCTCGGCCTGGCTGCATCAAGTAGTACAATCAGCTTTATCACAAATTGTTTATTACCACGAACGCGGGATTGTTTATGGGTTAACAATTAATAAAGCTTGCCCTGTTGTACATAGTGCCACACACTGTAAGCTGGCACTGTCGTAGCAGGCTCCCCGTAGGGTGCGGTGGGGTAGGGTGGACGGGAGGAGAGATGACATACGTGGGTTGCACCATGGGCGTGGCAACCCAAAAAGTTTCATCAACATTGCAATACCTGGCACCTCTGATAAGAACATTCTCGACTCCTGTGTCCTCTGATGATATGGCTTATCATTCAGCCCGCCCGCCTAAGGTTTCTCAACATCAGGAAAACAGTCAATTTAAAGTATCCTCTCCTAACCCACCAAAGGACCCACAACAGAAAACGGGACAGTACGTCACTGTCGCGTAGCTAGGTACCTATGTTAACATCGGGATGTAGCTCCAGATGTGACCGGCTTTTTTAATTCTTGCCTGGCTCAGGAATGTACAATAGGCTATTTTGTATTTGTGTAATTTTATTAAACGGCTCAAAGTTAGTGGATACACACACATTGTTTCTGGTAGCATGGCTTAAGCTAACACAGAAGTCGAGGTCAAATTTCGGGTAGAAACTCAAAACATTTCCGAAAAAAAATTAAATTTTACAGTGAGAGGCTTCCTTTTTCCTGCTTGCGGAGTTTGACTTATAAGCCCTATCAAGAGTCCTTATGACTGCCATATTAACTTACTGACCAACCAGCAAGTATATTTTAGTCCTGAACTTCAGAGCTACAGTGAACTGCGAATAAACAACGAGAAGCGAAGTGTATACATTCATACCTCCTTCCTTGACATTTTACTCGATTAAGCGGTGCGTATATCTTACCTCTTATATTCTCAGCTGGCAGTGACGTCTGCAAGGAGTTTGTGTTGACTACGTGACCAAGGAAAGGTCCGCCTTGGCAACAGCTCCCCACAACACTCCGTAGTGCACCGGAGGCTCGGAGACGTCTGACTGAATCATCATGGCCGGCCCGAGCTGTGCATAAGGGAGGCGTCCCCCCGCCCCAGGCACCAGCCTCACGCACGCTCTTGCCACATGCTTTATTGTGCTCATCAAGATTGTAACTTGCTTAGCTAAATGAATTGTAGGGCTCAGTCCCTGAGCCCATTATGTGCCTCTGTAACCCTTTCCACTACCGCCCACGGGATGGGTATTGGGTCCATAATAAATGAACTAAACTAAAAAAAACTATTGTGCAGCCTCATTCATCCTGTCAGCGAGCATACAGCCACAGCATCATGTGTTGTTCATCTTGTCCCAGACACAGCTGGGACTAGCTAAACTATCTCAAGTAAACACTCAAAGGATTGACATCTAGTATTTATCATATTTTATTTATTTATTACATTCCTCAAGTTTACGTTATCTAGTGAATGCAATGTAATGCACATTTTAAAGGCAGTATCTACGTTTGGCAAAAAGTGCTTTCTAAACTCAAATGATATGGGAATTTTATACTACACATATTAATGAGAAAATCAATTGGAACAATGCGGAGATCACGAGATAGTCCAGAGATAAGTGTACCACTCTAGTGGTAGTGGAGAGTGTGCCACTCCCTATGGTGTATAACAGGTCACTGAAAACAGGAGACCTACCGGAAAGCTGAAAGACAGCTAATGTAGTCCTAATATACAAAAAGGGTGACAGGCCTGTTTCCCTAACTTGTATACCATGCAAGGTGATGGAGAAGATCGTGAAGATCGTGAAGAAAAGGCTCGTAGAACATTTGGATGGAAATAGCTTTGTAACACACCACCAACGTGGGTTCAGGGATGGTAAATCGTGCCTCACAGGTTTAACAGAATTCTATGACAAAGCGACAAAAATTAGGCAAGAGAGAGATGGGTGGGCAGACTGAATTTTCTTAGACTGTCAGAAAGCCTTTGACGCAGTACCCCATAAAAGGCTGTTACAAAAGTTGGAGAAACAGGCGGCAGTAAAAGGTAAGGTGTTTTTTCCAGTGGATTAAGGAGTATCTAAGCAACAGGAAACAGCAAGCAACTGTGAGGGGTGGGGGGGGGGGGAGACATCAAAGTGGCGAGATGTCATCAAAGGAGTCCCACAGGGCTCTATACTTGGACCTATTCGGTTTCTGATATATATAAACGATCTTCCAGAGGGTATAGACTCATTTCTCTCAATGTTTGCTGTTGATGCAAAAATTACGAGAAGAACCAAGACATGAAGATTGACAGAGACTACAGGACGACCTGGACAAACTGAAGGAAGGGTCTAGAAAATGGTTACTAAAGTAATTTCATTACTTTACAATCAGGAAAGTGCAAAGTAATGAAATTATGTGAAGGGAACAGGAGGCCGAACACAAGGTACCATCTGGGAGGTGAAATCCTGCAAGAGTCAAATAGAGAGAAAGATCTGGGGGTTGATACCACACCGAATCTGTCCCAGAAGCCCACATCAAAAGAGTATAATCAGCGGCATATGCTGGATTGGCCTTTAGAGACTTGTGTAAGGAATCGTTCAGGACCTTGTATAACACTTATGTCAGACCAATCCTGAAGTATGTAGTTCCAGCCTGGAGTCTATACCTAGTTAAACACAGGACAAAGTTAAAGAAGATTCAGAGGTATGCCAACAGACAAGTCCCAGAACTGAGAGGTGTGAGCTACGAGGAAAGGCTACGGGAGCTAAACCTCACGAGGAAAGGCTACGGGAGTCCCTGGAAAACAGAAGAGTAAAGGGAGACATGGTCACCACCTACAAAATTTTCAAAGGAATTGACAGGGTGAACTAAGACAAACTATTGTGCACGGGTGGAACACGAACAAGGGGACACAGGTGGAAACTTAGTACTCAGATGAGCCACGGAGACATTAGAAAGAATTTTTTCAGTGTCAGAGTAGTTAGCAGATGGAATGCATTAGGCAGTGATGTGGTGGAGGCTGACTCCATAAACAGTTTCAAATGTAGATTTTATAGAGCCCAGTAGGCTCAAGAATCTGTTCACCAGTTGACTGACCGTTGAGAGGCGGGTTCAAAGAGCCAAAGCTCAGCCCCCGTAAGCACAGCTAAGTGAGTACGACTTGGTATAATTTATACAACCTTGGATTTCACTGAATTCACAAGATGACGGGAAGCCGTGACTGTTGTGAGCCTCTTGTAATGTCACTTGTGACACTTCTTTGTGTCACTTGTGACACAAAGATTATTGATGTGTGTATTTGTGTGGGTGATTAGATATGTATGTGTATGTATATGTGTATACGTATATATATGTACATGTATGTATGAGGGTATTTACATGTGTATACAACATTGATAATTTTGTAACTAGCGTCAAACATTGTTATTTGCTTAGCTAAACGAACTAGAGGGTTCAGTTCCTGAACCGATTATGTGCCTCTGTAATCCTTTACACCACCGCCCACGGGATGGGTATGGGGTGCATAATAATGAAAGAAAGTGAATTGAGCCCTTACTGAAGCCAGCCCATGTTTTACATAAAACCCCGATGCGCTCTGATATAGGCTGTTCCTTTCAAATTTCGTATATTGGAAATTATTGGGCAATGTAACTAAATTTTATTTGCGTGTATGTTATTTAAAAAAATCGTTTTCTGTTATAACTTACTTTACAATAAGTACAGAAAACGAACACTCGTATTGAGAGGGTAACTATTCTCTTTGAAAATATCTGATTGATAAAATACTCCTCTTTCTCGAGCCTTCAGCAAGTATATTGTTAATAATAATAATAATATATTTTTTATTAATAAGCTTAAATATACATAGCAATGTGCTGCCACCCTAATCTATATGAAAGAGTACACAGTGTAGATCAAAAACTAGCTATAAATTCATCTAATATCCTCATCTCCCAGGATGGTTAGTCATAATTGGAATCAGGAGACAAATACTTGCATCAATACAAAAATTAATTAAATTTAACTAAATAATAACTATGATTTTCATAAGAACCAAGCACTGAATCATGGACATATATATATTCTAATAACTTTTACCAGTTTCCACAAGAATCCTCTCAAATAATGTTTTTTTTTATAATACTACTACTAATAATAATTTTTATTCTCGTTGATACTTTTTCTGCTTCACCAACGATGACATTTAATATAAGGCTTGTATTTGGTTGATTGGGCCCCTTACCCATCTCGTGGGCGGCGGTGGAAAAGGTTACCGAGGCACATAATGACCTCGTAAGCGGTCGAGGACCGGGCCGCGGGGACACTAAAGCCCCGAAATCATCTCAAGATACATCTCAAGATAACGTCATCAGTTGTGAGTCGTGTTTAAACCGTTTTTCATTCATAAATTTCATATGAATTTCATACGTATTTCAAATACAAATAATCGCCAAGAGAACCTAACCTACGCTTACCTATACCTTGAATTTTATTGTATAATAATATTAATTTATATATGTGAACAAACCGACTTTTAATACACTTTGTTAAAATTTATGAATGCGTCTGGAAGAGACGGCTGCCGCGCGTTCGTAACGAGTCTGGCCGGAATTGAACAAGCAGTTACTACTTAGGAACCTGTACATCTTTTCTTAATCCTTGGTGGGTTTGTTTACATTTATTACACTGTTTACGAGCATCCAAACTTCTCAATGTTATTATTGTTGTAAACAGCCTCCTGGTGCCTCGGACCTCATGGATTGTTTACAAACAGTCGGGAACGTAAACAAAGCCGCCGAGGATTAAGAAAAGATATGCAGGCTCGTTGGTAGATGTGTAAAGGTTTTCTTGAGCCCTGACCCAGACCATTAGGGCGCAACGTATGGTTAGTGAAGGTTGTGTTGAGTCTGAGGGAAATATGTAAAGTTTAAATATCATTACTGCCGGATAAGAGCAGAATGTGTTCATTGAGAGTGAGTTTCCGGGACCCATGTTGACTAGACAGTTGGTGTGTTGCCACGAATGCAAGTTTTCCTTCCTTCCGCATAAGACGAGGTGCCCCAGCATCCTCTTTCTTCAAGATTCTTTAAGGTAAGCGGTTCCTCAGTCTTCAAGTATCGCCTTCACCTGAGCTTCTTATTTATGTGCAAAGAGAAATGTTTGTCTGTCCAAGGCCCACACATACAGCACCGCTCCTGTGCCAGGTAAGTCCACTACGGGCTCACCATAGCCCGTGCTACTTGCCCCGCTCCTGTGCCAGGTAAGTTACGGGCTCACCATAGCCCGTGCTACTTGGAACGTGTTCCGAGTAGCTGAATCTATAACAACAACAACATGTCCAAGGCCGAGGTTGGAGGCGAAATGGTTGGTAAAGTGAGGTGTTGGCCAGTCAGTGTCAGCTAGAGCAGTAGGTGTGCTGTGAAGCGCCACTTCTGTCTGGGGTTTGAGGATAATAAGGTGTACCAAGTTGTAAAGTGGTTGTTCTTGGTTGGAGGAGTATTTGACTCGTCTCTGTCGATTATTGTTGGTGAGTATCTCTGGTGATGGTCTGGTTGAGTGTAGAAGTGATCTGATCTTTGAAAGAGTCTTGTTGTTTCTGCATTGTCAAGTGCCTTAATTGAGATTTCTTACTTGTATATTCAGATTGTTGGAGCTAATAGTCCCCAAGTGGGAATGTAAAGGCATAATAGACAGTTGTCTTCGTCAAAGCGTTTGGTTTCGGAAGGTGGAGAGGTCTTGCTCTTCTCTCTCTCTCTCTCTCTAATTATATATATATATATATATATATATATATATATATATATATATATATATATATATATATATATATATATATATATATATATATATATATATATATACTGTATTTTGTATTTTTCCGATTTGATTTATTTGTATGTGAATCATAGAATACAGTCTATTTCAGTGTTTCGTGATCGTTGTTGCATATATATAATGTATGTATATATATGTACATGTGATGGGTGGTGTGTGTGCAGGTCTGGCCTTGTGTGGAGCAGTGCGGGAGGCAGCACTCCTGAGGTCACCTGGGTGGAGCTAGTTTTTAGTTTTAGTTCATTTATTATGCACCCCATACCCATCTTGTGGGCGGTAGTGGAAAGGGTTACAGAGGCACATAATGGGCTCAGGGACTGAACCCCACAATTCATTTAGCTAAGCAAGTTACAATCTTGATGAGCTAGTTACAAAATTCAGTATAAGTCGTCACATCAACAATGGGTTCGAGATCGACCTCAAATACAGGTTCTAAATTAAGCAACTGACATGTGAAGAGCTAGTGTCACAATTTATATGTTTGTCCTGCACACCGCCCCCCATCCAGTGGGCAGCGGTGGATAGGTTACAATCACTCTGTTACTACCTACAGTTAGCAAACTGGGGATATTTGGCTAAAATTTCTGGTAGCAGATCATTTTGAATGAAATATTTACACATCGCTGGAATATTGGTTATAGAATTGTCTCTAAATTCACGTATCTTTTCGCACTCCATCACATAGTGACGGAGGGTGTGCGAATAATTTTGTTGACACAGTTTACATTTGGTCAGGTCTACATCGGCAGATAATGAGAATTCCCAGAGATACTTGTAACCGAGTCTCGGAGCCTTAACACTGCCTCTGATCTCATCACGCTGTGTTCCTTCCCCCCTGTGAGGAGCCCCGCTATGTTCACGCTACTTGGCTTATTGCTGCCGCTGGAGCACAGCTGCGCTCCAGTTGTGTGTCTCGGTCTCTCATATACACTTTACTGAATATATTTGCCTTACTGTATTTTGCCGATTAGATTTATTTGCTTGTGAATCATAGTATACAGTCATTAATATCTCCGAGAAATGATTATTAGTTTTGTATCATCAATCTTGGAGTGTCTGTCTCCCATGCTGGAAGTATAGCTTTAGGACCAGTTAATTGTTGAAGCTTGGGCACGCGCTGCAGGTTGTTGTTGTTATAGATTTAGCTACTCGGAACAAGTTCCAAGTAGCACGGGCTATGGTGAGCCCGTAACTTACCTGGCACAGGAGCGGGGCAAGAAGCACGGGCTATGGTTAGCCTCGTGGACAGGAGATGTCTCCCTGCGCTGCAGGTGGCGGTGAAGCTTTAAACAGTAGTGATGTTGAGGACCTGTCCACGCCTGACCTGGTGAGGACAGTCCTGGTGACTGTTAGGTGCAACTGACCTGGTGAGGACAGTGCACAAGACCTATGATCGTGCACCATCCAGTATTGCCACACATCACCCCGTATACTCGAGTACCGTGACATATATCAGCCCTTCATCGTGTACCGGCGTCCGTGATGGTTTGATATGTCCCTGCACCGCTCCGTATTCTCCTGCCGCCCATGATATGGTCCGGGCCTCTTCCTACACGGCCCACGAGCCTCATTCACCAGTTTAAAACCCTGCGGACCAGTGCTCGATCTGCTTGTCATCCTAGTCATTAACCCCACACCACCTTGTACCGTCCAGTGTTGGTCCACACCACCTTGTACCGTCCAGTGTTGGTCCCACACCACCTTGTACCGTCCAGTGTTGCCCCACACCACCTTGTACCGTCCAGTGTTGGTCCACACCACCTTGTACCGTCCAGTGTTGGTCCCACACCACCTTGTACCGTCCAGTGTTGGTCCCACACCACCTTGTACCGTCCAGTGTTGGTCCACACCACCTTGTACCGTCCAGTGTTGGTCCCACACCACCTTGTACCGTCCAGTGTTGGTCCACACCACCTTGTACCGTCCAGTGTTGCCCCACACCACCTTGTACCGTCCAGTGTTGGTCCACACCACCTTGTACCGTCCAGTGTTGGTCCCACACCACCTTGTACCGTCCAGTGTTGGTCCACACCACCTTGTACCGTCCAGTGTTGGTCCCACACCACCTTGTACCGTCCAGTGTTGGTCCACACCACCTTGTACCGTCCAGTGTTGGTCCCACACCACCTTGTACCGTCCAGTGTTGGTCCCACACCACCTTGTACCGTTCCCAAGCAGGACTGAAGGTACAGTATGACTCGCCAATCGACATATTTGGTGAGACAAACTAATAACAAGCTTATCTGGTAATCTAGCCGGGCCCGCCTGCTGCCCCAGGGTCAGCAGAGCAGTTTGTGGCAGCCGCTGCCCTGCCTCCTGCCCCGGGCCATGCCGGCCTCCGCGTGCCTTAATTTTTCCTGATGCGCAGAATTGAGTCTGGTGGAGGGGGGGCCTGGGAGGGAAGGGGGGCTCTTGGGGGGTTAGAGATAGGGTCCAGGAACCCAAAACCCTTTTTTTGATCAACCCATTAATTGTATTGTAGCTGGGTTTCATTCCCTTCTAAATATATTAATCAATACTCCATAAATCTTCAGTATATTATGTCCTCAGGTAGTATGTAAATTATCCAGGAATAGTCATGCACTCTTTCCCTACCTGGCCGCCGTGTTGGCCGGTCACACTGAATACAGGAAGAGGCACACTTCACCTAGTCCATCTGTATTATATTATTTGTATAGATCTAAATATACAGCGCCGGGTGTCGTAGACTAACCAGACTTGAGACGTGTACCTGAGCCTTCCTGGTCTCCGGACACAAGTTAGCTCTGTTGTGTTACAGGTTCAAAGCGCCATTGTTCTTCCATATCGGCACACCTACTTTCCTCACTCGGTCAACCTGCTACACTTTTAGTGTGTGTGTGTCAGGTGTACAGGGTGTTGACTCCAGTCAGGTGTACAGCGTGTTGACTCCAGTCAGGTGTACAGGGTGTTGACTCCAGTCAGGTGTACAGGGTGTTGACTCCAGTCAGGTGTACAGGGTGTTGACTCCAGTCAGGTGAACAGGGTGTTCCTGTGGTGACTCCAGTCAGGTGTACAGGGTGTTCCTGTGGTGACTCCAGTCAGGTGTACAGGGTGTTCCTGTGGTGACTCCAGTCAGGTGTACAGTGTGTTCCTGTGGTGACTTCAGCTTGGTGTTGTGTCTGGTTGTGTCGACGCCTGAGAGTGGCCGCGCCTCTACGACATGGTTGGTGGCAGGAGATAATTAGTGACCAACACAGCTTAACTGATTACTGACCAAAAACCTAAACGAATTAGTGAGCAACGAAGCTTAACTGAGTAGTTACCGAAGAAGCTTAAATGCCCCCTACAAGGGCGGATTAAATCCCCATAATACCCTGACTCGGTAATCCCTCAGCAAGGGGCTGCTGAGGACTCCACTTCAGCAACAGGCAGCCCGCCGCTATATAATAATCTATAGTATAAAAGAGCTGCCCCCCCAAAAAAAATATATATAATAGAACTGACCAAAATATGCAATAGAGCTTTCATAAAATGTCTACCTAAAATGTCATAAAAAAGTTACCTATAACATACACAATCAAAAACATAATTTATATACAACAGACCGACTCATAAAATATATATTAATTCTTATATAATAATGAGAATTTTTAACTTTAATCGATTAAACAAATCCTCTTGTATGTGAGGCATAATATCTGGAGCGTAGGTGAGGTAAGGCATTAACATGAATGGTTAAGGGGGATATATATACACCTGGGTAGAGGTGAGGTAACACCATAACTCACCTAAAGATGTTCCAGGCAGGGACGAACACTTCAGGCACACAGAACACATGATATATGTTGTATTGTGTTCTAAACCCAGACTGACCATGATTTTGGCTAACCTAATCACCCAACTGGACGCTGATGTAAAGAACATTGTCAGAATCTTCGAATATCTGAACAACAACATCAACAACGCTAGCAATGAGGTCACTTTATATATATATATATATATATATATATATATATATATATATATATATATATATATATATATATATATAATATGCAAACAAGCCTGAATGGTCCCCAGGACTAGATACAAATGAAACTCACACCCAGAAGTGACTCGAACCCATACTCCCAGGAGCAACGCAACTGGTATGTACAGGGATGCCTTAAACCACTTGACCATCACGACCGGACATAAGGAAGTGATAGCTCATATAGTGGTTCATATAGCTCAGGCTATCACTTCCTTATGTCCGGTCGTGATGGTCAAGTGGTTTAAGGCATCCCTGTACATACCAGTTGCGTTGCTCCTGGGAGTATGGTTCGAGTCACTTCTGGGGTGTGAGTTTTCAGTTATATATATATATATATATATATATATATATATATATATATATATATACGTTTACCCTACTCTTGAAACAATTCAACGATCATACGTCTAATATGCTACCCAATAGTTTGTTCCATAAATCAATAATCCCATTTCTAAACCAGTGTTTACCCAGGTTTTTTTTAGTATAAAACTGCTAAGGAACAGTTGTTTGGTGACGTCTCTGACAGAGCCACCTAATAACCATAGTATTATATGTATTGGTGGGCGTCTGACAGGGCCACTTAACGACCCTTTGTATGGTCGTCAAGGCACAGCTCCTTTAAAGGAAAGTCCACTAACAGCTGTTCCAACTTGGACTGCTGCAGCTATAAGGCTGAAAACTAATTATGAAGAGAAGGTCCCCAGCCCATATAGTGGTGACAGAGCCCTCACAACAGCCTGGTGTTGTTTATACACCTTGTGTTAAGTGTGTGGACGCCTTAGTGTACTTGAACACTGGTAGGAAGGTCTCTCACCAAGACCATCATCACAGTGTTGCTTCCTACACCAGTCTTCCATCACTTAGGTGTAGTGTTTGTCTTGTAATATTCACGAGAAGGTAGAATACCAATACATTGACATACATTGATGTGTAATACGTACAATGCACTCCTCAAGTCAACCCGTCCTCGGGATAGGCTCGTCCAAGCGGTGGCCGACCCCACAGACGCGTTCATAAAGTTCGAAGAACTGTATCTTCAAAATAATTTTATCTCATATCCAAATTTACATTACATATTGGAATTCAGTGTATTGTTATGCGTAGGTTAGGTTAAGTGGTTAGGTTCTGTTGGTAACTATTTTATTTGTAGTACGTGGGTGAAGCATTTACAGCGTTGTGGTTCGACAGATCACGTGAGTGAAGCAGTCTTCAAGAGCAATTAGAACGTGATAATCCATGAGTGGTGTGTGACAGTCCTCTTCAACAAAGACCAAATACACTTAAATCCAGTCATCAAACTCGCCTGTTTCTCCATATATAAACACTTTTCACACCACTCACATTTTGTGCCGTTTGAATTTTTCTCGAACATTGCTTTGCTAACGTCTTTTGTTCGAATCCCAATTCCGTTTCAACTCTGCTTCACCCACATACTAGAAATACACATAATTGCCAAAAAACAAAAACACCTAACCTAAATTAGACCTAATTGTACACAAAATTGCAATGTATATTAGTATTAATTTACCAAGTAAATTGAACGAACCAGAAGCTGTACTGAAGTCTTTAAAAAATCGGATAGACGCTCTCTACAGCCCTGTATTAAGGTAACTTTATCAGGCTCTTGAACATTGTAATATACACATTTACATGCTAAATGTCTGAGAATGTTTAACAGCTACTGATGAAAAGTTCGGTGAGGAAAATTGGCACTCATAAATTACCCATTTTTTTTAGCTTCATAAGCAAATTTTATGGCAAAGCCATTCACTCGTAGACTCTGACTAACGGGCTCACAGTCTCATAGACTGAGAGACTAAGTCACTCACAAACTGAGAGACTAAGACACTCACAAACAGGCTTTAAGACTCCCAGACTAAGAAACTCACAGAATAATAAAACCCCCCATCAACAGACGACGAGTCACAATAACGTGGCTGGAGAAATGATGACCAAACCACGACTCAGAAGTTAGAGAAGCGACGACGTTTCGGTCCGTCCTGGACCGAAACGTTGTCGTTTTTCCATCTTCTGAGTTGTATTTTGATCATCGAACTCTCATGAGTTTCACGTCGCGCCAAACATACATTTCCAGACAAATTTATAACTGGATTCCTTTCACAACAACGCCACTGTGATTTAATATATCTGACGTTCTTTTTTTTAGCTGAAAACAAACATTTACATTCAAATTCCAGCTGAGAACACCAGCAAGATATCAATACTTCTCCTTTATTGTGGTCAACACCAGCAAGATATCAATACTTCTCTTTATTGTGGTCAACACCAGCAAGATATCAATACTTCTCCTTTATTGTGGTCAACACCAGCAAGATATCAATACTTCTCCTTCAGCACGTAAAATTGAGAAGTACAATTTGCCGTGTTTTAAAAGGTCTTCACTTCCCGTGTAAGAGACTGAATCAGGTAACACTGCAGAACATTGCTGGTCTCTGACGTTAACGAGCAAGAAAAGCAATTACCTATTAACAAGACATCAGCGGCTGGTCAGACGCAGGGTGATGTGGGGCGGGGCAAGACCATATGGAAAAGTGGGGAGGGGATAGAGGGAACCAAGTGGCGGAGGGAGGAAGGGAGCAGGATAAAGTAGGGTGAGGAACAAGGATAAAATGAAGGGGTAGATAGCTTTGGGGGGAGGAGAGAAGAGGATGAGAGGAGGAGATGACAGGATGGAGGAGTGTAGGATAATGGGGCTAAGGGAAGAAGCGACAAGAGACAGGAGAGTAAACTGATGTGATGCACAGCTGAAGAATAACGGGGCGAGACTCGCAGGACAACTGACACAGCCGCTCCCACTATATCTTCACGTGATGTAGGCAGGACTCACACGTGGATAACAGCAAGTGCTGGAGCCCCAGTGTGGCTGTGGCGTGGATAACAACAGTAACGTCTCAGAGCGCCTAGTAACCCTGTAATCCAGGTGTAACTGTGGCCGCTGGGTAAATACACAGAAGATGAGGTGTCCTCGCAGGTAGCAATTAGTGTTGGTGTTGGTCCAAAAGGTTCTCTCCTCCCTCGACCCACGCTCTTACTCTCATTACCTCTCCTTCCTTTATATCTTTACCTCTACGGAGTCTGCAATCCTCAATGTTTTTAAAATAGTGGTTTAATTATTTTTATCTTACCCTACTTTTATATTATATCCCCGCGCTCTCTCTCTCCTCTCTCAATCTCTCTCTCTCTC